>JAFMOD010000766.1:575563-625126 GCA_019802435.1 Corydoras maculifer
ACACACACACACACACACACACACACACACACACACACAATGATGCAGAAGACTTCGATTTCAGAGGATGACAAGTTTTTTGGCACAGCCTGTCAAATCTATTCATACTTGCATGAAAGCTTTACAAAACACACACACACGCACCATATCATACCCATAACAGGGGTGGGACACATCCCTAAATTTGATTGTTCTAGGCTACTTAATCCTAATAAATATGTGTGTGTAATGTACACACTATCACAGTGGAGGCACATGGACAAACACAGATCCTGGACTGGGATAGGCTCCAGCACCGCACTCCGAGCTGTTTACCACCCTTACATGTATAAGCAACATGACGGGGATGAACGAAGACGGCGTGAATGCTTTTCTTTAAAGCTGAACGTGAAATTTGGGGTTTTTTAAATCCAGGATGTTGGAACGCACCGCCGCGCTGACAGACCTTTAAAAAGCCCTGAATGTATGCATTAAACACGTGGAACTCCAGGCTGCCGGATTCTCCCGAAGTCAGGTGTGCAGAGGAGATAAGATTCACGCTCTCGACTCGACTCGACTATTCTAACAAAAGATTCACTTGTGTTCTAAAAATGGAACCTTTATTACAATATTTTCACAAAAAAAACCTTAAAGATGGACGAACCTGGAGCATCACTTCATCGGGGGCGAGTTCAGACGCAGCGGCTCTGCAGCCAAAAGAGCAGCTGGATGCGAGGAGCGCGACAAAGCCGTCGGAATTCAGCTGCTGCGAGAAATCTGTAGAACATGAACCGTTCACGTTTCGAGTACCTGAGACGTATGGAATAAGTGGAACGTATAAAATGAGCGTCCGCTGTGGGTTCGGTCCAGCGCTATAAAAAAGCACTCGCTGAGCGGAAAGTCTGCCAAACGCAATGTTTTATAATTTTGACATTATGTTGCTCAACCTCGTTGGTTTAAGTGCCTCTTTTACGGAGTGTTTTAAGTTATTCTCCTGATTTATAACCTTACGTTACTTCATTTTGCAGATGCTTTTTTCCAATGTGACTTACAGACACCCTCGATATGACAGTACAAACTCGGCACATGCGACCCCTGCAAACTAAAACATACTTGGGTGGCGCTCCTACGACAGAAACGCTCAGCATTGGGACTGATAACTGGCTCTGGATTTATCCAGATGCATCTCAATTCCCAAATCATCAATTCAGAGCTAAAAAAAATCCCTCTAACATATTTATATCCCACAACATGATCACAGCTGTTTTTGGAAAAAACCCTTTTCATTTTGTGTAATAATCCTGCTTCAGCCAAATTGCCAAATATGGACGGAATGAGTTTGATGTTTACGGTTATGGGCTACAACATATGCGTGATATTGCTTTGTTTAACATTTATTTGGTCCATTGCTACGATCTGCCTGCCGGTTTTTTAATTCTTATTTCTTTTTTAAATGCACTTGTGGATGGAGGTCGGGTGGTGGTGCGCTGCGCTCTGTGCACAGCGAGAACAAACTCAGCATCCACATTTTTTTTGCCCGTTTTTTTTTCCAGACGGCTGATCATTTCGGGACGGACTGAGCGAAAAGAACCGAATCCGAGTCGCACTTCCACAATCTGCCTGGTACTTACGTCTATTGAGTTTCAACTAAGCTGGTTATGTACTAATTATTTTTTTATAATGAGTAATTCAGCTGCGGCGCCACAGATCGGAGATTCGAGCCTTTTGGGAAGTAATTCTCACCCGGAATCAATATAATTACAGAAATGTCATTTTTCTGCATAGAACGACATACTGACACATTTGCAGATAATAGCATCACAACCTTATAAAACACACGTGGGTTCATTTCAGCTTTTATTCAGCAGGTGGATTAATTCAGGTTTTTATGTCACTAATTCGCACAAATCCCCGTTTTTTTTAATGTTTTTTTTTTCTTTTTGCCTGTTTGATTCCAGACTAATTACATTCACGGTAATTAGCCGCAAATCCAAACAGTACAAGGCTGTGGTGTGTAGAAAAAAAGCCACAGCACACAGAGCGGCGGCGGGTTTTTGATGATGCCGGCGGAGCGCCAGGCCGCACTGCTGGCTTTCTCGTTCCGTTTCTGTCCAATTTTTTCTCCTTGCTCGCCCTTGTTAAGCTAATGTGCGTCTCCGTTGCTCTCAATGATTTGCTTTTTTATTGCTCTCCCTTTTCTCTCTCGTGAACGCGGAGGCAGTCGGCACTCCTCCGCCCTCGCGGCTGGCGCCGCAGAAGCCGGCGGACTCGCTATCACATGGCGTGGTTTGAGGAAATAACTGGAGCGCGTGTTCGACCGCAGAGCTTCGCACCGGCTCTGTGAGGATCATTAGGGTCTATTCAGTGCCTGCTGCTCTTCAAACCTGTCTCATCACGCCATCGTTCACTCGCAGCGGGAGCGGCATGGGCTCTCTTCAGATGCTGAGGTGGGGGCTGGATGGATGGCTGGATGGCAGATATCCCTCAGTTTATCAAACTCACACTAATAATCGATAGACTGCTGCTGAACGGATCGGCGCGCTTTCAGCCCGCGGCCCGTGGGACCTCATGATCATCCAGTTTTCCTGTGGATGAGGTTTCTATAACTGAGAGATGATTCCTGGAGCTTTACATCCCGGTGGAGGGTGATGATGATGATGATGATGATGATGATGATGATGCTACAGCACACAATCACATTTCATTGGATGTTCCAGTATGAAGTCCTGTCCTTATAGACAGGCCTTGACAAATATGGCTTACACCTCCATCAGGTCCATTAAACATTATAAAGATGAACTGCATTGCTGAACCATCCATCCAGCCAGTAAATGCTGGTGTACAGTGCACGAGTGTATCTGGTGTATATTGTTCTCACTACTCTGGACATACCGCTCACATCCATCCATCCACTCACATTAACCCACCCACATAATACACTTATGCAGCTACAGCGCTGTTCCATCCATCCACTCATTTCGATGACCCACTCAAACATCCATCTATGCATCCATTTACACATCCATCCGTTTTAACAACCCACTCAAACATCCATTCATCAAGTCGGCCACCCACCTAACGAGTTCATAGGCCCACATAAACATCCATCATCCATCACCCATCCACCCGCGTCCATTAAAAACCCTACAACCCAGATTTCAGTCCGATTTAAATCGGATTCAGTTCTAATCTCTAAGCTGTGATGAAAGATATAAAAGGTTCTTTGAGTTCCTAAGGGCTGGTTATAAATTTTAAATGTTCCTAACTGAATCACAAGCTGACCGCTTTCAAAATCTAACAAACAACATTTTTCACCAACCGGAAAGCGCCGCAGTCTGACAGGACCGGGGCTGATCCCATCCGTTATCTATTATCAGTCTGCTTCAGTGGGGGCCCTCGGAGTCTGCTCCCAGCGCCCTGCCGAAAACCCAGACGCTGTCACTCAAACAGCAGCGAGGCCAGGTTCTGAGGAACGGAGAGAAATGTCTTCCGCACTGTGGGTGGGAATATGGGTCTGAAATCGCGCAATATGCCCTACATCCTTACATCACACACTGCGCACTTATCTAAGTGAACGAGAATGTAGAACAATTATTGACATTAAAGACTAGAGTTGAATATTTTGTTTAAACATTGACTGAGATGGGGGTCCAATTTAAAATGTATTTTTATTATTCATTCATTCATTTATTATCTTCCGCTTTATCCTCTATTAGGGTCGCGGGGGGGTTTCTCATGCCCATCCAGGGGAGAACGTTTCAGGCGCTGGGCAGATAGACCCAGGACAGGGCGCCAACCTATCGCTGGGCACACACTCAGTCACACAGACACACACTATATGGGGCAATTTGGAGAACTCAATTGACTTGTTCCATGTTTTTGGACTGTGGGAGGAAACCGGAGAACCCGGAGGAGACCCACCGGACACGGGGAGAACATGGAAACTCCACCCAGATGGGGATTCGAACCGGGAATCCCTAGTGCTGAGAGGAGAACATGCTAAACCACTAAGCCGTGCCTATTTTTATTATTATTTAGCCAATGCAACAAAATTTTGTTCTGCGTACACCGAGTGTATAATTAAATGACAATAAAGGTTGAGTCTAAGTCTAAGTCTATTAAGTTCACACAAATCCTTAACCAAGTCACCAGCACCTGAGGAAGGCCCCTTCACCTCGGCTTTCCTCTCCTCCACTCCCATCTTCAGCATCGCTCCTCTGTCCATGTCCCACCCACCTCATCTCACCTGCCTAACTCTGTCTCTTAAAGATTCCACCTGTATTTCTGGATTCCTAATCCTCTCCTCCTCACTCCACCTGAGAACCGCAGCACCTCCACCTCTCCCACCTCCAGCTTGACTAACAATAAGAGCCGAGCGTTTAAACACCCTGCTGCATTTCCGTCTCTTTATTTCTGTAAGTGTAATTGCAGAGTCGCGCCGCATCCTCTTAGTCTCACAGTTTTTCACTCCGTTTGATGGAAAATCTTAAAATCTTTTTCCCTTATGGCTGTGTGTCGTATGTCTTCATATGTGTGCACTGGTGTGTAAATAATTGCTTCTGTGAGAGTGTGTGCATTTCTCTCTGCACACACACACACACACACACATGCGAGTGGATTTCTAAGAGAAACGGGGTATTATGATTGATTTCGGCGCAGCAGCACGTTTGGCCCCTGGCAGAATAATTGTGTGTGTTTCCTCCTACTGGTTCTCCTGCTGCGATGGAGGAGGCATCTCTTATCACTGCGCGATGACGATCTTCTCAGCTGGTGCCGCTTCCTTCACACAACGGTGCGTTTACAAAGACAAAAGATTCCCCCCCCCCCCAAACTTCTCAGAATGTGAACGAAATCAGGGTGAATGGAAGGGGATTTATTTCTGTATTTGTTACCATGGTGCTGTGATGAGACATTTATGAGGTTCCAGCGATGCGGGAGCAATAAAGCTGACACAGGTCACTCATTTTAACTTTAAAACCTCCTCATAGGAAACTCTGTTACCCCCGAGATTTATATTTTAGCTTACAATGCACCATTGCACCTGCTATACTCCCTCTTTGAAGTGCCATAGAACCCAAGTCAACGTCATATATAAAGTACCTTTTATAACTGAACAGCTCCGGGGTTTTATTATTTTTTTACAGGATTATATATTTCCTAAACTATCCAGTAAATGAATTTCACCCTGCTGGTGAACTCGGTATCGAACTCTTATTTTGACGCTGATTGACAGCTGGTTGTTATCTGTTAATCATGTCTTCTGTGTTCTGATTGGTTCATCTAACCCTGTTCTCCTTAACGAGGTGTTAATTAAAAGAAAAAAAACGCATGAAGACAAAATACAACCCGATAAAACCACAAAGGTGGAACAGAGGCTTATACAGAGTAACGGTCAGGAACCGATGTGATGATTAACAGAAAACAAACAGCTGAAGTGACTCACAAGTAAAAATAAACACAATGAGGACAAAAGTGTCGACATAAAATCCATGTTCCTGAGTTAGCACTTCTGCTTCAAAGGTTCGAATCCCGATCTGTGTGGAGTTTCCATGTCCTCCCTGTGTCCATAATAGTGTTTTTATATTGATAAAAGGAAACTGCAGTTCATTATGTAGTTTATTCATTCATTTATTCATTCATTACGGTGGGGGGGGGGGTGCCCCATGCCCCATGCCCCATGCCCCATGCCCATCCAGGGGAGAACGTTTCGGGCGCTGGGCAGATACACCCAGGACAGGGCGCCAATCTATCGCTGGTCACACACTCACTCACACAGACACATGGGGCAATTTGGAAAACTCAATTGACTTGATCCATGTTTTTGGACTGTGGGAGGAAACCGGAGAACCCGGAGGAAACCCATGTGGACACGGGGAGAACATGGAAACTCCACCCAGATGGGGATTCGAACCGGGAATCCCTAGCGCTGAGAGGAGAACGTGTTAAACCACTAAGCCACCGTGCCGCCTTTATGTAGTTTAGTTAAAGACAAGTTTGCATTAAAGGTTACAAGCTTTAAAACATTAACGCAACAACACCGTTGTCGTCTGTCCTCATTTGAAGCTTCACGCGTTTCGTTCTAACACATTGTGTGCGATGCATCAGCAAAACAGTAAGAGCCAACAATCCGTCCATGACGGCGTCGTGCAGCATGACGGAAGCACGTGACTGTACGGCGGCCCAGAGCTCATCAGATTCTCCATAAATCTCTATCAGATCCAGATAGTGCGCCTGTGACCTCATTATAGACTTTAACGAGCATCATCGAGGACGCTTGGGCCGGAATTTATGTCCCTCTCTGCCGTTAAACCCGTTCACCACCGGCCCGGCGCACCGGAGCCGTACAGGGCGTGAGCTGTTTAACGGAACCTTCCCTGCTGCGCCGTTGAGTTAATGCAACTCCATCGAGCTCCCTCACGGCAGAGCAGCCATCCCTCTCCAAGCCGATTAGGTTTTGTTAAACCCGATTTAAAAAAAAACTATCGGAATCCTTCCCGCGCCACCTAATTTAAGCGGGCAGGTCTAAAAATAAATCCTGAAGATATTCGCACTTGATAAGGAACGGGAACCCATTCGTACACCATCCCTTCATCCAGCTCAGACTCTGCGTTCTGGTTGTTACCAGCCCTCGCGCCGAGGACAGAGACAGAGGGGCTATTTAAGGATGTTAAGGAGACGTTTTCTGCGCAGGGACATGCACATGCACACGCGTACGTTTATTAAAGTGGACGTGCGCCGAAAAGAAGCCTGAAAAAGCCCGGGTGGTGGCCTAGAGCACAAAGACTCACAAATATGACCTAGACTTCCTATTAGCATGTGGTTTCCTCATGATAAATGACCTCATTGCCATGGTAACTGTGCATGCTCGCCACTCAATAACACAGGGTTTCTGCAGTACCGGTAATTGGCCCACAGGTAAGCAGAAAGTACCGCTAACATAAATAGACACATTAGTGTTATTCAGCCGACTGATCAAAAACATCTATATACATCAGGAGGAGGGCGTTTCGCAGGATCGTGCCATATGGATTTGAAGACTCCCTAATAATTACGATGTCACAAAACGACGATATGACATAACGCAGTTGTAATGGAACCAAAAAAACCACTCCAACGAACAAAAACGGCCCTGGATAAGAAAGACAGCCTGGTTTAAAAAGCTCAGACGACAGATTTAACAGCATTATAACTGATTATAATACAAGCACTACTGAAGTAATCATCTACAGCCGGCTCTCGCTGCATTTGCACACTCGCGTCTCATCCCATATTCAACCCTGTTAGGTTTCTGCTCACGATCATCAATAGACAATAATAGAAGTCGATTGTAATGTTTGAATTGTTATTCATTTCTTTATTTCTTACAAAGCCAGTGAGCCACTAGAGAGCAGCATTCATTTTCAAGCCTCAAGAAGTCTGTGTGCCGTCGCAGCAACAATAAAGTCGATATTATTATAATAAAATCTGTATTGTTTTATAATAAAACCTGCGTGCTGGTGATGAAACGGGTTTCTTTTATCACTGCCAGCTGGGAAATCATTGCATCTGTGTTCAGTGTGTTTAACACTCGCATACGTTACACCCCACATTCATTCCTGGACTCTTAATATCCGCCGACTATCATTGCGGTGGAAGTAAGGTTACCTAGCTTCGTTAGCGCCGGCGGACAAATGGGTGTAGAATGTACTTCTGTCGTGCGTCTCATTAAACCTCAGATACAGCGCTGAGCTTCCACCGTCTGAGAAAAGTTTCTCTTCTGCATGAACGATTTCCCAGAGCACTCCCGCTACACCACCATCTTAAGGGCTATCAATATTAGGACGGCTAACTAACGCCGCTGTGGGTTTGGGAGTAAAAGTAATTACAGTAAACAAAAGCGCTTTTCATTTGGAATCCATTTTCCAGCAGAAACAAATAACAAGAATGTTTTGGGTGAAGGCGGCACGGTGGCTTAGTGGTTTAGCACGTTCGCCTCTCAGCACTAGGGATTCCCGGTTCGAATCCCCATCTGGGTGGAGTTTCCATGTTCTCCCCGTGTCTGCGTGGGTTTCCTCCGGGTTCTCCGGTTTCCTCCCACAGTCCAAAAACATGGATCAAGTTAATTGAGTTCTCCAAATTGTTCCATATAGAGTGTGTCTGTGTGAGTGAGTGTGTGCTCAGCGATGGATTGGCGCTCTGTCCTGGGTCTATCTGCCCAGCGCCCGAGATGTTCTCCCCTGGATGGGCATGGGGAACCCCACCGCGACCCTAATAGAGGATAAGCGGAAGATAATGAATGAATGTTTTGGGTGAAGGCATTTTCATCCACAGACACAAAAATCAGCAGGATGAGAAAACGCCTTCCGTTCCAGCCGGCGGTGATGTATTCATTATCTTCCGCTTTATCCTCTATTAGGGTCGCGGTGGGGTTCCCCATGCCCATCCAGGGGAGAGCGTCTCGGGCGCTGGGCAGATAGACCCAGGACAGGGCGCCAATCCATCGCTGGGCACACACTCACTCACACACACACTCTATATGGGGCAATTTTGAGAATTCAATTAACTTGATCCATGTTTTTGGACTGTGGGAGGAAACCGGAGAACCCGGAGGAAACCCACGCAGACACGGGAAGAACATGGAAACTCCACCCTGATGGGGATTCGAACCGGGAATCCCTAGCGCTGAGAGGAGAACGTGCTAAACCACTAAGCCACCGTGCCGCCCATGTTATATCAACGGAAGTCATTTCCGCCATGTTTTGTGATGTCGGGTTGGAAGTTCATTCCTTTTCCGAATTGAACTGAATGTAATTAAATAAAATCACGTATACCGGCCACTTTATTAGGTACACCTCCTCATGTCTGCAGTCTGTCCATCGTATCAGTTTTATTATTATTATCTAGATCAGGGGCAAATACATTTAATTAGTCTCATTAGTGATTAAGTATTTTTGAGTTGATTCTTTGAGATGCCAAGTGACATTTGTTGGGAAGATCGTTCCACCAGTTTGCAGTGGTGAATTAGCACCACGGTGAGGTGGAATTACCTCATCACTAAAATAACAGAGAAATCTCTCAGTGTAGATAATAAAATGGTTCTACGGTTATGTTCGCTGGAAACCTGCAGTCCTGATGACAAGGGCAACGCAGTCGGCTGTCTTTAGGACACCACAGCGTCTGGAGATTTAACATTCGGGATCCAATTACAGAGTTACAGAAACGGCAAGAAAAACAAGATCTTGCTTCTGAGAAATGAAACCTTTTCCATGGAACTAGTTCCAGCTTGTTGTCGACCTCAACCTTTTAAAGGGTGGTGGATGTGGACACCCCTGCTGTTATTTAGGGTTCACCGGCTCTAGTGAAGGATACTGTACGCATATCATCTAGGAAAGAAATTGTAAACACACACACACACACACACACACACATACAAGTATATAATGGCGATATGAAGGTTCTATCCCGTTTCCTGAAGTCATGCTTGAATGCGTTTGATGTGAATCTGTGACCTCGATTTCAACCCCAACATACACCTTTTATTTGATGTTAACATTGTGCACAACAGCGCAGTCGACTTTTTTCATTGTTGTTGCTGCATAAACCTTAAAATCTAAAATCTGTCCTTCTAAAAGATAATCATGGATTTCGAAAGGCATGAACGCTACATCACTGCGTATGAATGTTATGAAAACATTCAGCATTTTAGGAAGCAGTTCGCTATAAACACGGAATTTCCAACAGCCGCAGAAGCATCGTTGCATTTTGCTCTGCTGTTTATACGAGCTAATACGAATATTATGAATATATTATCAGAAGAACAGTACGGCATTCTGCAGAACCTTTAATCCAGCACAGCTCAATATTGTACTAACACTAATCTGAGAGCTACTAGTGCTTGGTCTGTCGGCGTTTTCGTTGTTTGCCCTTCGGTGAGTGTGTGCATCTCGGAGGCGTTTAGATCAGTGAGAGAACAAAGAGAGGGTTTCCAATTTTAAATGCTCGGTAAGCTGTGTTTGATAAATTAATACTGCCTTCAGGGTGACTAGTGCTCCTTACTATTCACTTCAGAGCTGAACGCAGTCATCATTAACTTTAATATATTCTAAATTGTACTCTCGTGCTGCAGTGTGGCAGCAAGAAACTGCAGTATTCCCCACAGCTGCTTCATCTACACCCATGGAATTTCGGTCGTGGGAAATTTAAACAGGACGGCGTGCATCACCGAGCGCGGAGGCTGTTCACCGTTCACCTTCCGTCCACACGGGTCCAGACAGAAGAGCGTTCGTTGATTGCATCTTATAACTGAACCTTGAGGACTCGAAACTGAGAAACCGCTGGCGGCGGAGTGTTATTATAATTTTTTTTATTCCTCGAGATGATGTAAAATGCCCGGAGTGTGAGACTGTGGATTACATCAGCCAACGAGGTTTACAATGTTAGGAATTATTATTAACTTAACGTGGGGCAAATAATAATGTGAGGTTATTTAGGAGACATAATGCTAAGATTATAATGTAAGATAATGCAATTGCGCTCTGAAGTGATGTCAGAAAGCTGCACCAAAGTAAGGTGGGACTATGGGGGTCGTATCATTCTGTGGTTTGTCTTTCTTCAAAGGACATTGCTCGCGTGCATGGGAACTCTTGATCACAGGATCACCGTACCACCGAACATTTGTTAAAATCCACCGCCACATACAAAAACCCGACCGCCGAAGCCCTCCCGCTTTACCCCGGCTGTTGTACACACCCGGGTCATTTCTTTAGAGCAGGACGATGACGATGAATCATGATGGAAGCTGCCAGGACAATGTAACCTGCAGGTCAAGCAGCCGAGCGCAAACGTGTATTAAGGAGACTTTGATTGACAAGCACTGCCAGGGGGGCAAAGGAGAGAGCAGGCTGAGGCAGATAAAGGAGTAGATCTTCACCCGGTCATGCCCACTGTGTCCTGTTAAACTGCCAGTAATTGGCAGGGCATACTGAAAAGCCTCATCACCGGAATACATAATTGAAAGCCTCACTGTGTTTCCTTTCACACAACCTTTGCTTTTGCTGTAAAAGCCATTGAGAAGTAATGAGGCGTTTCCTCAAACCACTGCAGTCTGCATGTAGAGGTATGAGTGCAGCCCGGGTTCGTGATGATCGCTCCCTGTGGTATCGATAAAAAAAACATGTGCCTGTACGGGACACCACCCTGCGATCAACATGCAATGCTATGGATGACATGACTGGTCTAAGTGCAAGACTTGTCTTTGAAAACCTTCATGAATTGGGACTCCAATGCTGGAAAAATCTCTAGTGCAGGGTGTATTGAGTGCATATCTCCATAATCATCCAGCACCTCTTCCATACAGTAGGAGCGTCTTTGGAATTACATAGCCTCATCTTTTCGGATATGACTGAGGACATGGAGAGGGACCCCAACTGCCCGCTAAATATAGAACATCCTGTTCATTGATCAGTGGAACTGATTTGGTTCCCTCCTGTAAACCTTCTGTAAATGTTGTTGTGTGATTGATGTTACACTACAGTGGCAGAGGTCATGTGACCATGCTGAACTGGGATACTGATACTGCGATACCCTGTAACATGCTGCACCATACAACAGAATAAAATACATCTGAGTCAAGAGGACGGACAGACAGAGAGACAGACAGACAAACAGACAGACAGACAGACAGACAGACAGACAGACAGGGGTAAAAGAGCTCCTGTTTGCTGACATTAAAGAGGAGAATTGTAATAACAATGGCTCCTGAAAGTAATACGGGTGAAGATGCTATTTGTAGATAAATATAAATGTGGCGCAGATGTTTCTGGTGGATGTAATAGCGGCGAATATGATACCGAAGAAATGATTTGTCTGGAAGAAGGTGATATAAACGGAGGAGTTGCTGCTGAAGGTTTTATTCACAGAGATGCTACTGTATGAGAAACAAATCAAAATAAAACATTTCACTGTGCAGTCGTTTTAAAGTCCAGCTTTAAAGTCTGAAACCGTGTAGGATATCATCGCTTCACTATCAACTGTTAATTTTAAAGATTATTTTTTTACCAGACAGTCCTGAAGGATGTGAACTCATCTGTACAGCGGGTTCAAAACTGGACCAGAAATAAAAAGAACACAAAGGAACCGCAGGGGCTCGGGTTCAGCGTCTGATCAAAAGACCCTCAGTCCTCCAGAGAAACTGTGATGGGATTCAAACTAATTCCCACAAACATCAATAATCTGTGTATTGAATATAAAGCTGGTGGTGAAACATGAACGCGCTGTTCGAACCTGTTTTTATTACCGAAGCCATTCAATAAAACATGTGGGGGATTTTATTTGCACTGCCGCGCTGTTCTGACGCCTGCGTGAGGTTTAACTAAACTAGAGAACACAGTCCAAAATCAGAGACCATGTTGGAAATCATGCTCGAGGATTAGTTTGGGGTGAATATGCTGTATTTCTGCACGAGGCTCTGGACAGTTCGAACCGTTTGTGATTTTCAGGTTATGAAAGCTTCACTGCAGCCTCTCCATATAAGAACGAATGGTCTCAACTCCACCCATGACACTCCGAGGTCAAAAGTGTATTCAGGCTGCAACTAATGATCTCTAATGATTAGTGAGAGCAACTGATCGATTCGTTCCAATCTGACTGCATTCGCATCCAAGTGACTCACGTGAGATCGAGCTAAACTTTTAAAATCCAATGACTCGTCTCAGTATCCGCCGGTGATTAATATTCTAGGTGCTGGGATAGGGGGTAGGGAGTGGGGGTCCCCCCCCATGCCCATCCAGGGGAGAAGGTTTCAGGTACCAGTCTATCGCTGGGTACACAAACTCACAAAGACACTATACGGGGCATTTTAGAGCAGCCAATTCACCTTGAATCCATGTTTGTGGACTGTAAGAGAAAACCGGGGAACCCAGAGGAAACCCACGTGGACACAGGGAGAACATGGAAACTCCATTAAGCCACCATGCTGCTCTTAAATCAGATGTATACCTGCGGTTCACATATTCCATTTGGCACAGTTGCCCTTTCATTCTTCCCTTTCAGAAAGGACCTGTGCTCTTCGCTCTGGGAATCAAACCCAGCATTTCATGCTGTAAGGCAGAGAGCTCTCCACTGCACCACCGCGCCGCCCTTCATAACACAGTACGAAAAATTAATATTCATGAATCACTTAATTCTCTTTTGTGAGGATGTATTATTTTTCAGAAGCAGAAATCTTTCTTCTGTCAACAGAACTTTGCCTCCAACTCAAATAGAAAGTGTTGTTTTGACAGAAGTGACGCGCCGTAACGCTCCGCGGCTTTAAACACGGGTGAGAAGAACACTTATAAATAACCCGGTGTAAATGCGAGGGTGAGATCCGATCGTTCATCATGAGATATTAATATTCATGTAGTTAATGCAGGGTGCAAACGGCACCTTTAATGAGGCCTGTGTTATGTTGAGTCACACCAAGAGAACAGAGAGGCGCAGAACGCACAAACACAGCTGGATGTGAACAGACCCACAACTTTGAACACTGAAGTACACCAACACAGCTCTGCGTCGCACCCCTGTTTCACTCTGCTTCAATTAGAACTGACTTACTTTTACAAAATGGTTGTTTCTGCAATAAACAAAATGCATCTTCATCTGTTTTTCATTTTATTGGGGAGAAATCCTCTGAGGTTACGCAGCCTGAGCAGAAGAGAGATGGAAGAGGGACGAAGCGGGGCACTGATGTGTGTTTCATTTAGACTAATTAAATCCAGAGCAATTACGAGTCCATGCCAGGTCTCTCTTCACCTGCTAAACCAAACCACAGGCTTTGTTATGCAAAGCATCTCACGTCTATAATGCAGAGTTTATACACACCGCAGACTTCGGCATGAAAAGATTTTGTGAAAATAGAATGATGATGAGGAAAGCCTACGGCCAAAACTCTGCCAGGTGTGATGGATTCACTATCGTTGAGAATGGACATAGTAGCCATGGCAACCGTTGTTTATGAGGAATTATGGTGGTTGTTAAAGGATTACAATAGTTGTGGCAACCATTGTTTATTAGGAATGTAGTATTAGCAGCAACATTCGTTAATGAGATGTAGTAGTCGTGGCAACTGTTGTTCATAAGGGATTATAGTAGCCATGGCAACCATTGTTATTAGGACTATAATCGTCATGGCAACCATTGTTTATTAGGAGTGTAATCATTGTAGCAACCGTTGTTTATGAGAGATTATTGTCGCCATGGAAAACATAGTTTTGAGTTCTATAGTAGTCATGGCAACCTATGTCTATACGTGTATTCAAGTCTTGGCAAAAGTTCATGAGGCACCGCTGCTACTCCCTCCATGTTTCTCATCTGTCCTCCCCTTAAAAACCCACACACAGCCCATTAGTGAACCTCCAGCCAGCGCGGTAATGACCACTTCCAACCGGCGTCCGAGTGTCCACCGCCGCCACCAGCAGCTTAAATCCCCAGCAGGTTTTTTGTTATATTTAAGTCAAAAAAAGGAGAAAATTCAACCTCCAGAAGAAGCGAAAAGAATCGTTTTAAAAAAAGTCAGCAGTGGGGCGCCTGTCTGCTCTACTTAACCACACCATCCCTCAGAAGAAGCTCTTTTTCACCTTCAATTAGGTCTCCGCATCTCCCTGACGTTCCTCGTTCTCATTCCTCATCTCAAGCATTTCATCCTCCTCACATTAGTCCATCACTCAGGCAGCAGCAGATACAGTGATGGATACAGCCGATGATTTTGATAAAAGTAGAGCGAGCGTTCCTGCGACCGTTGTGAAAGTCAAGGGCAGCGAAGACGTATAACATCAAATAAAACTAATCTGATTTTATGACCTCACACGCTGGACAGCAGTTGTGCTGTGGTTTCCAGCGGCGCTTCTTATCTTATTGACCACCTGTGATCCAGACTGAAATAGTTCCACAGTCCAGCTGGAGTTCTGATCTGTCGACTGATCGTTTCAACGTGTCTATTAAAACTGAGGAAACCTTCGTTAAATGATCCCATTATAATCATTTCTTCTCTGAGGACGTTGTTATTATGATGTCCACATCTGTGGTTTACAGTAAACACCTCCACCGCACGGTTAAGGTCCTGGGTTTGAATTTCAACGTTGGGTGGCCACCTCTGGAGTCTCTGGTTTCTTATGCACCCGAAAGAAAACTGATGAGTAAATTGTACTATAATTAAAAGCACATTAAGAGGATTTTTACATTATGATTAAATGCAGGATTTGTGCTTCGCATTCGATGCAGTTCATAAAAAATCCTGTAAAACTGTACAATTCTAGTTTCTGAAGGTAAATTATTTGACTGATCTGTTCGTGCTGCTTTAACCTTTGTGGGTGGACCCTGTATTTCAAACTGCTGATGAAAATCCAAAATTTTCCTGAGTTTGAATGCAGCTTCGCTGTGCGTGTTGATCAAGGGGAGCATGTGTGCAGAAAACACTCAGCTCCGCTGCCAGCTGATGAAAGGATGCTGACGATGCACGGACTCTGCCAGAGGAGGTTTGACTGGCAGGTCCTGTCTTCCGTGTCAGAGTCCTGCCCGTTTCAGGGACTTTGATTGTGGCTCTGTGGTGATCCATCACATCAGCACGGCTTTGTTTCTCCAGCGTTTCCTTTATAGCAGTCCTGAATCTATTACCTTTCAACAGATTCAACCAGCGAAGAATTATTAAAAAATAAGCAGGGCTCAGCCCCACGAGCTCAGTCCTCTCAAAAATATGGGGAAGTATAAACATTTATGAATATTTTTCAGAGAACGGAGTGTGGTAACAGAGAAGCTGTGAAAAAGGCAGTGGGGAGGGGGGCGGGGGGGTCAGTCAAGTCGGTTTCAAAGGCCTGTATTATTATTAATAATAATAAAACAATATATTAATAAAGTTGGACAGCACGGCGATCAGCTCTCAGCACTAGGGATAAAATATTAATCTACATCTTCCACACTGGTCACCACTTGAGACGACTTATTTAATGGCCGTGTTTGGCCTCTGCAGCCGTGAACTTCAGATTAAAATGCAAAGCTGCCGACACAAACACATCCACATAAATCAGCCATCCACATCGTTAGCCGTTTAAAATCACGCCATTACAGCGAAGGCAGACTTTAAGAGGGTTTAAATAAACCAGACCTCTTCCTCCTCACTTCTTCTGAGAGTGAGCGCTTGTGAGGAGAAGAAAAGCTGTGATCAGTGGTGATTTTCTCGCCAGGCGCCACCATGCAGCGCACTGAATAGGGTTTATAGGAAATATTGGACTCGTTGTTCGGGGATTTATAGAGCGCACGCTGAAGGACATCCACGTTCACTTAATCACTGTGAGAAATACAATTCTGATAAAGATCAATGCCGAGTTCAGTTAAAGGAAAGGAGGAGCACATGCTCAATACAAAGGGTTCAAATAAAACCCTGACTGTGAGGAGAAGAATAGGCTGTGAATTTCAGCTCTGTGTGTATCTGCAGTGTGTGTGTGTGTGTGTGTGTGTGTGTGTGTGTGTGTGTGTGTGTGTGTGTATTCCTCTAAAATAACTGCCTCGGTAGTTTCACTCATTCTAAAAATCATTTTTTAGACATCACGCTCTAAATGACTCTGAATCATGATTCTTTTTAGGATACTCTTTCCTCATCACCAGATTAAAATGATTCGGTTTCTCGACTCGATCCGCTTCAAATGGTTCAAATCGGAATTTCCTAAAGAACCAGCTTTAAATGATTCTGTACCTAAACTCATTCTAACATCAGTGAGTCAGCACTATTGATCCTGTATCATGACTCATCTTAACACCCTTTTCT
This sequence comes from Corydoras maculifer, assembly GCA_019802435.1. Lineage (NCBI taxonomy): Eukaryota > Metazoa > Chordata > Actinopteri > Siluriformes > Callichthyidae > Corydoras > Corydoras maculifer. The sequence continues at coordinate 592,320 of JAFMOD010000766.1, forward strand.
TTTAGGACCAGCTCTAAATGATTCAGCAGTCTGACTCTTGTCCATCATATTTTCCACACGATTAACTTCAAATGACTCTGTATCCAGACTCTTTATAGCATCTTCCTCCCACAGGGTCAGCTCTAAATGATTCTTTTTAACACCCTTTACCCCCGGGACTGACTCTACATGATTCTGTATCCTGACTCCTTTTAGCATCTTTGCCCTCACAGGACCAGCTCAATGTGATTCAGTCTTTTTTTGACTCCTCTTAACTTATTTTAGCATCCTTACCCCCCAGGACAAGCTCTATAAATCTGTATCTTCACTCATTAAACAAAACACTGTCTCCAGTCCAAACCTCCAGTTCCCTCAGTTCCCAGATCTCTGCTGGAAGCAAACATGTGCTGATGAAGCAAGACAAAAATCTGTGCCTTTCCAAACTACAGGCCAGGCCTACAGAGACGCCGCCACTGGAGAGCTCTAATCAAGAGGAGAATCCCAAGCACTTAAAGTCCTGCCGCAAGAGACGCTAAAGGAGACGGTTCAGTAGAGTGTGAAAACACAGAGACTCTCGCATGCTGGCTCTCGGATTAACAGCGAGTGTGGGAAAATCTGATAAACAGGTAAGTACTTAAACATGAAGACGTGTTAATGAAGACAAAACTCCATGTCTACTGTTAGAAAGGCCGGAGATTTGAACCCTAAGACGAGATGGCATGGTGAGAAACTGCATTTTGTTGCAGGAAATGGATTTTAAGTCACTTCATTGCTGGATTCGCAGGATCCTTTCACTGCGTTTTGTTCTGCGAGAGCTAGAAACACACTAAATGAAAAGTAAAATCCCACTAATGATGCTGTCGCCTTTGTTTTAGATGACGATCGAAGTTCGGCTCCCGAGGCGTCATATTAGAAACACAATATATTCTTCTTCTCATTTCCCCGTTAAACAGCGTCGCTCCGGTAGCACGTTGCTCCTGGTTGCAGCAGACCATGCTGATTTAGGAACTGCCGCCGACTTAAACAAACAGCGTTCTCGCAGAAACATAAAAGCTGGAGAGAATGACAGGCTGAGGGGAGATAGCACGCTGCATCATTAAGCGAGGACGGGAGAGGAGAACGCTGTTCTCAGAGGGTTCATATCTACAGAAACAGTTCCCTCGAGCCGCTGGCACTAAAAGTCCTCGCTTGCACCACAAGCCGACGCGGATCTCTGGTTTACGGTGGAGGAAAAGTGTGAGGCGCTGCGGCACGGGGACCATGGCGTCATGTGTGCAGCCATACGTCTGTACATATTCCACTGCAGCGGCAGAAGAACACAGTCTTAATTAACGATCAAACGCAGATATTTTATTAAAAGACTTAGCAAACTTAAACCCGTAACCACCGACACCCCCCCCCCCCTCAATGAGGGTGAACTATTAAGTTTATATCTATAATCCACCCATCTGTGACAGGACATGATCGACAAGCCGTTTGTCCAGCCCTCACATCACTGTATAACACACACCTCTGAGCGCTTTACATTTGAATCAATGCATGATATACAATACATCATTTTACATCATAAAATACAGATTAATACAAAACAGCGAGCCGATTCCCGATGAGCACAGAGCCTGTTGCGGCTGTTGTTTATAAACACCGAGCGCCAAGTCCAAAAAAACCCCAAAAAGAACGGTGGCTAGTGGGTGGGAAATATGGAAGCGTCCTTCTGAACAAACGCTATGTATGTGAGATCAATGTCCCAGCGACAAACAATAACCGCGTCAAACGCCATGGAAACCACGCTGCGCTATCAGCATGTCTCTGGATGTATGAGAAAATTGACTCCTCATTACTCGAACCCCAGACCTTCTAGCTATGAGGAGGAGGCACCAACCACTGCGCCGCCGTGCCGTCCCAGCGACTACAACAAGCCTAATTCATAAAAATGGCAGCTTTCTCTTGACTATAAAAGGTCAAGTGGCACATTTACAAAATTCTTCATCCAGGCAGAAATATCATTCCTCTTCAGAGTGAAGTGCTCGCAGCATTCTATGTGAAGAGGAGCTGAATTCCCCGGTGCGGCGGCTGTAGTGATGCTATCAGTCCGGCTGATAGCGCAGTGGGAGCTCTTGGTTTATGGCAGAAGTGGACAGTTAAGATCAGACGCAAACAGAAAATCTTCTCTTGAAGGTCGAAGGACTCTTGCGTCTGACCAGAGCGCGGCGTTGTGGTCAAGGGACGCTCGATCACACCTCATCACGCCCCACGTGCTCACCCCGCTCTGCTTAATGCAGCCTTTGATTGGATGAGTTGAAGGGAGCAGCTTGAGAGAAGGGATAGATTAAAGGACGGGATTGCAGAAGGCAGGGAGATCATCTCCAGCGAATAATCTGTCCTCTGCTCATCCCTGCATGGCAGCCACGGCTCCCCGGTGAGGAATAAAAGCCCCTGTTTGCAACAAACTGCATGAAGCGGCGTGCCGAGAGGCAGAAACGACAGAGGTGAGCTCTGAGAATGAAACACACCGCGGCAGACCGCCGGAATATCACAGCTCTGCTTCACCTGTGTGATTTACAGCAGTCCCAAAATGGAGCGGAACCAACGAGTGACTTGTGTGCGATTGTTCGTACTCAGTAATGATTTCAGCATCATCGCCCGCTCTGGTTTACAGATACACCGCACAATGTGGCTTCATAATTCATTATTCCCCATAAATGAACGTCATAATGAACACCACGTGCAAAATACAGAAATAAAGAGCATCAAATAAAGCAAAGGTGGGTTAATGGCGGGTTAGTGGTGGGTAAGTGGTGAATTAATGGTGGGTTATAGTAGCAGATCAATGAAAGGTCAGTGACGATTGGTGTGAGACAATGATAGACCACATGTAGGTTAGTGGTGACTGGTGTCAAACAGTGGTAGGTTTTTGATGAGTGTGAGACTGGTAGGTTAGCATTAACTAGTACCGTGGTAATTTAATTTAATGGAAGACATTGGTAGGTTATTAATGACTTGTGTGCAACAATGTTAAACTAGTAGTAGGTTAGTGGTGACTAGTGTAGGACGCTCATCGTTTAGTGTTAATGAGTGTAAGACTGGTAGGTTAGTAGTGCAGTGGTTTATCAGTGGTAGGTTAGTAATAATTAGTATAGGACACTGCTAGATTAGGTCAGTGGTTGATCAGTGGTAGGTTAATGACGATTAATGCAAGTCCAACACAAAGACCTCATTTACAAACAAACCCTTTACGTTCAAATCCAGATAGAAATGAAAGTGTAAACAATGTTTTCAGTGTTAAATGTGAAACAGAACGAAGCCTTCGTTTGATGAATTACACTGTCGCCGACGGTGACACAGAATGACAAGTCCATTTCATGGTTTCACCTCTCGGCGCGGTGCGCACATCAGTTAGACGTATTGAAGAAGCAGGTAACCCATCAGGCAGAGTGCAAAGTAAAAGGGCAAACAGATCTGTGTGTAATGCGGCAGAAAGAGCGGCGGGCACGTGGGCCGTGGCTGAACTGTGGATGGCTGATGTGGTGGCGACTCTGCCCTGTGCATGCTTTACGCTCGTGTGCGTGATCCTGATGAAAACTGACAAAAGCCTTAATGTTGCACAGGAACTGTGGGCGAGTCTCGCAGCGACCGCCGTGTGAATGAGGCCCGTGGTGGCTCGAACTTGCCCCCGGGTGCAGCGTGGCTCAGCTGGCGGTACCGCTTTTGCTCTGGAGAACCATGAATGTATGAACAAATCCAGCCAAGCAAAGTGTCAGAACTTAGATATTCAGATATTCCAAACATGCATCGAGGGAAACCAATGGCCACAATGTGAGTGCGAGCTCACATCAGTGTGCACTTGTGCTGCGAGAGCGTGTCCTTTTAAACAGGGGGATGGTTGCATATACGATAACACATACACACAGTGTGGTGTCACTGAGTGAGTGCACTTAGCCTGTATTTGTGTCAGTAAAGAGCCTGAGGACAGATCTCCCATAGAAACTCAAGCACGGGTTGGACACGGGGCAGGAAGGGGGTTGGTCCCAGAGTAGAGGGTGTACGCTTTAAATATGACGTGATGATGCTTAAATTATAATCAACTACACACATGAGTGTATAATCTGCGCTTCTATTCTTCATCCCAAGCTCCTAATTGGCCACAAATTGCTTGCTATTTTCCACCCAACATCGGTGGACGTCTACAGGGATCTATAATGACTGACTAGAACCGGACTTCACTCAATTATACTCATCCACACTGGGAACAAGCAGCCAGCAGGACTCAGAACAGCAGTGACGTGAAGCTCATCCCTCAAAAAAGGTTCAATTGTTCCACTGAGCATTTGATCACCACTGTGGGACCGCAGAGACAGATGAGCCAGCAATAAGATGGCATTTAAGACTGCTGTGCCACCTTTAAGTACCGCGGGAATACGGCGGGAACCAATCACGAGGCAGTACGCCGTCATTTACAACCTACAGGCAAGTCACACCGGCGAATGCTTTATCAGACAATTCCGATGGGGTGTACAGAAAAGCAGAGAACATGTTAAATCCCTCGATTAAATTGAGAGGGCAAATCGAGCCTCCCAAAACAAAGTCCAAGGTCAAACCTCAGTGTTTTCATTAACAGTTTAATTACATTTTATGACCAAACCTTTCCTGTAATTATCAGCTTTGCCTTTCAACCAAGACCGGCTCGCTTTAAATAACCCTCCACCCCAAACCCTCTGCCAGCAAGCAAACCCCCCCCCCATATGTTAATGAGGTAGCACTAATAAATGTGGATGTTTTGCTTGGACTCACATGCGTTGGTGACGGCGAAACTGTTGGCAGTCTCGATGTTGTCCACATGGGGCACCAGGTTGAAGGGGGCCTCAGATGCATTTGGGCTTGTGTTGTGCAGAAATATGGCAAGGCGAAAGGCAGTGTACTCCTGATCTGTGTTTCTGATGAACAGCCCCCCTGCAGGGGTGAGAGGAAGACGTGCAGAAAGAGAGAGAGAGAGAGAGAGAGAGAGGGATATTACATGCTGCACCAAATAAAACTCTTATTTAATTATAGGATTATCCACCAGAAATCCGAATCATTTAAATGCAGCTGTGTTCTGCACGCTGTGGTCAGTGAGGTCGCTGGGTGTGAGGGTGTGTGTGAGGGTGTGTGTGAGGGTGTGTGTGTGTGTGTGTGTGTGTGTGTGTGGGATTGAGGTTGATGCAGTGCTGGAACAGTGAGGGACGCGGAGTGACGGCGCGCGCGCGGCGCGACCCAACCGACACCGGGAACCTAAAAGAAGAATCAAACGATTCCGGTTCGGGTTCGAACCGGGTGTTAAATCAGCAGGTCGTCTGTAAAACGGCCCCTGGACCGAGATCCTGATCGCAGGCTGTTCGTCCGCGCGCCGGCGGAGCGGTGCATGCCGGTTAGCGCGGTACAGGACGCACTGCAGTGGCGCGCGGCGGATTGCGTGACAGTGAACGGATGACAGTGAACGGATCGATCCGATCGATCGACCAAAACAAATAGATAAATAAATACTTTATCGCTCGATAACGACAAAGAAAAAGTCCTGCACGACGCGCAGCTGCAGCCGCCTGCGCGCACTTTGCGTTTGGAAAACGCGGGGCAGCGAGAAACAGATGTGACAGATGTGCGGCGCAAGAACCGAAAAAGAGAGAGAGAGAAGGGGGTACGGACCGGTTCGGGTTCGGGTTCGGGGTTCGGGGTTCGGGACAGAACTCACCGATCTGAACGCTGCTCGGAAAAGCCCCCATGGCGAGTCCGCGGACGCAGGATAGAACCAATAGAAGCTGGTGGCAGGAAATCCTCATTTTGCTCGGATGCCGACTGTTAGGAGCCATGCAGCATGACGTCAGCAGGGTGCAGAACAACGGACGCGCCGGGTTTCAGCAGGTCCGTCGCGCGCGCGCCGCCTCTGTGCCGCCGCCGCCGCCGCTTTTGCCCCCGCAGTGGCGCGAGCCCTGGTGCAGAAAAGTCCGTCCGCCAGCAGCCGCTCCACAAGCGCGTGCGGGGAGGTGTGTGGAGGGGAGGGGGGGGGGTGGGCTCGGATGCGGAGGGTTGCCAGGTCGCAGATTTTACGCGCACGTTTTTAGAATCACGTCGGAGTCGAAAATGACCTTGTAATGAATTCATTACTAAGTTCGTTCCACGCGGCGCGTAAAATCAGCATCGAGGTCAGCGGAGGGGGGAGGGGGGGTCACTCTGAAGAACCCGGAGATGTTCTAACAGAATGGGATGCGAACAAGAAGCACCCTGCACGAGACGAGCACGACACCTCACTTACATTACATAAAACCTCACTTACATTATTGTGTTTACACTGGAATTCTTACATGTAATAAATGAGACTACATAAATTAATTGATTTTCCAATATATTTCCCATATATTATATGTTTTTAGACCCCCCCCCCACACACACACACACAGAAGGTGGCCGATTATTTGGGTGGTAAAGAATGGTAATAATGACGTCAGAAGTGCACACCCACGCCAAACTGAAACCAAGTTTTCGAATCTGTCTTGACGCTCATGGAAGATTCCGTCAATATCTGGCAACCGCAGGAACCGAGAAGCGGCTGCACGCACTCCTGCGCCTTTTCTCCACCATTCATCTTTGCCCTTTTATTAATGTTAGCGCTTTAATGGCGACCTTGTCCTCCTGGTTCAAAGGAAGCTGGAGGTCATGTTATCTAAAAAAGCTGGAGGTGAGAGTTCGCGTCACTGGACTTTACTGCTGCACGGTTCGGTCCGGCTCTCTGACCCTGTCGAGCCGGTCAGTACGGGAAGGCCATCCAAAGCCAGAATTCTGGGTAAATTTTTTTGCCTACTAGATAATTAGACATACTGTCCACTCCAGCTTCATGCCGTAACATTCTGTGTATGAGGCACAGCCAGGTCTTTTTGAAAGCCACAACACAAGACATCAAGATGTCACAGGTTGTTGGAGCCTATCCCTGCTACGTCTCTTACAGGGTAAAAAAAAACAGGTGAAATACCTGGAATAAGTCAAACATTACAATAAAAGGGGTCATTAATCAGGTCAGTGTTTGTACTGCATCCTTTTGGACTGTGGTAGAACCATCCGTAAAATAATTCCAAGCACACACTAGGAGAACATACAAAACACACGAAAACTTCCTTTCATCAAGATTCATATCCACGAGCTTGCTCTGGGGTAAGTGTGCTTTAAACAAGGCCTGAAATGTGAATTTAAAATAACTCAGCAGCCTTATTTCCTTCTGACGTTCCCCACAAAACAAACAGCAGTGTTTTTGTGAGTGTGTATGAAGGGTAATTGAGTCGTAACCCACCCATCATGGTGAGCTGTTCATGTTGATAAACCTTCAGTGAGGGACATTCTGCATCACCTCTTTCAGCTCTCATTCAGCCTCCCTCCCTGCGCGCAGCTTATAAAGGCTGCATTGATTTTTGCTGCAGTCAGTGTGTGAACGACGAGGAGGTTCAGGGTTCATTCAGCAGATATTCATCAAACCGAGTCTCGTGCACAGACGTCTTTCAATTTCAAAACACAGCCAGAAGCGAGCAAAGTCAAATAAATGGCTTCTTAATGTCAGTAAAGCTAATGTCACTCAGCATACCACACACACACACACACACACACACACACACACACACACACACACACAGACACACACACACCTGCCTCTGCCTTTTTCAGTATTAATACAGGTAAGAAATGAAAATGGTGGACACCTTTTAATCGAACCTTCTTGCTGTGAGGTTGATGCTCTAACCCCTGCAATTCTAATTAATTCTGTTAAATGTAGCACCCCCCCTCCACACACACACACACACACCTCTCTCTCTCTCTCTCTCTCTCTCTCTCTCAGTCTTTGGGCTTTGCATGGTTCACTATTGTCCCTGTCCACGGTGCTGAAGTCGAGCAGCCATGACCGTCACAGTTTTCAAGGTTTTATTTATTAAAAAAAAAACTCTTTCTTGTTTTTTTTTAAATCCAAAACCGAAGCAAATATTGTTTTTCTAATATTTTCTTGTCTTCCACGAGTGGAACAAAAGTCCACGGACACCCAATATAACAGTGTTTCTTTATTTTGCAGCTTGTGATAAATGGATCAGCTCTGATTTCCTACAATATTAAATAAAATTAAATAAAATAAAAAAGATGACCCCTGTTAAGTCCTTTTGAAGTATTTCCTTATGTAATAAATAGTGGAAAATGCGTTATAATGGATTAACTGATCACGTGCTGCCCCCTCGTGGTGGGTAGCAGTATCGTCGGTATTGCTTGCTGATGAAATTCATTTTATTAATGTATCTAAATCAATAACTGCTGTACATGAGAGTATTACTGATGTGAAGAGTGTAAACAGTTTGAACTGTCAACGCAACCTCCTCGGTTCTCAGCTGTAACACCTTTAATAGACCTTTTGTAAATAAACATGAAATGAATCTGTTGTGTGATGATTATTATTCTATTTGAAATCTGTTTCTCCCCAAAAATCACGTTGTTTCTTTAGGAAAGGTTTATGCTTAAATGCTATTTATTGTTCCACCTAAATTGGAGAAAGAATTAGGAGAGAAAGAATATATTTTTTTACACAGATGCTCTGTTTATCTCTGCTTTTTCTTCCTCTTTATCCTCCATCTGCTTTCTATTTTTATAAATGTATATATATATATTTAATCTCAGCAGAGATGAAGCTTCTCACCTGTTAACAAACTTTATTCTAATACTATCAGGCTAATTATTACTTCACGGTGGCCAGCTGCATGTCCGAACCCGCTGCTCACAATGACACTTTTATTTGCTCATTCTTAATTCAGGCGGCACGGTGGCTTAGTGGTTTAGCACGTTTGCCTCTCAGTTGCCTTCCCGGTTCGAATCCCCGTCTGGGTGGAATTTCCATGTTCTCCCCGTGTCTGCGTGGGTTTCCTCCGGGTTCTCCGGTTTCCTCCCACAGTCCAAAAACATGGAACAAGTTAATTGAATTCTCAAAATTGCCCAATTTAGTGTGTGTCTGTGTGAGTGAGTGTGTGCCCAGCAATGGATTGGTGCCCTGTCCTGGGTCTATCTGCCCAGCGCCCGAGACGTTCTCCCCTGGATGGGCATGGGGAACCCCACCGCGACCCTAATAGAGGATAAGCGGAAGATAATGAATGAATGAATGAATAATTATTACTTGCGGTCACTCTGCGCCTCGCTTCACAGCGCCTCTGGTGGCGAACAACAGTATATGTATATATTTTCAGCCAAAAGCCTGGAAAACTGGAATTTAAACCATGATACTGTAAAGTCGGTATATCATAGGAACCATCATACAGCCCATCATTAAACCCGATATTAAAGTTAATACAGTACAAATGAACAAAAGACACGAGAATTATTTATTACACTTAGATTTAATGAGTTTTAAAAGCCTCTCATATAACTCACATAACACAAGTCATATGGATTAAGCCATGCATGTGTATTTTACAATCATAATAAACTGGAATCTTAAGCATTATGTACAGCAAGTGCTTTAAGCTCTTAAATATCAGTGCGACTGACACGTTTAAAGTCGTAAGAAGGTTTAGTATTAATCACAGTCGATTGTATCTTAAGAGACAATAAAAGGCTGATTGTGGTGTAAGTTATGGAACCAGCAGCAGAGCAGTGAAATGAAAAAACTCACACAGCAGAACAGCACTGTGCAAAAACAGCGAGCCTCAGTCTTAAGGTCGAGAAAGAAGAAACACAAAGAAATCAATTCAAACTATTGTCTTAAATATAAATGAATAAATAATACAGCAGTCTAGAATGTAAGGATACACACGCTGCTTATTGCTTTGGTGGCTGATGAAGATAAAATAAAAACACAATATTAAATGTTCATGATCACCAAAGCATATATATAAATATATAAACAATCATGAGGTTTATCGTGACATTCACAAAATTCAGCAGGAGCACTTTTGCAACTTATTAAGCTGTGGATTCATCAACATGAAGAGTTATATACGAGTTAACGTGTGTTTTAGTTTATATAACTGAGCACTACTTCTTCGCCTACAGTTAAATTTCTACTATAAAGGGAAAATCTAATTAAAGGTGTGTAACTTTTCAGTCGTTTATTGATGGAAACTTTACAAAATGCAAGTCACTACACTAATGTCCACCTGTCCCAGTTCTGTTACTTTATAACATTTGGGTGTATCAAATCAATAATTATACTGTAGTTCAAAATTATCACAATGATTCAAAGCAGCCATTATACTTTTTAAAAATGTTTTTAGAGTTTGGAGTAGGTGTATGGGAGATTTAAAAACCTCACCTTTTTTGTAAATAGTTAAGAAATGAACGCAAGTTAATCATGTATTTAAATACTAACAGGTTAAATTCTTTCACTGCTGCATTTGTTTAACACATTCACGCTGTGTTCTGCAGTCCGCAGGCTTCACCTATTGGCTGATAGGAAGCTCTGGAACCTCTACATGACGCAGCGGTCTCAGTTCAGCACTGTGAAAGTTCTTCGTTATGGTCCTCACTGGGGAACATTGCAGGTTTGTATGGATTACAATGTTTAAAACACCTTTCAGTGAAATTTGGAAGGAAACAACTTATATTTGTGATTCAAAGTTGGGATGGGGGTGGCCAAAAATTTGAAGACCTATATTTACTGCTTTTAAAACGTCAACTGCTAATGTACTAACCAATTAGTACGTTTGTCTACAGTGTATTTGTTAGCTCTTTAGTGGATAAATAATGAATTGCAGTTAAGGTTTATTCTAAAACCGCGTCCGAGGTGCCTAAACGTTCTACTTCATACAATACTATTATTTAACTCTTTAAGCGTACTAAATATGTTAATGTAGAGGTGCACGAGCACATGATGGTGACTTATTACAGACTTCAAAGTTACAAATGATAGTTACTAAGGCCATGTAATAAATAATAATGAAATACAGTCATTTATTATGAACTCACACAATCCCTGTGGTCTTCAGTGATGCTGGTGGTCTACAGCAGGTGTGTGAGGAGGAACTGTCTAGACACAGGTATATTAATGTGTGAGAGTGTGTGTGTGTGTGTGTGTGTGTGTGTGTAAACAGGCTCTAATCATTTGGCAGTGATGTAAAGCTAAGACAGAAGCTAAGTGAAGCTTAGATGACATGTGAGGAGTTACAGGTTGACCAGGTGAAGGTCGGAGGCAGTGAAATGAGGACACAGCGCCATGTCGGGGTCCTTCAGCTGCTTCAGCACACGCTTGTGAAACTTGGTACGCACTCGGTTGAACTCCATGATGTCACTGGGATCCTCCTCAATCCAGAACCGGTGGAACTCCTGCATCAGATAACCTAAAGAGCGAGTTACACACCTTCAGTTAACGACATCTGAAGCTTTTTAATGAACTCCTGACAGATATGGGGTTGAGACATGAAACGTACAGAAGGTCTGCTGGAAATGCGCCAGGCTGGGCATCTCGGGTGCCACGTTGTACAGGTGAGTCTTGAGGGCGCCGCTCACCAGCAGCGAGTGAGCCAGGTCTGTGATGTTAATGCCAACGATGGCAAATGAGTAGCTGAGGGAGGAAAAGAACCCAGACAAATGAGTGCATCATTCTGCTAAGATCCTAAAATGTGATTCTGATTAGGATGTTGGGGGGGGGGGTCACTAGTATTAATAATTAATACTAGATAGTTAATATATTTTTGTAAAATTTAGAAATCAATGAGGGCGGCACGGTGGCTCTCAGCATTAGAGATTCCCGGTTCGAATCCCCATCTGGGTGGAGTTTCCATGTTCTCCCCGTGTCCGCGTTGGTTTCCTCCGGGTTCTCCGGTTTCCTCCCACAGTCCAAAAACATGGATCAAGTCAATTGAATTCTCCAAATTGCCCCATGTAGAGTGTGTCTGTGTGAGTGAGTGTGTGCCCAACAATGGATTGGCGCCCTGTCCTGGGTGTATCTGCCCAGCACCAGAAACGTCTTCCCCTGATGGGCATGGGGAACCCGCCCGCGACCCTAATATAGGATAAAGCGGAAGATAATGAATGAATGAATGAATAGAAATCAATGTTTTTGATGAAGCAGCGTTTACCCGATGGCTTTGTCGAGTTTCTTGCTCTCCCATTCGTCTCTGCTCATCTTACTGCAGGCAAAAAGACGGGTTAAAGCTCAAGCTTAAGCTCTCATCCTCCTTCAACACAGATTCCACTTAAGTACAGAGGAAAATAAAGCACGAGGTACGAGAATGAGCCGTGAACAGAGGAGGCATGCGCAGTTACCAACAATCACAATGAAGCAAAGTGCCTGGTGTTTACAGTGAGACGAGATTCAAGAGATTCAGAGAAAAGAGAGACAATTAGATTTAAAAGCAATGAGAAAATGAGCTTCTTACTGAGAGAGTAAAGATGGAGTACCTCGCGTCCGCTGTGGAAATGTTCCTGCACATGAGCAAGCCATGAGAACACAATGAGGAGAAACAGAACCGTGTTGATATGAGTGATGCGCGGTGACGGCATGCTGAACCGATCAGAGCTAAAGTCAGGATGGTGTTGCTTACAATAACAGAGTTTCATTGGATTTCCTACCGAAATTAAATCAAGACAACCTTTACAAGATACAAACTCCTGCAAACGATGCAGTTACTATTAACTTCGACTGCATTCTTAATTAAATGTTTCACTGCTCTATTCGAAAGACAAAATTAGCCTAAAAATTACAGATAATTTGAATCATATTTATAATATACTGTAAAATGAAGGTATATGATCATAAAGACATTTCTGCAGCCTGTCTCTTATCCCGGTGCTGAATATATATAAATATCTGAACAGTGTGCTGAATGAAGAATGAGCAAATTAAAGTGTCATTGAGAGCAGCGGGTTCGGACATGCAGCTGCCCCGAGGAACTGACCTGTGTTTGGGCTGCAGAGAGTCGTGCAGCATCTGCAGAGCGGCAGCTTTGTCATGTTCCACAAAATACCTAACACAAGAAACAAACGTGGAGACCAACAGTGTGCAAAATACTCCGTAAAATAAAATACATTTATAGAAACTATTTTCGTCCAGGGAGAACACGAGACATGCAGATGGGGAGGGGGGGGTGCAGTAAAAATCTGGGGACCACCGCTTTATGATCTACAAATCTTTGACGCGTTTATTATGTATGAACTCAGTACAGTTGCACTGTGAGGGAGCTGTAGTTCAGCTCACTACAGCCCTCTAGTGGATAAATAATGAATTGGTTTAAAAAATGAATATTGTTTTTGATGTTTTATGATTTTAATTTCTTTTCCATAACACGAGGGATTGTAACTTACAGATTGTTCGATTTCAAAAGCAGATGGTATTAAAACATCTGATGCACTCACAGCAGGTTGTGCAGCCCCAGCAGCCCCATTCCCCTGAAGTCAGTCTTGGGGTCACTGCCTTGGAAACCAATCTCACACCACTGTTTGGAGATGCGTCCTGTGAGTGGAGATTCGGGACGCAGGACCTTCCACAGCTGGGAGAGAGGTCACACACAGACAGGATACACAGACAATAAAGTGATGCCTGCGGTGCTTTAGATTATTAATGACATCATAAATTTACTGTATTAAACATGAGATTAATGTGAACCTTCATAAGCATCTCCTCGTGATCTGGATTCTCACAGTCATACGGTTCCCTCCGGAGCTTCTCCACCTCCAGGACCAGGTTTCTGTAGCCGACAATCTGGAACAGACTGGCCTGCAGGGAGATGGCGAGCCTGAAGAGAGCGGTAACATCAGGGACATCACACGGAAACATCAGTTAAAATAACCAGAATTATAATGAGAACAATCAACATGCTGAAAAAGACTCATTACTGCCCTCTAGCAATAAATACTAATTTTTTTATTTAGTAATATTACATATATATCATTCATTCATTATCTCCCGCTTTATCCTCTATTAGGGTCGCGGTGGGGTTCCCCATGCCCATCCAGAGGAGAACGTTTCGGGCGCTGGGCAGATACACCCAGGACAGGGCGCCAATCCATCGCTGGGCACACACTCACTCACACACACACACACTCTGTATGGGGCAATTTGGAGAATTCAATTGACTTGATCCATGTTTTTGGACTGTGGGAGGAAACCGGAGAACTTGGAGGAAACCCACGTGGACACGGGGAGAACATGGAAACTCCGGGAAACGAACCAAGAATCCCGAGTGCTGAGAGGAGAACATGCTAAACACTAAGCCACCGTGCCGCCCTTACATATATATATATTTAAATAATTTTTGGAGCTATTGAAATAATTATTATGGGTCGAGATATATCAGATACTAAGAGATCATTAAGTCTCTGCCTGGTACTACTCTGTGCGTAGTGAAGGTCTATATGATGACAGATGTTTGTCTTACTGTGGGTTTGTATCCAAGGTAATTTTCTTCAAAGCCATGATGTCATCGATGGTCTTCTCCACTGCATCAGGGTGAGCACTCGCAGCATTCTGGAGAAGCTGTTCGAAGACATTGTAATTCATTCATTATCTTCCGCTTTATCCTCTATTAGGGTCGCGTTGGGATTCCCCATGCCCATCCAGGGGAGAACGTCTCGGGCGCTGGGCAGATACACCCAGGACAGAGTGCCAATCCATCGCTTGGCACTCACTCACACACAGACACACTCTACATGGAGCAATTTGGAGAATTCAATTGACTTGATCCATGTTTTTGGACTGTGGGAGGCAACCGGAGAACCCGGAGGAAACCCACACGGACACGGGGAGAACATGGAAACTCCACCCAGATGGGGATTCGAACCGGGAATCCCTAGTGCTGAGAGGAGAACATGCTAAACCACTAAGCCACCGTGCCGCCACATTGTGTTTGGTTCCCACCAATATAATAAGATACATTTTGAGATCAATTTGGTGGTTTAATCACATGATGCAACAGCAAACGAATCAAAGGTTATTTTTGGTTGTTGTTTAAACTGAAACCATCCAAACCACCACGTCAGTGTCACTGCAGTACTGAACATCATCCATCACCTGAATCAACTGATAATTCACACACGTCATTCTCAAAGTGTTTAATTTTATATGACTAACCTCACTCTTGGAACATTTCAGTGACGATTCTGTAAGAAACACAAGAAAAATCATCAGAGGCTTCGACTGACCTCCACACATCTAAATGCACACGCAGGACGGGAGAGCTTCTCACAGTTGCCATAAATTATCGTTTAAATTTCATGATGGATCATAATAAAGTGTTAGAATCATAGAGTACCGATCTTCAGGGTCCTTCGAGCGCCAGGCTTGTTGTTGTAACAGATGCGCTGCAGCTCACATCGGCCCGTCACCTTCCTGATGACAAACTTCAGTCCTCGCCACAAACACTTACAGTAGAGAAACACCAGGAACTGGCTGAACACCCTGAGACGAGGAGAGAGAGAAAAACAAGCTCTTTACACTTGAACTTATTTGCATTTCCACCTTCATGTTGTTCTCGGATTGTTCTTGATGTAATCTGGTCTTTTTGAACATTTGTGAGGTGCTTGTGTTTAACTCTCATCACTGCAGAACGCTCCATCACACTCTCTGAGAGCAGTATTGTATATATATATATATATATATATATATATATATATATATATATATATATATATATATTCATTCATTCATTCATTATCTCCCGCTTATCCTCTATTAGGGCAGATAGACCCAGGACAGGGCGCCAATCCATCGCTGGGCACACACTCACTCACATAGACACACTCTATAGGGGGCAGTTTTTTTGAGAATTCAATTAACTTAATCCATGTTTTTGGACTGTGGGAGGAAACCGGAGAACCCGGAGGAAACCCACGCAGACACGGGGAGAACATGGAAACTCCACCCAGATGGGGATTCGAACCGGGAATCCCTAGCGCTGAGAGGCGAATGTGCTAAACCACTAAGCCACCGTGCCGCCTTTATATATATATATATATATATTATATAATTTATATATATATATATATATATATATATATATATATATATATATATATATTATAATTAGGGGCGTGGCTTCTATGTGTACTTTATGTCACGTGGCTGATGGACACCCCTATTTAAAACTGTGTTCCAGGTCAGACAGAATTAAGAAGGTGATCTCCTTCACACAGAGCTTCTTTTAATCAAATACCTTTAAGAATTCTAACATTCCACTGATGAGCTTTTTGGAAGTTGACACCAGTTTGACGCATGAAGGGTGAGTCGGGGGTGGGGGGGGTGTAATACACGGCGCTAAATTCCTATATATTATTTAGAAATGAAATGACATGTAACGTCCATAAGGGGGCGACATTTGTTACCTGCTGGTCCACAGTATAAAAAGGAAGTGGTGTCTCGTGGCCCCTCCCCCTTTTTTTGTGGCGGGGCTCCACATGCTTTGTGTTGTAATGAGCTGCAGATTCCCGCATTTCAGAGGTTTACTTAAAAAAACAAACTGTTTCTGTCGAGTTTATTTTATCGGCTCGATCTGTAGAGATTATAGACGCAGGAAAACTCAGCAGCACGTTTCCATTTGTTTAAATCACACAGATTTTTATTATTGTTTTATTTAAATATTTTGTGTTTGAAAGATGGGCGGCAAGGTGGCTTAGTGGTTTAGCACGTTCGCCTCTCAGCGCTAGGGATTCCCGGTTCGAATCCCCATCTGGGTGGAGTTTCCATGTTCTCCCCGTGTCTGCGTGGGTTTCCTCCAGGTACTCCGATTTCCTCCCACAGTCCAAAAACATGGATCAAGTTAATTGAGTTCTCAAAATTGCCCCCTATAGAGTGTGTTTGTGTGAGTGAGTGTGTGCCCAGCGATGGATTGGCGCCCTGTCCTGGGTCTATCTGCCCAGCGCCCGAGACGTTCTCCCCTGGATGGGCATGGGGAACCCCACCGCGACCCTAATAGAGGATAAGCGGAAGATAATGAATGAATGAATGTGTTTGAAAGATCTCTTATTCTTTAGTTTTTTTTTTGTTGTTATTTTTATTTTATTTAGTTTGTTATTTGAAAAGCGACACACGTGTTAAGCTTTTAAACTCCTCTAGTTTTCTGACTCTTAGGTATCGAACCCAGAACTCAGTCAGATGTTCGCACCAGTTAGATTTCACTCGCTGCTGTGAGGACACGAGTGCTACACAGACATGTTTTCTCTCTCTTCAGATTCTGGTTCTGATTCAGTTGCATGATTTTCACAAACTGTATCAGTCTCACATGGGACGGGGTGTTAAGTGGGACAGACCAATTAAGGGATTTTGTGAACTGCTGAAATGGAACCTAAATGGGTCACTAAATTTCAGAACTGTGTGCAGTGTTATAATGCAGCAAGTTACACAGTGAGGACAAAAATATCGGGACACCTGAGCATTTAAACAGGAGCTTTTATAATTCTGTTTGAAGTTTGCTTTCTTTCTTTTTTGTAAAGGCTTTCTACAAGGTTTTGGAATGTGACCGTGAAAAATATGCTATTTTATCCAGAAGAGTATTTTTGAGGTCAGACACTGATGTTGGTTGGCTTATAAATCAAAGCTCTTTGCAGGTATCTATATTAAAACATTAAGTGGCCTTTCCCAAACTATCAGAAACAAACAACTGCATAGCTAGGTGCTTGATTCCACACCCCTGTGACAATGTAAACAGTGCTTAAGAAATGTGCCCCAATAGTTTTGTCCAGATTATAAAATCACATAACTGGGAACAAACCTCATTCATGTACAGGTCATTATTAACCATGCAAACGTTCACTGGACAAATCTAAACCACATACTATCACTAATCTACTCTCCTACACACAGTCACTAAGCTACAATAAAACCTGTTGGTGTCCAACTGCTCATGTTGAGAATTTAGTCTCACAGGACTGACGCGCCTCCTCATCGATACGCGGAACGCCTACAGCCAATAAACCTGAGTACAGTGAGAAAGAGCATGTGTGTTAGAATTGTAAGGAATTCCTCGAGCAGAACATGTTTAAGGGTTTGCGCTGGAGCGGGAAAAAAATCTGTTATTAGGAGAAGGAAAGATTAGTAATTATAACAAATATACACAAATTAATAAGAACTTCTAATTCTTTGGATGTGTTTTCATTAGTAACAAGTATCATTAGTTCCATTTATTGTTCCAATCAGCATTTCTTTAGATGTGAGGGTAAACCAGAGAGCCCTGAGTGAACTCAGACACAGGGAGGACATACAGACTGCAGAATAGAACCCTGGACCTTCTTGCTGTGAGGCGGAAGTGCTAATCTCTGCACCACTGTGCCACCTCTAGTTTGGATTCTGACCCTTTAAATCCAGTAAGGAAGCTAATTCATGCTCCAGGTTTGTGGTTAAGGTTTTACAAAGACACATGACTGTTTTCAACGCCAGCTTTGTAAGAACTGCACTAACACAGGTGAAGATCTAAAAATATATATATATATATAAACTGGAACCTTGACTGCAGAACAGATCTGCTTCGGACAGACGAAAAAACTGCAATATAAACAGCTTATTATCATAAAAATCAGAAATTAGACATCAGGAGGTTAGCAGAAATAGACCAACATGACCTGGTAAATTAGGAGAAGATGGATGTCTTACCTCAGGAAATGCTTCATGGCGATGGTTTAGTGTCCCAGATAAGCGCACATCAGCTCCGATCTGAAATTAAATCTCCTGCAAAAACAAAATGACATGTTAATATCAGAGAGACACTCGTTATTGGGACATGTCTCCATTAATACTGATCTATTGGTACAGAATGGAAATGGCACCAATCCCGGCTGCGCTGCTTCACTGAGGGATCGGATTAAAACCTTCACCGTCGCATCATCATCATCATCATCATCATCATCATCATCTATACTGTCGCTAAAGGTACAGACAATTTAATTTCACGCATCTTTTCGTTTCCCTTTGATGTTTTTTATAATTCAAGCGGTGTCCACCTTCATCATCACAGCGTTCCCCTCCGCGCATCACGTGATCATCCTGCGAAAATCTGTAAAGCTAATCCTCCCAAATCCCACCGCAGCGACAAACCGCGCGTTTTAAATGTCAGGATCCACAAAAACAAAGCGCTGCGACTTTAAAACGTCCCTCACCTTTCAAACCAAAATCGCCTTTTAGGATTCAAATCCGCAAATCCTCCTCTATGCGGTGATGCGCGTCTGCGCGGCCGACCTGCAGAGCGCATGCGCAAATCCGGCCGCCACTCAAACTGGGAGCTGCTACTCAAAATCGGACTTAATTATTATTATTATTCATTCATTCATTATCTCCCGCTTATCCTCTATTAGGGTCGCGGTGGGGTTCCCCATGCCCATCCACGTCTCGGGCGCTGGGCAGATACACCCAGGACAGAGCGCCAATCCATCACTGTGCACACACTCACTCACACAGACACACTCTATATGGGGCAATTTTGAGAATTCAATTAACTTGATCCATGTTTTTGGACTGTGGGAGGAAACCGGAGAACCCGGAGGAAACCCACGCAGACACGGGGAGAACATGGAAACTCCACCCAGATGGGGATTCGAACCGGGAATCCCTAGCGCTGAGAGGCGAATGTGCTAACCACTAAGCCACCGTGCCGCCTATTATTATTATTATTATTATTATTATTATTATTATTATTATTAGGGGTTCAAGCATGAAGTGTGTGAAACCTATTTTCTTCTTATTGTTATTATTATAATCGGACTGATAATGGGCAGCACGGTGGCTTAGTGGTTTAGCATGTTCTCCTCTCAGCGCTGGGGATTCCCGGTTCGAATCCCAATCTGGGTGGAGTTTCCATGTTCTCCCCATGGGTTTCCTCCAGGTTCTCCGGTTTTCTCCCACAGTCCAAAAACATGGATCAAGTCAATTGAGTTCTCCAAATTGCCCCATATACTGTAGAGTGTCTGTGTGAGTGAGTGTGTGCCCAGTGATAGATTGGCACCCTGGTTCGGCTGTGTCTGCCTAGTGCCCGAAACGTTCTCCCCTGGATGGGCATGGCCAACTTTAGATCCAGATCTTTAGTCTGTCAGATAAAAACTGATGTGAGATGTTTAAACTGGATTCAAGCACTTAAATAAATCTATTTGGAAGTTGTTGGATTCTGCAAATGCTGTCATAATGTTATAAAATTAAAAAAACTAAACACAATTAAAACTACAATCACATCAGTTTAAATAAGCTTTTCATTTTATTAAATAACAAATCAATGTTTTTTTTTTTACAGTCAGTCATTCTGAACTCGGTTCATTAAAACGATTTACTGTAACAGCACAAACAGAATATAAACATAATAAGCACCAAAGGAATCTAACATTTTTAAATACAGATGGATGAACAAGGTTCTGTCCTTCACATACTGCAGGTTTGATTTAGTTTTTTTTTGGTTACTATCTTAAGTAAAAAAATAAAGAGGCTCAGCGTCCGGCGCCCGTCCATCAGAGCAAGCAGGTCCTGGGTTTATTAGTAGAGTGAACCAGGTTCTCTCCGTCTGTGCAGTTTGTCCCAGCTGTGTCTGTTTTAGGACAGGTGACCCATTCAGAATACTGTGCTTTGCTCCTTGTAAGTAAGTGCCGGGACAGGCTGCAGCTGAACAGGCTGAGTAAATTTTATGAAGACCTTTTAAACACATGACTCAAATCCTGAAGATGAAGCAAAAAGGCACAAAGCTTCAATCTATCAGTCAAAATATAACAGTAACAAATACAGAAACAGGTTTTAAGGCACCGGCCTCCAAAATGAGGCGAATTTAAATCTGAATAGGAGTCGACTCTTTGTGCAGAGGCTTTAGTGACACAATGGTCAGCACACTTTCATAGACGACCTTGACCGGAGTCTCTTCAGTGAGAAACAAAACTAAACTGCAGCTCCACCCTGTGCAATTGACTTTTTTGTAGGCGGCTGTTCAGAGAAATGAGGCGTTTGGCATCACATGACTAAAGAAATATGAGCCTCTGTCTCTCTGGTTGGTAACCATAAAGGAGACATGCTGGAGGGATAGGAACTGGCCCCGACTAAAACAAGGAGGCAAAAAAAAATAGGAAACAATCTTAACCACGGTTCAAATGGCACACAGAAACTGAGACTCTCCTTAGAAGGAGGAGGTAGGAGGACCCAGCTGAGAGGGTGGTAGATTTGGACACAGATGTTGGATTACACTGAAGCGAGGAGATTGTTATGCCATTATTACTTAGTTATATCAAAATAAAAGTTTAGTTTTTCAGTCTATAGCAGCAGCTTTGGCACAAAATGTACATTCAGTGATTAAACGATGCCTCCATCAAACATAGGAAACTAATTAAAACCCTGTTTCAAGCAGTAACTAAATCTAAACTTCAGTCTCATTAAAAAACACAGAAGTATAAACTGCAAATTAATTAAGGCCTATCCCGTCCAGCACAGTGCGGCGCTTCAGACCACGTATTTCATCGTGCAGAAAGAAGTGCAGGATTCCGACTGAGAACATTTCTTCTCTCGATCTTCATGCTGCCAGTCCAGCACGGCATCTCCTTCCCCTTGAACCAATTCGGCCGTCGCCACGCTCTGGTAAGCGCCCTCATCGGTGTTGGCGGGCCGTGCCGTGTCGGTCGGAACGACGTTAAATGTGAGGAAGCCGACGGTGATCACCACGAACGAGACGATATACAGGACGGAGAACTGCGGAACAGAGGAGAGCGCCGACTTTAATAATGAAATACCTTCATGGATTCGTTTTAAAGTAGAAGAGTGGAGGACTTACTTGGTACTTGAAGAGGAAGAGTCCGCAGAACAAGCTGAAGAGGTCTGCAGTGAGGAGGGAGAGATTCACGGCCGTGGCGCTGGTCATTTTCACCACCACCGGCATGAAGCTGTACAGACCGTACATACACAGCATGTACGCCAGGAACAGTAAACCTGAGAAGCAAAGAAATATAATAACATAACTTTATATTACTGTGCTAATAAACCATTTAAATAGTCAGAATAGTATTTATTTTCTTACATGTGTTCCAGTTCCAGCTGACGGAACTGATGGCTCTGATTTCCAGTACGGCCCTAACGGACCAGCATCAGAAAGACAAGCGATCAGATTGAGTGATTTAATTATTTGTCAGATTTAAAAGAGGGCGGCACGGTGGCTTAGTGGTTTAGCATGTTCTCCTCTCAGCACTAGGGATTCCCGGTTCGAATCCCCATCTGGGTGGAGTTTCCACGTTCTCCCCGTGTCTGTGTGGGTTTCCTCCGGGTTCTCCGGTTTCCTCCCACAGTCCAAAAACATGGATCAAGTCGATTGAGTTCTCCAAATTGCCCCATGTAGAGTGTGTATGCGTGCATGTCTGTGTGTGTGTGAGTGTGTGCCCAGTGATAGATTGGCGCCCTGTCCTGGGTGTATCTGCCCAGCACCCGAAACGTTCTCCCCTGGATGGGCATGGGGAACCCCCCCCCGCAACCCTAATAGAGGATAAAGCGGAAGACAATGAATGAACGAGATTTAAAAGTGTGATACAGTGGAGGAGGGTCCTACATCTGTGTCCCGCTGATGAGGGTCCCGAACAAACCCATCATGCCCAGGAACTCCACCCTGCTGAGGTTCTTCACTGTGTACTCCTGACACACGTTAGATACGGCATAGAGAGCGGCACTGATCAGAACCAGGGCGTCACCGAGCAACACGTGAGAGTCTGCAGGAAGAACAACATGAAAATGAGTCACACCTCTGATTTAGTAAAATATAATAACGATGCGAGTATAATAATGAGTATTAACTTGAGCCTTGGTCTCGTCCGGCAAGGAGATCGGCCCCAACCATGGCCCCCACCCCGAGCAAACATACGACCACAGCCACGAAGTGGAGCGGCCTGTAGCGCGTCTTCAGGAAAATCCAGGAGAGAACCATCAGCACGGGGATGACGAAGCAGTCCAGCAGCTACGACACAAAACATACGTATATAGACAAAGAAATCCAATTTCATTCAGATATAGAAGTCTGAATGACTGAATGAAGGAATACCTGGATGCTGGTAAGTGTTGTGAACTGATACGCCTTCACAACCGAGTAGTTAGCTTCAACGTCTGTGAGTGCCATCAGTAAATACTTCCACCATTTGGACTTCAGGATCTGAAAAATACTTTCCTCACCTGCAGAAAGAGACAAATACAAAAACAATGAACACAGATCTCAGATTAGACATCTTCATCTGTGATGCTTTCTACGTTACCTTTTCTGAAAGCCAGAGTCGAGGTGTAGGTGAGGAGCAGTAGGGTGTAGTGAAGGAAGCTCTGCAGCATCGGGGTCTCCACCTTGGCATCTGCCAGATACTGACTCGTGACTGCTGTCCCACAAATCAGCACAGACAGGACCTGACCCAGAGCGACGGTCTTCACCAGATGCCTGCAGGAGGACACAACAGCATCAGTTCTAATCGGAAGCTCATCTTAAGAAGCTTCAGGAACCACTTGGACATAAGAAATATTCTCAGACTCTTACCATGTCAGAAGCTTCTTCAGTCTGATGTTTTGAAAACCAAACGCTTCACACCTCCCGGGATCTCCGGGGCTCGCAGCGCCAGGGCCGTCAGCCCGTTCCTCGCGCTCCATTCCGTCCTGACCCGGCTCTGAGGAGCTGTGCGGAATAAAAGAACAGGATTTAGGATTAAGCTTGAGATCAAAAAAAAAAAAAAAAAAAAAAGCCCAAATGGCCGAGACATTAATCCCCTGAAAAATTCTGGTCCCTTTGACGGACTGAAAAGAACCGAGACAGAACAGACAGGAGGATTTTTAAAATGAGGTCACCATGACAGCTACAGTGATGAGGAGAACATACCAAACAGCCCAGCCGGAGAGACAACGATCAAATGCAAATGTCTGCAGTATTAATGAACAACAGCTGCTGTGATGCAACTGTAAAATTTCCTGATTGTTTATTTTAAAGATTTGAGTAAAAGCTGCGTTACTGTTCTGTGCAAGAAATCACACGATCTATCAAACAAACCATCCATCCATTATCTCCCGCTTTATCCTCTACTAGGGTTGCGGGGGGGGGGGGGGGGGTTCCCCATGCCCATCCAGGGGAGAACGTCTCGGGCGCTGGGCAGATAGACCCAGGACAGGACGCCAATCTATCACTGTGCACACACTCACTCACACACACACACACTCTATATGGGGCAATTTAGAGAACTCAGTTGACTTGATCCATGTTTTTGGACTGTGGGAGGAAACCGGAGAACCCGGAGGAAACCCACACGGACACGGGAAGAACATGGAAACTCCACCCAGATGGGGATTCGAACCGGGAATCCCTAGCGCTGAGAGGAGAACATGCTAAACCACTAAGCCACCGTGCCCACTATCAAATAAACTTTCATTTTAATCGTGGATGTAATCAGATTTTGAACCCATGTTAGAATAAAGGCATTTCTTTTGGATGTTAGGTTGTTGTTATTTTAAATGTACGGAACATTTCTAAATTGTAAACGTGCCGAAGTGATTTTAAACTTCTTATAATTAATCACAAAAGTTCTACTTCATTTAAAACAATAAGACACAACAGATTTAAAAAAAAGACTTCATATTTAATTTAATTATTTCGTATTTAAGTGAATAAAGTGTGCGTTAGGGTGTCACGGTGGCTTAGTGGTTTAGCATGTTCTCCTCTTGATTCCCGGTTCGAATCCCCATCTGGGTGGAGTTTCCATGTTCTCCCCGTGTCTGCGTGGGTTTCCTCCGGGTTCTCCGGTTTCGTCCCACAGTCTGAAAACATGGATCAAATCAATTGCGTTCTCCAAATTGCCCCATATAGAGTGTGTGTGTAAGTGAGTGTGTGCCCAGTGATGGATTGGCGTCCTGTCCTGGGTCTATCTGCCCAGCGCCCGAGACGTTCTCCCCTGGATGGGCATGGGGAACCCCACCGCGACCCTAATAGAGGATAAAGCGGGAGATAATGAATGAATGAAAGCGTGCGTTAGCGCGTTAGCTTACAAGAGCAGAGAGTAGGAAACTATATATACGGGCTTAAAATGTATTCCACGTCGCGATGTTTAAAAGCTGACATGTTTATGAATAACTCTTCATAGTTTATTGTTTTATTGATTATGAACTACCTTCATCCATTCAGAGCATCTTTCCTAAAGAGCCAATTTCCACGCGGTGGATGTCTCCTCGCTGTGATGGAGGCGTCTCAATCCACCTCGTGTGGACTAGCCCTACGTAAAGTATCAAATGTTGAGCGACGACTATCTAGTGCACTATGTAAGTATTCATCACGGCATTTAGAATCAAGCCGACGTAGGAGCGCCTATTTGCAAACTAAAACCCACCCACATGGTAGGATACGTCCCAAATCACAATATGTACACTTCTTAGGGCACCAACTTGACTAAATAATATTGTAAAATAAAACATTATAAAATTTTAATAAGATAAATGTCCATGATTCATTTCTTTCGGAAACATCAGACTTGAAGAGCGCCGTAATCATACACTGCAGAGTTATCTTGTGTTTTAAGGGCATAGGGAATAGGGGTTACAGCGCATTTGGAACGCATGAATTACTATGAGGATCCTCGATGTTGATTGGCTGAACGACTGCAGCACGCAGTTGTTTGGTTAACACTCGGAGGGACACGCTGCTCTGTTTCTGTGTATTTATAAAATGTTAAACCCCTTTAGTGTTTTAGAAATGAATTATTTTTTAAATTTAATTACATTTTTGTTGTGCGTTTTGTTATACAGATTTAAAATAACATATCAAACAAACATAGGGCGAATTAGTCTTGTAATTTTAGCGGCTACTTTTGGACTCTCAGGCTCTCGGATCAGTAATGCTGGACATTTTGTAAACACACCACTGTACATCCGTCAAGACATCAAAAAGCAGGAAGCTTTATATGATTCCAAATGAATTAAATTATAAAACACAGTCAGTCCTTTATCAAAATGTATTTAATAATTGATGCTCTAAAGAGAACAGTAGTAAAACTTACCTAACGCCTGAGTTTCTGAGCCAGACGAAACAAAACGCAACCAGAGGAACAGATAAGGGCTTCAAGGACAGTGTGAATATCTAGCGTTGACAAATACACAAGACAGGAGAACCAAATCCTTTATAATGAGGGACGTGAATAAATAACAAAAGGTTTTAACATTAATCATTAATAAATGTATTATCATAGCAGTGCAAATTTAATTTAAAAAATCACACTGCAGTAATGTACTGTGTCCAGTAGATGGCAGTATTAAATCGGTGAGTTTTGTTTACATAATTAAATCCGTTTCTCTTGACGTTCAGGTGAGTTGTTTAAATTGGATGGTATGTTGTAGCTCAGTCGATAGAGTGTTAAATCATCAATTAATGAATTTTGCCGCTCTGGCTAACCAGATGCTGCATCTCAGGAGACCACGTGCTTTCCATTTTGGATAAAAACAACTACAAAATGATTTTTTCCCCCCTCTGGAACAAAAAAAAGAAGATATCAGAGGAAACATTAATTGTGATTAAACCTCTCAGTAAAACCGTAAATACAAAAATTCATAAAATTATGTTAAGTTAATTATGAAAGAATACGATAAGAATTCAGGGATAATGAGGGGGGGGGGGGGGGGGGGGGGGGGGGGGGGGGGGGGGGGGGGGGGGGGGGGGGGGGGGGGGGGGGGGGGGGGGGGGGGGGGGGGGGGGGGGGGGGGGGGAGAGAGAGAGAGAGAGAGAGAGCGAGAGAGAGAGAGAGAGAGAGGCTGGGGTCGCCGCTGCATCTCCCCCTCGGAGGAGAGAAGAGCAGAGGAGAGCAGAGGAAGGAGAAACGCCGCGGAGGGAGCGGAGCGCTGCTCAGGTACGAAAAGCCTTTGTGTTTTATGGTTTGATTTGGATCCGAACCGCCCGAGCTCCGAGGTCGCGGGGTAAATCACTGCCCCTGCCGCAGGGAGCGCCGGCCGGGGTTCGGAACGCGCGCACGCCGCTCGCGCATCCTCACCATCCTCGCACGAGCGCCTGGTTCGCAAATCAGATCCGCAGCCGCTGCGGGAGCCGCATCCCAACATCCGAACCGAACCCAACATCAGAACCCAACATCAGAACCGAACCGAACACAACATCAGAAACGAACCATCAGAACCGACCCCCCCCGCCGTGCACGAGCGCGCCTTTAATGTTTAACCCGTTTAAGGCAACATCATGCCGTTCGTAACCGATTGTCTTATTTACAGATTTCATTCTGCAAATGATGGATTAACGGCAACATCAAAGACCTTTATAAATACACTGTATGGACAAAAGAATCAGAACTCTGGTGTTTTGTTCAGTCTTACTGTCACGGCTTTATGAGATAAAGTATGTTTGTGCTGCATTTTGGACAACTGTATACTTCCAACTTTATGCAAACATTTTGGGGAAGGCCAATTTCTGTCCCAGCATGACTGCCTCAGTGCACAAAGGTCCATAAACACAAGTTGGGAAAGTTTGGTGTAGTAGAATGAATAAATTCATAAACTACCAAATAACATCTACTGTAAATGAAGTATTAAAACAGGAGAGGTGTAAGAAACTCAATCACGAGATGGAATTGTTTACAGTTATTGTTTATAATGATTTTCCCACCAAATATTAACTAAAGAGTGCAGATTATTTTGTTTGCTATATTTTTGGAGTTCTCTGCGGAATAAAATCAGATAAGACACTTAATTTGGTGTTATAATTATGAATACAATTATTTTTTGAATGCTAAATTGGATATTAACATGTAAACCACAAAGCATAAGTAATTGCAAAAATGTTTTGTGAGAAATGCTGCATTTTTCTGCAGGGGGTGCCGATATTTCTGGTCACAACTCTGCAGCTGGGCCAGTTTTTGCTTTCAGCTGTGTGAGTGCTGAGCTGCCTGATCAGAAAAAGTGGTTTAGAATCTGAATGAATGAAGAAACTCTGCATGACTTAGTGTCTCAACTCTAACGTTTTGGAAAAAGTGCTGCATTGTCTGAAAAGAAGTGCGGGGGTGCAAATGCTTTTGGCTGCATTAGTGCAACCCCAACATCTCTGATCAGAGAAGTGGATTAGAAAATATCTGAATGAATAAACTGAGTCAGTATCAGCTCGGGACTCAGTTCCTGCTGATTTAATCAAAACTGAGTGACTTGGCCGCAAAAATGATCTAAAAAATCCTCTATGTTTACTTTAACTTACATTAAAATTGATAAATTGCTCTTATGTAATAATAAAACTGTTGAGTTATTAACATTTCCTGTTGTAGGCATAAAATGTGAGGTGCAGGGCAGGACCCAGGATGGCCTGACGCCACCACACCCCATGTAGCATAGTCTGCAGTGCCAGAGCTGGGATACCCTGAGTAAGACGGGAGAGGGGAGGGCAGAAAACCCTTTGGGATGATCTTTGCTTCGGAGCCAAGCAGTGCATCTGTTTGCATCTCCCTCTTGCTCTTCATGCTCTCTGCATCACGTTTTTCTGTCCTCATCTTCTCCGGCTCTTAAGGTTAACAGTGCACTGCCGTTACTGCCGCTGTGCCTCATGAGTTGTTTATTCTTCAGAAATTATCTTCTGCACGATTTAAACTTGCCATAATTTCCCAGCTCAAATACCATTTAGTCCTCCCTCATGAATCTAAGATCCTGAACCACATCCATTTACCAGGAGGCTTGTAAACTTTATGAGAATGCTGTCTGTGAGCTGCGCGGGGCAGTGTGTCAGATCGAGCTGAGATGCTTTAAGACACATTAGCAGACGGGAAGCTTTCGAAAAAACAAGGAATTACAGTCTGACATCATCACTGTTGTACAGATGTGTGGATGATGGATGGTTTGCGTATACACATCTTCTTGAGCAAAAACGACAAAGCATGGAAGTTATAAAGAGAGAATGGATTCATGCAACAAAAAAGTCGATTAATTAGTGGTTTGCAAAGCCTCATGTTTGCAGAACATGTACGGTACCCTGCACTTTAATAGGAATCCACACATTTGTGCAAAGACCTAATCAGCCAATCACATGACTGCAGGGCAATAGTTTCATGCTTGGCAGGGTTGGTGGTGTCAGTGTTCAGACATTTTTAGACTGTGGAGTTACACAGAGCAGTTTAATAAAGAAAAAACAAGTGGAGGAAAATGATGTGGACAGAACCTGCAGAGGACAGGGTCACCGGTTCAAGCTAATAGAGAGGATAAGCATCTCAGACAGAGATAGTGAGATAGTGATCAGCATAGTGATCCTTGAGGCAGATGGGCTATAACAGAAAAAGCTTCAGACAGTATTGGTGTTCTTAATGTGTGTGTGTGTGTGTGTGCGCGCGCTCATCAGTGAAATGAGGTAGTATCATATATATTACATTTGTATCTCCTGTTCACCCTTCTTTAGCTATCAAGACTTAAAATCTCACTAAACATGGTTGTAGTGCTCAGTAAAAGCTGCCTGAGGAAAAGAATAAGAGACAGGCTGGAGAAAAAGAGAGGTAGAGTGCATGTAAGTGTCACACTGATCTCGCAAGGCTTTCAGTCACGAGACGAGACCCGGCACCATCTGCCACACTGGCTTGCGATCACACTGTTTTTATTTTCAAACACTGACCCAGTGCTGTTCACACTGAACTCTGCTCACTAATCCTCCATCAACTGACAAATGAGCTGGATAATTAGCACTAATGGCCTCTTATTGTTTATCTATGTCTTTGGAACAGACTCTGACTGGTTCCCATTTGAGATACATGGCGCTCAGCCGTTATTAGAAAAGCAGAACATGTTTGAAGGAGAACACAGTGTGTACTGACTGAAGCTTTTGGGCTGGAATTAAAATATAAATAGGAAACAAGACCATGCATTTCTCTGTGGGTCTCAGAATCTGTGAGACATTAAAGGAAATGCAACTTCACTTTATGAATTTAGAGTCTTATACTGACAGAGATTTATATTTTAAAATATATATACAAATAAATAAAATGCATGAGAAGCTTTACATCCTATTTCCTCCAATAACCTCTGAGGTCAATGTCTTCATTCATGAGAGGTTATTATTTAAACTGGTCTTGAATCTGCTGAGCTTTTTGTGTTGGTTTCTCATCCTCCTCCGATCTTTGATTTCTGCTGCATTTTGTGCAAATCGTATATCAAATTTCTACTTGTCGTCATTTTGATAAACATTTCACAAACTTACTTTCTGAGTAAAATAAATAAAAGACCCATAACTTCTTTCCCCCACCCAGTTACAGAGCTTCACAAGTGAGTCTGATATTTTTTTAATCTGATATTTTATTTCTGTTCCCGCATTTTCATTTTGATTTTTCTTATTTTATAACTGCATTAATGTTTAATGTGTCTAATGTGTTTTAATGTTATACTGTTTTAATTGTTTTTGTAAAGCGTCCCTAAAAGCGCTATATAAATTAAATGTATTATTATTATTATTGGCGGCACGGTGGCTTAGTGGTTTAGCACGTTCGCCTCTCAGCGCTAGGGATTCCCGGTTCGAATCCCCATCTGGGTGGAGTTTCTATGTTCTCCCCGTGTTTGCGTGGGTTTCCTCCGGGTTCTCCGGTTTCCTCCCACAGTCCAAAAACATGGAACAAGTTAATTGAATTCTCAAAATTGCCCCTATAGTGTGTGTCTGTGTGAGTGAGTGTGTGCCCAGCGATGGATTGGCGCCCTGTCCTGGGTCTATCTGCCCAGCGCCCGAGATGTTCTCCCCTGGATGGGCATGGGGAACCCCCCCGTGACCCTAATAGAGGATAAGCGGAAGATAATGAATTATTATTATTATTATTTTATTAGCTGCTTTGAGTTCTGCTCCTTTTGTTCCACCATCGTTGTTCCTGCTGTTTTACCCGTTCAGAAAAAAGTTTGCTAAAACTGTAGCATGGATTTCCTTCAGTCACAACACAAAAGCATTTTATTACGACTATTAAATCTATTGTTTACTAAGCAAACATGTTGCCGTTAGATATGTACTGTGTGTTGACAGAATTGGATTACCTTCAGGATCTGCAGTGCAATATCAATCAAAGATTGTGCTATTAATCCGAAGGCAGTGGATGCAGACGTGAAGTCATAATTAATCAGAACGGAGGTTTGGGAGTAGGGATGATGAATAATTCACTGCAGCTCCAGCACTCTCACACAAAGCCCTGAAAGAGCCGGTGATTGACAGACTGCCCGTGCTTTTCAGACACCTCATCTAAAACACGGCGACGGCGGCACGAGGAATCGGCTCCCCAAAAATAACCCGAATTCATCAGACCTTTGTGCGAGCTCCGAAATGGCTCCACCGTTCAGGACCTCGTCATTTCATAAAGCATAATAGCAGGAAATGGCTTGGCCTCTGGGGGATTGCCGATGAATAGAGGTGGCGCAGGAAGTCATGTTCCTGCCTGACCTGCGTTTGAAGAGCAGGGGCAGCGCGTGAAGCGCGGCAGAGGGACCGCCCTGGCAGTGCCCGAGTTGTTTGGGCACCGTGCCCGTCACACGCTCCGTCTGTGATTCCGCTCGACAGCGAGAGCGTGCTCTCGAGCCTAACGAGATTAGAAAGCCGTCTTGCTTTATCCAGAGAGCGTATCGTCACCCTGGCAACTAGAAATCATCGTTAGCCATTAACAAGCAGAAAAGCATACTTTCTAAAAATAAGCATTATATTAGGAGGTGCAGGTCGACTGGGGGGAGGGGGAGTTCCTCTATACTGTCTGGGCTGGTCAGTTTAGCTCTGTTCGAGACTTGAGGCTATTGATTGAAGGACGCTTTCTGTTTCAGCTTAAATAAGTCCTTGTGCTGTGAATGAGACCTGTAAAGACTCGCTGAGATCAGACTGCTGTGGGGTTGGTCTCATGTTTCTCAACTGAACTCCTCAGGGATGAATTGGATCAATAATCGTAAGCTAGATCTGCACGTCAATGATTGTCCTCGAAGTCGCCTGAATGGACACAATTTCTCTAACAGAAAGCTTTCTCCGAATACGGGACGGTCTCTGGAACAAATGTTCTTCAGCTCACTCTGACTAATTTCTATTGCTAACCTTTATGAATAATTAATCTCTGGTGCATTAACTTCCATGATCCCCTGCACATACATGATACGGACCTTAATAGTCATCCATGACTTCATAATAAGATGCAGTATAATTGATTAATTGTTATGCACATAAATTTAAAGCTTTGTAATTTTTACAAAAACAATCAGACGGAAAAAATCCAACTCTGAGACCCAACAAGCAGAGCATGCTTTTGATGAATGCATCCATGGACAACCCAGCCGTGACCTAATTGTAGCATCTTGCTTGAGGCAGCCAAATAATTTCATTTGGTTTAATTTAGATGTATCGGTACCTCCTACTGCACAGAAGAACTGGACAGTGGCGCGCTTGATATTCAACTCACATTAATGGTCTTTGTGGGGATTGGATAAGTGTCACGGTGCAATGATTAAAATGGAACACAAGCAATTTGTCACTGTGCAACAGCTCGGGGGACCTGGGTACGAGGTAATGACTCACCTTCAGGTCAGTGACACGCAGAACCGGGTTCTTGTGCATGTCCAGTTTTAATCCCCAAATGGTTGGAACTTTAACACTGGCAGTGTGATCATACATGACGATTAAAATTGTTATGACTCCCAGCACTAGGGATTTCCGGTTTGAATCCCTATCTGGGTTTAGTTTCCATGTTCTCCCCGTGTCCGCGTGGGTTTCCTCCAGGTTCTCTGGTTTCCTCCCACAGTCCAAAAACATGGATCAAGTCGATTGAGTTCTCCAAATTGCCCCATATAGAGTGTGTGTGAGTGAGTGTGTGCCCAGCGATAGATTGGCGCCCTGTCCTGGGTGTATCTGCCCAGCACCCAAAACGTTCTCCCCTGGATGGGCATGGGGAACCTCACCGCGACCCTAATAGAGGATAAAGTG
>JAFMOD010000766.1:631975-933263 GCA_019802435.1 Corydoras maculifer
TCTCCTGTTCCTCTCCTGTTCCTCTCCTGTTCCGTATTCGCACCATGTTCCTTCCTCACCCTCGATGTTCACACATTCCCACTCTGCCCGTCCTCCTCACCACTCAGGCCTGCTGATTTGTGTCTCTCTCCATCAGGAGCTGTGCGATGATCCTCACTTGTTTGTGGATGGGATTAGTGCCCATGACCTGCACCAAGGGCAGCTGGGGAACTGCTGGTTTGTGGCGGCGTGCTCGAGCCTGGCCTCTCGCGAGTCGCTGTGGCAGAAAGTAAGTTGATTGTTTCTGTTTTAATGACTGTTGTTGACATGGCAGCAGAGGCCTTGTTTGCACTTCAGGCTGGATGAACGACTGATGGATTAGTGCGTTCAATAAAAATATAAACTCATTCAATTCAGTTATGAAGTGACCACTCATTCACACACTGCAGAAATAAATAACAAGAAATGAAAAGCCATCCCAGCAGCCTGGTTTGAAAGTGTCAATGCCGACCATGCAGAGGCACTAGAGGGAACCCCTGTCCTCTTCATGGCTGCTTTAAAAACGAGCCTCACCTGAAGAAGATGGAGCTCAGGCACTTGGAGAAGGCAGAAAGAATGAGGTTACACAGACTACTGAGTTCTGTTTGTTCTGCAGGTTCTGTTTGCTTCACTTAGCCTTTTGCAGAGTGGTGGACAAGTGAATCTTCAGGACAAATTTATGGCATGAAACTTTATTTACTATTGCAGTGTTCAGTTTTCAGTGTAAATGTGAGAATAAGAGAGAGAGAGAAAGAGAGAGAGATGGTTGTTCCATGTCAGGAGATTATTTATAACCAATTTTTTAAAACCCTGAGATGCTTTTAATGCCAGGTCATTGTTTTCACAAGCAGACTGGCACATAGAACTGTCCTTAATCAGCACAGAGTAGAATTCAGACAAAACCATAGACACGTTGGAGACAGAGGTCAATAATAAATTAGTATTTATCCTCCATGCACAGATACAGTACTAGAGAAGAAAACCTTAGTATAGTGATTTCCAAAGTGTAGGGTGAGAGAGAGTGTCACACTTTGGGGTGGGGTGACCCTATAGCGAGGGCAGCAGGTGTTGTGAAGAAGATCTTCAGAAAGCAATGCCACACTAGACTCTGAAAGGGTGTGGAGAATAAAGGTGTTATTATTGTGTTTAAATCTACTTAAATTTTAATCTCTCTGTACTTAAGATATATTCAAAATATGTTCTCATAAATAAGTCGATAAGAATAAACACCATTCTACATATTTATACAGCTAAATAAAGATGTGCTTATGCAAATAACACCTAGTTTAATTATAAAAAGCAATTACGCTGAAGGTGTGGGAACATCTCGAAACGAGTAAACACTCTAATGGAAAAAGTTACAGAGCCATAGCAGACACCATTTCTGGATAATTGATTCTACAATATGCTGGTGGAACGTTAATGAATTTAAAATGCTGTAAGGTTAGAAATAAGCAGCATCCATTGGATGTTGATCCAGGAGAGGCGCTGGATGAAGTCACACTGTGATTGGACACTGGTTTGTAGGGACATGGTGTTCTTCAGTAAGAAAAGAAACAAACCCTCGGTTAAGTTCAGAGTTCAGAAATGGCATCATGCTGTAATAGGTTTGTCAAGATTATTAGATCATGTGATGAAAAGCACGAGAGGAGGCGCAGGTGCAGGTTGAGGAAAATCGTTTTGTTTTTTTTGTTTTTTAAATCTGCATCATAGAAGGAGTTATACATTGGGTGGGAGGCGGGGTAACTAGGGAGCCATGGCAGAACTGTAAATACTCAACAATCTAAATCCTGTGTACAGGTTAATCTAGTGATTATTCATTCATTCATTCATTCATTATCTTCCGCTTATCCTATATTAGGGTCGCGGTGGGTTTCCCCATGCCCATCCAGGGGCGAACGTTTTGGGTGCTGGGCAGATACACCCAGGACAGGGCGCCGATCCATCGCTGGGCACACACTCACTCACACAAACACGCACACATATGGGGCAATTTGGAGAACTCAATTGACTTGATCCATGTTTTTGGACTGTGGGAGGAAACCGGAGAACCCGGAGGAAACCTACGCAGACATGGGGAGAACATGGAAACTTCACCCAGATGGGGATTCGAACCGGGAATCCCTAGTGCTGAGAGCTGAACGTGCCGAACACTAAGCCACCGTGCCGCCTAGTGATTAGAACAAACTCAAATCAAGAATAATAAAAATAATAAATCTATTAAATCTGCATTTAGTGACGCACTTCCGGTCATTGCTTCTTGTTTCTGAATTCTAAAAACCCCGAAAGAAGCTCCATGTTTTCAATAATCCATTGCATTTTTTCTCTCCGAAACTGTTTGAGGATCTGAGGTTTGAAGGCACATGAGGGCAGCATCAGCTGACGGCGTCGTGTTCGCTGCGCTCTGATTGACTCTCACAGTTGTTGCTCTGTTGCTTGTTGTGTGCTTTCGTGATCCAGTCTGTTTCCTTATGCTGAAGTCTGCAATCTGCTCCCACAGCCGGAAGTAAATGACGCTTCAGAGGGGGCATCCTTCTGATGAGCTGTTGCTCGAGGGGCTGCTGTGATGTTTGTGGTTCCAAGACGGGGACTGTTGAAGAATACGAGACAGGCGAATTTACACAGAGGCTCTATTTTGGGTCTCTCCATTTACGACACGTTCTAACGTGGCACGCTCGTAAAATCTCAAGACTCTAAACATCTCCTTAAATCCACGATTTAGTCCAAACCCATCTGCTCGCTGATACAGAACATTAGCTTGGAAGACGGCTCAATCGGAGAGCGGCGTCCGCTTGGCAATACTAACTGATTACAAACTGCCTTTCTGAATCAGATCTGTTCCCGGAGACGGTTCCAAATGAGGGCTGATCTGCACCCAGTTCAAAATAATAGAGAAACACAATCTCACAGTAATGTACTCATTTGTAGATGTCGTGTTCCTGCTGGATGCTGATATCAACACTATCATTATATTTGATCAGACTGGTGTAATAATGAGAAATAACATTAGACTAAAGTGGAAAATTCTTCCTAATGTCTTTTGTTAATACATTTTTTTGTTTGTTTTTACCCACAAGGCCATTAGTGCACCTTTAGGAATGAAATGGCTGACCAAGGGTCTTTAACGTGCACTGTGCGATGTCTACATTTTTAAGCCTTCATATGCTTCACACGGCGGCATTAAGTCCAAAACACAGCCCTAGGAAATACTATTATACCTTGGGTGACACAAGAGCCTATTTTAGCTTCATATCTGAACGTGTAGAGATCTATGGAGTTTCTCTTTAGTAGCTTTGCTCAGTGTCCATCGGATGAGACATTTGCAGAGGCTCAATTATTGATGATTGGGGCTCATTGAACATTGATGAACACCCAGGACTACAGAAATTCTTATTCTGCATTTTATTTTTTCCCTGTGAGCTGTTTTTATCAGCACACGGAGCCTGAAGACACTTTGATGAACGAGACTTTAATGAATAAATTTGTATCTTTATTGATTTATTTAAGTAGACTGGTGCAAACGTGATGACATATTTCTGTTTTTCTGACTGAATTCAGCAGAAAAGGGGACTGAAAAATAGAAATCTGGCAAGAGAATGAGTGAACATTGACATTTAGATAAATAAACACTATCCAACCCTGCTTGAAATATCCATCATATTCAGAGTAAGTGGGTCGGAGCGTCACACGAGGGAGGAATGTTCCAGAATAATGCATTTTCTGAAAAAGTTAAAGGAGTATCCATTGTGAGAGCATGTACTCCAGAAGTGTAATAGTCCTGGTGATCGCTGAAGCATTACTGCAGAGCTGTGCTTGAAATGTAATCTCTGTGCTGTCTCACTGGAGCTCTATCGACGTGAAGCAGCTCCTCCACGCCTCCTAAATCACTCCATAATGTCCGTCCAGTAGGAGCTGTTATCATTCTGTAAACAGCTTCTTAGTCTACCGGGATGGGTTTCAGGACGTCTCACGGCGTCAGTACTGCACGGTGGTCTGAATGGGGTTAACGTGACCCAATCTGTCAGAAATGTAGTCTTGGTGCACAAGTAACTAATGCCGTTTCAGAGGAACCCCGCTGACACGGGTCTGAAAAGGTCTCAATGCTCACTAGTTCATTCTCCTCACAAATCCCCATTTAAATCAAACCACAGCTCCAGAATCTTAAAGTGACCGTTTCCCCCGAAGATGGGAGGCTGTAAATAAAATATATTTTTTTATAAATATTCTGTAGC
Organism: Corydoras maculifer; assembly: GCA_019802435.1. Lineage (NCBI taxonomy): Eukaryota > Metazoa > Chordata > Actinopteri > Siluriformes > Callichthyidae > Corydoras > Corydoras maculifer. The sequence goes on from JAFMOD010000766.1 coordinate 636,226, forward strand.
TATAGATTTTTCAGGCTGTGGATCTCTGTTTGTGGCCTGACGTCCACTTTTCAGGTCATACCAGACTGGAAGGAGCAGGAATGGGATCCGGAGAAGTCAGAATCATATGCTGGAATCTTCCACTTCCGTTTCTGGCGTTTCGGTGAGTGGGTGGACGTGGTGATCGACGACCGTCTGCCCACAGTGGACAACCAGCTGGTGTACTGCCACTCCAACGACAGCAACGAGTTCTGGAGTGCACTGGTGGAGAAGGCTTATGCCAAGTAAGCACTTTTATTACAGAATGATAATCGGCAGTCACACGTGTTGGGTAGTGTGTGTGTTTCATGGTATATACTGTAATTTAAAAACATGCCGGGGCTGACTTCACATATTTATGGTGTAACTCTTTAATGTCAGCCATGCTGTCTTCATAAATTGGAAGACCAGGTTTCATTACAACTCTCTTATTTTTGGAGTGTGCACACAGAATATTCAAATATAACCTCTTATTTTGTTCTCCTCTTCAGAGTGTATGGCTGTTATGAAGCTCTGGATGGTGGGAACACAGCTGATGCCCTGGTGGACTTCACCGGTGGTGTGTCCGAGCCCGTGGATCTGTTGGAGGGACAGTATGCCCAGGATGAGGTTGCCAGAAACCAGCTGTTCGAAAGAGTCCTTAAAGTGCATAATCGAGACGGCCTCATCAGCTGCTCCATCAGGGTAGGACATTAAAAACGGCTAATTAAACATTGAAGATTTAAATTATCTTCCTATATTATCTCATCAGCCGGTTTAATCTGATTCTGTAAGCTGCATTAAAACGGGATTTACGCTTGAATCCTCAACCTTTAATATTTTAAGCTCTAAGCCACCACAGTGTGGCGTGATGGAGATCATGGCTCAGTGCAGGTGTTCCTCCACACTGAAGTCGTCATTTTCTGCACTGAATGGACAGAATGTTCAGGACACTTTTTATGAATTGAATTTAGAAGGTTTACTCGATTCTAGTTCTGTTGACAGAGGGATATAAAATACAGATAGTCATGCATTTTAAACAACTGTATACTTTGTGGGAACAGTTTGGGGAAGGCCTGTATCTGTTCCAGCATGACTGTGCTCACAAAGAAAGGTCCACAAAGGCAGTTTGGTATGAAAGGAACTCGAATGACCCGCACAGTTCTTTGACCTCGCAGTTGCAAAGAGGCGACCATGTGGGTGTGATGTGTAGGTGTCACAGTACTTTTGTCCGTATAGTGTACGATCATGCAGAATTTCTTTGCTACAACTAAGGGGCTTGGAAATAGAGAGTAGTGTCCACATACATTCGGTGGTAAAGTGTAGACGGTTTTGCATTCATTTTATATGTATTATGTTTTATAAATCTGGTCTGTAAAAGCAATAAACTTGTTTGTTTGCTCCCTGTGGTAAAACCATGCCTTCATTTTCGAAATCACCCTCTTTCTCAGACTTTCATCTCGCTGTAAATTGAGTCAGAGGCTGACTGTGAGACTTTGCTATCGTGAAGTATTGTTCTGATTTAGAAAAAGGAGCAGCATTGTGATTTTTCGAACATAAGCGACAAATCAATACGGTGCCTTTTAAATCCCAAAGCAATCTGAGCGGCAGATTATTTTCATAAAAGTGTCTGTTTTCATTCAAACAGGGCTGGAACTCAGAAAACTCGGAGCGTGATGTAACCTAAACGTAACGTAAAGCTTAAGCACAGCTATTGCGAACCCCTGTAGGATTCAGCTCATCTTCTCTGTTCCTTTTGTTCGGGAAACATCTTTTAATTTGAAGAGAGATACGTTCGAAATGGTCTGAAGGTTCTTTATCTGGTCTGGCCATGCTTTTTCCAGACTCTACCTGATTGCTTTTCTCATCGTTCTCTCCGCTCTGTGCTCTGAATCCAATGTGAGACAATCCCGCTGATAAATGATGGGTGTCAGTGGGAGTGAACAGGACAGGTCATAAAGCGAGGGCTTTTATTTTATCAGTGAACAGTGGGCTCGATTGGACATGCTTAAATGTCACTTGTTTCTTTCATTGAGTTAGTATTAAACTTTAAAAATGGCAAGATAGCTCAGTGGTCAGGGCGTTGGGTTATCAATCTGAAGGTTGGGGGTTCAAATCCCAGGTCCACTAAAGTTCAAGTTCAAGTTATTTATTTATATAGCGCTTTTTACAACAGTACATTGTCACAAAGCAGCTTTACAGAATGAAAAGCCTTTAAACCCCCAAAGAGCAAGCCGAAGCGACAGTGGCAAGAAAAAACTCCCTTTTATGTTGTTATTCAAGGAAGAAACCTTGGGAGGACCAAGACTCAGTGGGGGACTCATCCTCCTTGAGCGGCCAGGCAGCAACAACAATGTAGGACAGCGANATGTAGAATTTTATATGTTATTAATAAAATTTTGTACTTAATACGAAACTTAATTGGTAGCCAGTGCAAGTTTGATAACACAGGACTGATATGATCAAACTTTCTGGTTTTAGTTAAAACTCTAGCTGCAGCATTTTGCACCAGTTGTAATTTCTGTAATGATTTATTCGAACATCCTGTCAGAAGTGAATTACAATAATCTAACCTTGAGGTAATAAAAAAAAGTTACCTGTGTGGGTCCTTGAGCATGGAACTTAACCCTCATTGCTCCAGGGGGCGCTGTGATTAACCCTGTGCTCACCTTGTAAGTCGCTTTGGATAAAAGCGTCCAATAAATGACCAAATTATAAATGATAAATTATAAAAAATAGTTGTTTCAACTACAGCTTCATTTACCAACACTGTTAAAAACTTCGACAAGCTTCCTGCCCTGACACACCTGGGGCTAAATCTGCCCCCAGTTTATCAGCAGGATGCTCACGACACTATCTGTACAATTTTTTAGTTATGCTTGTACATCTGAAGTACATTTGGATGATTTAGATCTCAACTGAACCATGTACAAAAATAAAATAATAATACAGCAATAAAAAATGTGCACTGCGTTTAATCAAATGTTATTTACACAGTTTGTAATCAGATCATAATTCTGCCGTGAGACTCGATTGCAATAAAAGTAGAGGATAACTGGCCACAAACCAATATGTAAATGGAATTACCAGTTGTTATTGACATCCGAGTTATAGAAGTATGCACTGCATAGATAGAGAAAACAGATTTAATAGCGGGTGGGTGTACAGCTGCTGAATCACACGCAGTGGAATAACATGGCTGTTTTCTGTGTGTGTGGGTTTCATAAAGAAAACGTTTAAGTTTTTTTTCAGGACTTTTCAGAATCAGTGCTGCGTTGGTGGGTTGGATATATATATATATTTATATTTTTTACATTAGCTAAAGTTTTTATCTGTGGTTTAATTTGTCTGATCTGCCATAAACTAAAGATTTGTAATATTCAGCTGTACATTTTAAATTAAGCAACATGCTGCAGCTAACTAAAATACAACTACAATACAGCATTAAATTCACTCCTCTGCGACTCTTTTGAGGTTGTTCTCATATTAGCCACAATGATAAGAAACTTTCATCAATCAGAACTGAACAAAAATTAAATAAATCAGAACCAGCCAGCTTTTAAAACATCGCATCGGCTGCATTTTTGGAATCACAGGTAGGGGTGCAAATCAGGTCCATAAAACTTAAATGACAGCTTAATAACATTTACAGGAGTCAGTCCTACTTGCCGGGGTCATTAGATCATATAATCCAATCATCTTGGCTTAAAACGGGGCACAGGAGCCCTGAAGTGGAAGATTGGCATCAGTCTTTTATCCTTAGCCACTTAGTCATTGTTGATTTACAGGCTTACTCCACCCTCCAGCAGCTACGACTGTGACATTACACACTAATGCTTCAAATTTAATCTTTAAATGATGCCATATTTAACAACATTGTGATTTTCGCTTCGGTACAGAATGCAGATATAAACTTATTTAAACCCATGTCCATGTTTGTACCCAGGCGACCACAGTGGAGGACATGGAGGCTCGGCTGGACTGCGGTCTGGTGAAAGGTCATGCTTACGCCGTGACAGACGTGCGGAAGGTGCGTTTAGGCCACGGATTGCTGGCCTTCTTCAAGTCGGAGAAGCTGCACATGATTCGCATGAGGAATCCCTGGGGAGAGAAGGAGTGGAGTGGACCATGGAGTGACAGGTGAGAGCACCCGCCTAAGGAACGGAGAACTGATGATGGACAGATTTATAATGGGGATGAAGTGGAAATAAAAAGTCACTTATGTCTCATTCAGTTTAATTAGAGTCTGAGTTACAGGTTCAGTTAAGAAGCCTAAACGCCAACATAACTTCAACATAAAAGGCTACAGATTACGATGCATTGAAATACAAATGACTAAATTATTTACAAAATACAAATACAAGATTCCAGTTAGTTCTGCTACTGGAAACTGTATAAACTGTAACATCATCACCTTAACTAAGAGAAACCGGCTTGTGATGACTTCTGCATTTTAACAAAGCTCATTGCTGGAAACAGACAACTGATGGAGATAAATTGTAGACATTAAGACTCTAAGGAGCTCCCATCAGCAGCAATTCATTTTAAATTGTTTTTAACTGGAAAAATATGCACCAAGCATCATTCTGGATGCCATTAAATTAGCACCTTCATCTCGTACTTTAAGCAAAAGACATTAAAGAGGACACCAGAATTCAGGATCTTAGAAATGAGGCGTATAATTAAGTTTTGGTGTGATGCATTGTTCATTTCTGATCTATAATAATTGAATATTACTAGTAAACAAACCTACTTTAAACTACTTAACTACTCCTGCTTAACTGCTGTACACGGAAAAAAAGACAATTCATTACAGAAGAATTTACTGTGAATGGAAGACTTTGTCTCCACACAGACACCTACCCAGAATTGAGGAGAACATGTGAACTTCACACAGTGGTTGTTAAACACTCAGGACCTGCTGAGCAATCAAACCCAGGACCTGTTTATTCGACCCTCCTCTCACACCTCCCAAAAAATGATTGCAGTCTAAATAACACAAAACCGACGCGTCTCTGCTCATCACTTGTGAGAAATTGACACATCAAGTCAGGCAGGCAGGTATAAAATTGGGATCATCCTGGGAACGGGGAGTGTTCACAGATTCATTTTGCTCATTTAAATAAGTGGCGTCTTGTTTCATCACAGCGGCTCGTCCTCAGTTTGCCTCATAAGAGCCAGGTGCAGAACAGAAATGCAATTATGACTGAAAAAGAGAAATGTTGCTTCTCGTGCTTAAGGTCAGTAACAGTTCTGCCTTGATTTTATGGCATATGAATGATTAAGGAGGCAGCCAAGTTATTGTGGTCAGTCTTTTCCATTTCCACACAATAAAATATTCATTTAAGGATTTGTAGAGTGCTTTACCAAATCTCACAGTTCTACAGCAAGTGAGAAATGGAATTTGCTTTAAGGAACTTCAGTGTGATGCAGGACTTTTGGTCTTATAGTCTGTGAATCTGACATATTGCAGCTCAGAGGAGTGGAACAAAGTGAGCAAGAGCGAGCGAGAGAAGTTGGGAGTCACAGTTCAGGACGACGGAGAGTTCTGGTAATACAGTTTTCCTTTTCTTTATTGGAATAGTGTTCATCTTTTTTTTTTTACTTAAAGGAAAACTTTTGTTCTTTGTAACCTGAACAGATTATGGAACAGCTATAGAAATTAAAAAAGCAGGGATAATACAAGAAAGCTTAATAATTATTCATAATGTTAAATATCAGACTATGATTGTCCTTATATTGGCATGACGGTCAAAGGTCCACAGTCCTGTCTCCATATTTAATCAGTCATCATTCATTCATTTATTCACCGAGTCTGTGTTGACTTCTCTTTGTGTTCTAATGCTCCTTATGGAACCATGATCTCAGGATGAACTTTGAAGATTTCGCTCACTATTTTACTGACCTGATCCTCTGTCGGCTGATCAACACGTCCTACCTGAGCATCCATAAGACCTGGGAGGAGGAGGTGATGCGGGGGTCCTGGATCTACAGAGACGAGCCACTGCGGAACCGCTCGGGAGGCTGCATCAATCACAAAGCCACTTTCCTGCAGAACCCACAGGTCCGCCTCCTCCATCTCTCCATTGTGAAGCAGCTGCAGTTCACTTTTTATTGAAATATGTTGCGTATGTTTCTGTAGTACGTGTTTGACGTGAGGAAGGTGGAGGATGAGGTGTTGATCTGCCTGCAGCAGAAAGAGAAGCGAGCAACTCCAAAAGAGGGCAAAGGGGAGAACCTGGCTATTGGGTTCGACATCCATCGGGTACAAAGAGAACGAAAAGATTTACTTTTGTCATGTGACTTTTTGCTTTGTTTTTAATTTATAATTCATCAAAAATAAGAGGTTATGTTAAACATTGCAAACCGGCTTTATTTTAGTTCGTCTTAATAACAATAACGCCACAAAATTTACTTTAAAAGAAGAGAATTAAACATAAACCCTGATAAGTTGTACTGAATCCCCCCCCCTTCCACCAGGTGGAGCTAAACAGAAAGTATCGCATGCACTCGCCGCAGCAAAAGGTGGCTGGATCCATTTACATAAACTCCCGCTGCGTCTTCCTGAGGAAAGAACTCAGAGAGGGCCGCTACGTTATCATCCCCACGACCTTTGACCCTGGTCAGCAGGGCGATTTCTTGCTCCGGGTTTTTACTGATGTGCCTTCAGACTGCAAGTAACCAACGTTTCCTTAATTATCCTTAATGAGTCAAATGAAGACGAGTCACACTCACATCGACTCTGTCGGTACAGAGACCTGACCCTAGACGAACCTCCTCAGACCTGCTGGACTGGGATGTGTGGCTATCCTCAGCTGGTCACTCAGGTGCACATCTTAAGCGCCGAGGGGCTGCAGGGGCAGGACGCCAATGGAGGTAAAGGCTCTGCATGCTTCTCCTCTGTTAAAAGCATTATGGGATATATGGTGTTCTATCAAAGCTGACTTTAAAATAGCTTCCAATTCAGTTAAGTTATTTAATTCAGGACATTTCATCCATAACTTAATACCTACTACATACAGTATCCGTCAAAAGTTTGGACACATTTACATTTGGTCAGCGACTTACAAGGTAAGCACAGGGTTCATCACAGCATCCCTGGAGCAGTGAGGTTTAAGGGTCTTGCTCAAGGACCCACATTGGTCACTTCAGTGGACCTGGGATTTGAACCCCCAACCTTCAGATTGATAACCAAACACCCGAACCACTGAGCTACTGCACCCACGGTTCGTATTTCATAACGAACTGCCTTAATTTTCTAACTAAAAATAGTTTCCATCCAAGTTTTAGGTTTTTGCCAAGTTTTGTTAGTGGCTTTGGACACCCCTCCTTTTTGCTCCATTTATTGTCCATGTTCTCAGTTCCACTTCCTGTAACAATGGAATTTGTACTTCTGTTTGTGGATCATGGTACATCCTGTGTACTCTGTTCTCTAATGGTCAGGACCCCAATAGTAGCACCACAGAGCAGGGATTATTTGGTGGGGGCATTATTCCTATCCCAGCAGTGTCAGTGAGGTGTTTAAATGAAACTACAGCAGCACTGCTGCACTAAAACCCCCCCTCACCACATCAGTGTCACTGCAGAACTGACAATCAACAATCCACCACCCAAATGATACCTGTTCGGTGATGCTCCTGCCCAACAGAGAACCAACAGAGCTTTTGGTTACTGTGTAGTGGGCAGCAGGCGATGCAGTTTGGATGCAGTCAGTGTTTTTTTGTTTTTTTTATTTGCTTACTGCAGTTTATTTTAGGTTTTGAACTCTTAATAAATAGCTATCCGATGAAGTTAACAGAATGAGGAACAGCTGCAGTAACTCGGAGTCCATGCAGCGTTTCTTCCTCACCGTTGGTGTTTCGTGGCGCTGCTCTCTTGTGTGTAATTGACCGTGTCTGTACTGTCAGTGCAGTTCGCCTTCAGGGAATCATTCTTGTTGCACACAGAACTGCCCCATTCCTCACAAGACGTGAAATGACATAAACAGCAGAAGTAGTGAATTTTGAAGGCAGTGAACATAAATTGTCCTCCCTCTGGAGAGAGCCAGGCGCAGAACGCAGACGTGCAGATGCTATTAATCAGTCTGATTCCTCTAATGGGGCTCCTTCTCCACTCACCAGTCGATTTATTCTGTATTAATTCCGTTTGCAGTGAGCAGCTCATATTTAATAATCATGACAAATTCGAAGAAGGGCAGAAGAAGACGTCACCCCTCAGTGGTGTCCGTTTTTAGGAGGTGTTCTATCATCAGATATTAGGTTTTATTCGGACAGAGCGGGTTCTCTGGTTCAAACCAAACCTCTGAATGTATTACGTAGTTTTTGGATTAAGATGCTTCACACACACCCTCTGCTCTGTACGGCGGTTTAGTGTTTAGGGTTTTGGACTAGAACCGAGAAGGTCGATTGTTTAGGTTCTAGAAGTAGAACGTAGTATGACACTGTTGGATGCACTTTAGTTGGATCGGGAACCTCACGCTGTTTGGTTTGTGCAGTTTACGTCCTGCTGTTGATAGATTCCTGAGTGCTGCGTGTAAGTGACAGTGAGACTTCTCGTTCCAGCTTCCGATCCGTATGTGATCATCACCTGTGAGGGCGAGAAGGTTCGCTCTCCGGTACATAAAGACACCAGATGCCCAAACTTCGACATTAAGGGGGTTTTCTACCGAAAAAAACCCAAGGAGGGCATTCACGTAGAGGTGAGTGTGACGCTCGGGTACTCTGTTAGTCCTGCCTGCATGTGATGAAGTTTACCGATAAATATTGCTCTTATCAATCAATTAACTATTTTCCAACGAACACGTATCGCTCGATGACGACTTTCTTTTTCAACGCTTCCCCTCATAACGTCTGCCCCCCGCTGGCCTTGGATGGCGTTAGATATACAACAAGAATGTAATTGTTGACACCTTCCTGGGTCAGGTGACCCTCTTCAGCGACCCAAATGAGCGTCAGGAGCAGCACACGGTCCACCTGAGGGACAAAGGAAGTCGCCAAGAGAATGATCTTCCCGGCACGGTGACCGTGCGCCTGATCACCTGCACCACATTGACCAACATCTGAATACAACCTGCCTACCTGCCTCCTTTTCCTGACGCCCCCCCCCTTCCCATCGTCCTCTGGCCTGTCTCATTCATTGTGCTATGAGGGCTATGCATTACCGTGCACAAGCAGCTGAGGGAACCACGGTATCTGGACCTCATGGAGTTTTCACATGGTGATCAGCCAAAGGTTTCTGGTTCCAGCTGACCTCAGCAGAAATCCTTTACCTCCATCACTCCCACGCCTACAGTCACATAAACTTGCTATATCATTTGCTGGTATTGCCCATTTATAAAAGCCTTAGCTGGTGCATGACCTGCATAACTTGCATCCCGGTGTCGCCATCGGACCTCGAGACCGATCCATGACATTGTGCAGATTCACTGATTGGCTGTGCAGCCGCATGTTTGATGTAGCTTAGCAACAGTACAAAAAAAAAAAAAAAAAGCAGAGGCTGCTGGGACATGAAACAGAATTCGGCCACGAGTGACTGCCTCCGGGGAACAAAGGCCCACCCAAGCTCTCTACCATGTCATCTCCATGGAAACACCACTGGCTGAGGACCACAAGGATTTGAACTGAAATGCCTCACGTGTATGCTAATCCTGCAATGGCTTACATTCAACAATACTTCAAAGGTCATGCGTTCATAAAGAGACACCGGGCAAATACGCACCCTGCATGGACGCTCCATCACTGGAGATTATTGAACAGGACCGTCTTTTGTGACTTACCGCTGGGGCTACTTTGTATTTCTCTGATCAGCACGTGCCATGATATGAGGCTTATCAAAACTGTTCTTCCACTGCACTAGAGGGCGCTGCACTGGAACACTGTGGGAGGATTTTCTCACTTGAACAAAAACAAGATATTTTCACCAGATTTGTCCTTTTCGATCTCTACGTGCCCTTGAACTACTTACTATAAGCCGATTTTTAAACTTCTATTGGTTTATACGTCGTGTTTCACGTCGACTTCAAAGACAGTATTATATTTTAATATTCATTTCGTTCAGGTGAAAACGTGCTTTTGAAAAAAAAAAACAACAAAACAAAGATGTTTTCGAATGTGAACTAAAGCTCTGTTCACTAACATGAATTACACACAATTTAATACAACTCTCCACAAAACCCAAATGTAGTCAGTCATCCAAGGTCATTTGGGGAACCATTTGATTGATTAATTCATCAATCAGCCAAGAAGCATGTGGCTGAGGTCAACCACTAAGGATAAGCTCATTAATGCCGCATCGTTTGAAAACTTTATTGGTTTATTTGATTGGTAAATGACCGTTTCTAATCAATTCTTTATTTCTAATTGTATTTATCTAATCAATTCCATGTAATTATATGATTATGTACTTTTAAATATTCTGCAGTTTTGTGCCTAAATACAGTAACTTAGTCAGCAATGTGTTGTGATTTAGGCGTGTATTTAGCAAGACGCTAATCTGGCTAGTTTAAAACCACTGTATGTGTCATTAGCATAGTGTACAAAACTTTTGAAAACCATGGCTGATTGACTACATGTGGGGTAGGATGGAAGACTCTGATATTCTACTTGAACATGGGCATTTATTTTTACATTTATATTATATGGAATGCCTTTGTTTTAGTGTTTTATTCGTGTTTACAGTCCTGGGTTATGTATTTAAACTGATTTTGGCCTCTGCAAGGTGTTTAATGGATATAAAATACATGTAACCTGAGTATGTATGTATGTATATATATATATATATATATATATATATATATGGGTCAGTTCACTGTTTTAAACATAAAGTGCCAAACTTTGCCAACAAGTATACGCATTGCACTGTGCGCTCCAGCATAACGGAGGACTGTGGGACCAGGTACACACAATTCTTTTTTTTTATAGTATTTATTAATAAATGAAGGTACAAAATATTAAATACTATAAGTCAGAGTTATAGAGAGGGGTTTTAACACTTTAAACCAAGTAATATGGCAGAGCTACAGACAGTTCACACCATGGGCCTGTATGGTTCTCCCTTTCTTTTATAATGTTTATTGCTAAAATGATAGAAATAGAATTATTTATTTTATTTCTGACGCACAGTGTGTACTTGTGTGTGTGTGTGTGTGTGTGTGTGTGTGTGTGTGTGTTTTAAAGTTCACCCTGTTTACTTTAAAACTTTAAAATATTTTCCAAATACAATGGGCATTTTCATATCTAACTATTATGCATTTGACATCATGATGCGGCAAGTGGTGCGAGTCCAGGTTCTCTTATGTAATCACTACTGATTACTCTGTATATGGAGTTTTACATGTTCTCTTTTTCCTGTGGGTGCATTGGTACTGTAATGAACACCCTAAAACATGCATGTAATGACCTGACGGGTTTTAAACGCCAATAGATTTGCTTGATTTGTGGAACATCATGTACCATACTGCTGCGTGGTGCTGGAGGGTCGGGTATCTCCAAAGTTCACCATTGTGTTTGTCTGAAATGATTATTTTGCCTGATGAATGAGCCCAGAAGCAAACTTTTGGACTCATGTGTCTCAGTTATGCCAAATGAATGCTTGTCATTGCACACGATTAGAAATGCCAAGTCACACTCGTAATTTAAGCTCAGTGCATGTCCAGAGAGTTTACACAACAGACTGTTCGCTGCTGTTACAGATTTCATTCATACACAAACCATTTTTGCTTTGTGAAAATATGGATGTCATAGATTCAACGTGCAAAAACTTAGCTTTACAACGCATGTGGTATTTAGTGTTTGGCAGCATTGTGTATCAGATTTGTTCAATTTTAAAAGGCATGAGTGTATGCACTGCTATAATTAGAATGGTCTGCAGGTATTGTAGTTTATAAATGTCTATGCCAGTCTTTGAGGAACATTTGTTCCCATTAACAATTTCCCTAAAAGAAAGTATTGTAATGTGTTACATCATCTGTAAGTCTTATCATGTTCATTTATTGAATCTGTAGTTTGTTACTTTTGTCATTTCTTAGTAAGAATGCACAAAGTTTAGCCACCAAAATGTCAGTCGAACTTTTTCTAGTTTATTTCCTACATATTTTATTATGAAATTTAACAACTTGTACTTTTTTTTTCAAACATTATAAGTATTAATTAAATTATTCATTTATTCATTCATTATCTCCCGCTTATCCTCTATTAGGGTCGCGGTGGGGTTCCCCATGCCCATCCAGGGGAGAACATCTCGGGCGCTGGGCAGATACACCCAAGACAGGGCGCCAATCCATCGCTGAGCACACACTCACTCACACAGACACACTCTACAGGGGCAATTTTCAGAATTCAATTAACTTGATCCATGTGTTTGGACTGTGGGAGGAAACCGGAGAACCCGGAGGAAACCCACGCAGACACTGGGAGAACATGGAAACTCCACCCAGATGGGGATTCGAACCAGGAATCCCTAGCGCTGAGAGGCGAATGTGCTAAACCACTAAGCCACCGTGCCGCTATTAATTAAATTAATCAAATAAAATTATAAAAAAATGACCTTCCCTCAGTGATAACTAATGGATTTAACTGGAGTTACAGAGTAAAGATATAAAGCTGTGTTCAAACTGAGAGTTTAAACAGAGTCAGTACATGAAACGCTGTTCATATTTAATCAGACGATCAAAGTTAAGACTTTAGACTGAACTTAAATAGTGAGTTTAGAGTTGAGACAGTTTAAACAGGGAATTTAAATCGAAGATTAGAGGCACTTTACCTCATTTATCTTTTAAAATATATTTGATAAACTATATACATAGCAAAATAAACACATTTGTTATGGATTTTTGTTTTAAAAAGACACTACAGCACTCAAATCCAGTGAGCATCACCTCCTTGTTGTCCGGTTCTGTCATGTTGCTAGATGTTTCAGAGTAAAATGAAGTGAGACTGCATTCAGATTGTTTAAATGATGTGATTTTTAGATACAGTGCTTGTTATAAGTGACCTGGCTTTGTCGTTGTCTTTGTTAATGATGCACCAGCTCACCAGGCTGCATCGCTGCATGTTGTCTAACTGGAAGCTTCACTGGGACATTAACCATCACAAACCGTGGTGGTGTGCTGTCTTTGGAGCAGCACCGCCTTAAGAATCATAGAATGCTTGTGGAGAGCGTGACATCTTCCTGTTATCTTTCTTTTTATTACGATGGGTCAGAAATCCATCTTGGGAATGAGCTTGTGATACTCTTGTATTGTTGAATTTAAAACGGACAATAAATCTCTTGCATGATGATATTCTCTAGTAGCAAACGAACTTTATTACACGTCTGTTTTAGCAGCATTTTATACGCCTTTGTTTAATCTTTTCTATCTGCCCATTCAATCTCGTGCTCAGACAGAACAGTGTATGTTTACTGATTGTATGGCTTTAAAAACTGTATCATAAAAACTGGTGCATTACAAGTTTTGTAACCCGAACCCTTTACAATATATTGAATCTGCATTATGTATCGTAAAATTGGTTTGTTAATAAAAAAAAAAAAGGCATTTACTCTGATTGATTTGAAAGAGGCTGGTGATAGAAGTAATGAAATGAGTTGATAGTGGAGGTACAGGAGGTGCCCTTTCTTTTTATTTTGTTTTTTATCTCTGTAGCCCTCTGCCCTTTAAAATTCCCTTTAAAATTTGATTTAAAATATTTAAATATAAATATCTATTGCAGAAATCATCATTCCAGGGTTTTTGCAAAACTTCTCTTGCACCTGTGTGTTTAAATGTGCATCTTATTTCTCTGTGGTTTTTTTTTTTTCGTACTCCTGGGTTACACTGTGGTTCTTTTGTATTTACTCTAAAATCCTTGTTTTTGTATTTTATGTCAACTTGTGGCATGACTTTGAAATAAAACATTAGAAATCTTGATCCTATTTTTTACTGGTTTGTTTCAAAATATCGTAAATAGTTAATGGCTTTAAAAATATTATAAAGCAAAGCTATAGGGAATCCAGTGCCTGACCCTGCTGCTGGTCAGTTTAGTGTTTCAGTTTAGTTATATTGCCTCTGTATTGTTTCTATGATGCAGCTCTACAACTTCTACATTGTTTTACTGCTATTTTCATAAACAAATTGTCCACTGATCGTATCAGACACCAACCCTCCATTTTTAGATACAGAACCTTAACCTTTTCATATCCAATTTAATGGCAGGAGAGCAAGTGAAAGATCAAGAGCCAAAAAACATGTGACCGGAGCTGTGTTATGACCGGATGAGGTGTACTGACCGGTGGATTTCTGAATCAGCTGCTCGATCTGGCGACTCTAAGCACCTTAAGCCCTCCCACCTTTAAGCAGGATCATGCCTGGGACTGGAAATGCAGCCTGATCCAGCATCTCTCAGCAACGGGTTGCTCCTTCGTTACCGGACTGGAGGAATGTACCATACGTTAGGATGGAGGATAAAGCATTGCATTATCACTGAGCTGTTCTGTGGATTTATCTCAGTGCTTGACATAAAAGGAACAAAGGGAGTGAAGGAGGGAAGACTTTGCCTAATACTTAAAGGTGAGTTAATGTGTAGGATATGGAATTAGCTGGACCACATGCTCTTCTGAGGCTTTATACAAAATCCTCTTATTTCTATTTTCTGCTCTCCACCAATGGCTGCCAGCCGAGTTGCAATGGCGGTGGTTAGATGTCATTAGGAAAACATGCTGTACATTTTATTTGTAGAATTACATTTTGTTTTGATTCAACACATGATTCATGGGTGTGATTTGTGCATCACATGCACTAAACCAACGATGCAGTCTGACTTTGGTGGATTGCTCTTGCAGCAAATGTCATCACAAGGCCGGGGCTAGTTTATATATAATACTCTATCTACATTTGGTCATTTATTGGACGCTTTTATCCAAAGCGACTTAGAAGGTGAGCACAGGGTTCATCACAACATCCCCGGAGCAATGAGGGTTAAGGGTCTTGCTCAAGGACCCACACTGGTAACTTCAGTGGACCTGGGATTTGAACCCCTAACCTTCAGATTGATAATCCAACGCCCTGACCACTGAGCTACCACGCCCCAATATCTATAGTTCTATAGTTAAAAATAACTACAACCTGAGAGAACTCAATACCTACACACTAATATTATCACATGAACATGTGTGTTGTGTAAATAGTGCATTATATTAAAACCATAATGGTTAACAACATTTAAAATCATAGCTGCTTAAAGAAACACTGCCTCGCTCTAATCTTCTTACAGGCTATACCTTAAGAGTGGCACACGATAAACCATATGTTTCAGAATCCACTGGCTGGAGTTACTCAAAAACCACGTCTACACGCTTTAGATCATTTTCCTAAGATACAGGAAGATATCCTGTTCCTATATAAACATAACATTAAAGAGTAACCACAGGGAAGTGATATAACCGAAATATGTAAATCATGGTTCATTGTAAGCAACAGGAAGCTAATCCAGAGGAATGTGAATAAGCTCTAGAACAACCAACCCTCCTCATAGCACCTGATCCGAGGACGAGGAAAGACGTCACACCAACATTTAGAACTTAACCGAATTCCAAGACTCCAAATTTAAACAGATCCCAAAATGTGTTGAATGAATTTTCTAGTTTGTCCTCGTTTACACCCTAAATTAAAGATGGGTAAAGATATCGATTAGTCAGCTCATATGCAAATAAAGCGTGCAGCCGAGTCTCCAAATGTAAATATTAAAAGGCCACCAGACACCAAACGTCATGTCCTGGGTATTAATATGAAGGCGCTGATTGATTTCTTTCTGGATATTTGAACAGGACTGTGTTTCGCTGTCAATAAGAAATGAGGCAATGACGTTAAATGATGGAGCTGAATTTATCATTTAGAACAGAGCTGTTGTAGACACACTCACAATACTATTTTTAGTTAATTGCTTTTCTACTGTAGCTACATTTGGTATCAGTGGGCTGCAGCCTCTCAGCGTTAAGTTTTCCCCTAACTGCACGAAGAGGAGGAAACGCAGGAGATTAGTTACACAACCTGCCGCCTCAGCCCTGTAACTCCACTGTCCTGCTTCTGTGTGGCCTTTAAATGCTTGCTGAAGCTTAAATCTGATGGAGAATCGCTGTCACTAATCGAATTATTTTCAGTGGGTTATTTTGTGCTTGAGTCTTTTTTAAACTTTGCTATAGAAACCTCACTGTGATACAACAACAGATCTTTATTTGTATGAACTAATCTGCAAGTCAATAAGCATCCAATACGGGAAAAAATGATAGCTGCTGCCGCAGACAACACGGTTTCTTAAATTGGTAACTGCCAGGAAGGAGCACGTCGGTGTCCGTAGGAGGCAATGTGACCAGAGCAGTGACACTCTGTTCTCAAAAATCCCACTCTGTTATCTTCTTTCTGGTACCTCACTTTTATCTGCTAATGCTAAACTACAGCCTATTATCCAGTTGAGCTTCTTCATTGACAGAAGCAATTTGTTCTTGTCAGACTGTATGCTCAGACTCAGGGGTTGGAAGTGTATACAGGGCATATAATAGCAGTGCTTATAATAGCAGTGTGTCTCAGGGGATTAACTTTTTCTGCTTGGGTGACACCGGTGTCAGTTCTGCATTCGGCTGCACAGTGATGTAAGAATGAGCCAGTGACTGACACTAATGTTAAATAATGCAGCCACACACACCAGGTGCGCTAAGAATTAAACATACACAAATCAGAGCCCCAGACAGCCTGCATGTCATACTCTACCTAGAAACATTAAGCATGGCTGCATTTCATTAGCATTGTCATAATAATAAACTGTTTTAACATGTAACGAATATTCAGATGTCATTTTATACATGAATAAAGTGCAGACATTAATCAGATTCACCTGTTGCTATATAACTGCAACCGACAACCAGAAGTGTCGATATAAATATTTATCACAGACATCGCATAATAATGATCATATTTTTAGACATCAATCCTAAACACGACTAGAATTGCTGTTTTTCAGGTAAATAGTCTGAGATTATCTGTTTTTGTGAGTAATATGTCCTGTATGTATTAAAGCAGCCAGTTTTGTTCATCTTAAAGCATAAATCTTAGTAATAGAAAGTCAGGTAATAAAATGTAAAGTGTGTGTGTGTGTGTGTGTGTGTTTGTCTTGAAAAATTATGAAAGAATTATATGAATGTTTGGCGGCACGGTGGCTTAGTGGTTTAGCACGTTCGCCTCTCAGCACTAGGGATTCCCGGTTTAAATCCCTATCTGGGTGGAGTTTCCATGTTCTCCCCGTGTCCGTGTGGGTTTCCTCCGGGTTCTCCGGTTTCCTTCCACAGTCCAAAAACATGGCTCAAGTCTATTGAGTTCTCCAAATTGCCCCATATACAGTGTGCCTGTTTGAGTGAGTGTGATGGATTGGCGTCCTGTCCTGGGTCTATCTGCCCAGCGCCCGAAACGTTCTCCCCTGGATGGGCATGGGGAACACACACCCCCCCCCCCAGCGACCCTAATAGAGGACAAAGCGGAAGATAATGGATGAATGAATGATATGAATGTGATTTTTTTGTGCCATTTAGATCAGGCAGCTGCACTTTGTATAACTTTCTCCTTTAAAAACAAATAAGTGAAGTTCGCACTTAATATTTAAACACAGTAATGCTTATTAGCTTGGGTCTGGAGGCTGGGTAAAATTCATCACAGCCCCGTCTGCAGCCCTGCATTTTAATGAGGACTGTTCAACTGGTAATCATCTTGTCTAATTCCTGGGCCGAGTTTGCACAGATTACATGGCGTCCTGCAGGGAGGGTTAGAATAGAACAGCCATTAGACTGAGGAGATGCACAGAGGGTATCAGATAAGATCCATTATACTGAAGGTTGTGGGGTTTTGCCGAGGTAATGGACATCAGATAAAAAAAATATCAAATGTTAAACCCATGTCTGCATCTTTAATTTCAGTCAGAGTTTTCCTCCAGGTCTATTTAAGATCAATCACAGTTTACAGAAAAGCCATCTGAACAGATACCGTTCACTGATATTATAAAGCTTAGTTGCTGTGCATCATGTTTGTCATTTTATTATTTTGACGTTCAAAGATTTTCTTTGTTAGTTTGTAAAGGATGAACGAAAAATCATGATTTATTAAAATTTTATAATTTTTGCTTACAGGGATTAAACTTAATTAATTAATTTGCCAAAAATACGAAAAGGCTGAAATATAAAAATGTGGGTTTGTTACCTAACGATGACTGCAACAGGATGAATAAGAAAATACTTTCCTTTACTTTTATCTGAATAACTTTATACAAAAAATAAATAGATAAAATGAAGATATTATTTATTCATTCATTCATTCATTATCACCCGCTTTGTCCTCTATTAGGGTCGCGGGGGGGTTCCCCCAATGCCCATCCAGGGGAGAACGTTTCGGGCGCTGGGCAGATACACCCAGGACAGGGTGCCAATCCATCGCTGGGCACACACTCACTCACTCAAACACTCTCTATATGGGGCAATTTTGAAGAACTCAATTAACTTGATCCATGTTTTTGGACTGTGGGAGGAAACCGGAGAACCCGGAGGAAACCCACGCGGACACGGGGAGAACATGGAAACTCCACCCAGATGGGGATTCGAACCGGGAATCCCTAGCGCTGAGAGGCGAACATGCCAAACCACTAAGCCACCGTGCCGCCCAAGATATTATTTAGTATAACGATATGTTCTCTTTCTTGTGTTCACAGAAAAATATTTCTTCTAAATGTGAATGCCGTCCATCAATCATACAGGATCCTCATATGGTGACTTCTAATGCCAAGACGTAATCCAGAAACATGGTCATTCTGCAGCAGGTAAAATATATCTGTTTACTGTGCTACCTTTAGTTTATTAATTCGTTAATTTTGTTCTTCGTTATCACATAAAGCTAACATTATTTCCATCCTCACAGGGGGACTATGTCTGGTTGGATCTAAAGACGGGGAAACAGTTTGATGTTCCTGTTGGAGCACTGGTTAAACTCTGCGACTCTGGACAGATTCTGGTGTTGGATGATGAGGGTCAGGTGAGTGTTCAAATGAAATGAAACCCCACTCTGAGTCAACAGTGTGCTAAGCGGCTGTGTGTATCGAACTTTACTGCCAAAGCAGCTCTATAATGAGTTATGTGTGCAGGAGCACTGGATCTCCCCTCAGAATGCCACCAACATCAAGCCCATGCACCCAACCTCCATTCATGGAGTGGAGGACATGATTCGCCTAGGCGACCTAAACGAGGCGGGTATTCTGCGTAACCTCTTCATCCGCTACAATGACAGAGTCATCTATGTAAGCTGAAGGACTGTGCTGATTGGTTGATTGTATCTCTCTCTGTCTTTCTCGCTCTCTCTCTCTCTCACACACACACATATCTCTGTATATATATATATATATATATATATATATATATATATTCATTCATTCATTCATTCATTCATTATCTTCCGCTTATCCTCTATTAGGGTCGTGGTGGGGTTCCCCATGCCCATCCAGGGGAGAACGTCTCGGGCGCTGGGCAGATAGACCCAGGACAGGGCGCCAATCCATCGCTGGGCACACACTCACTCACACAGACACACTCTATAGGGGGCAATTTTGAGAATTCAATTAACTTGTTTCATGTTTTTGAACTGTGGGAGGAAACCGGAGAACCCAGAGGAAACCCACGCAGACACGGGGAGAACATGGAAACTCCACCCAGATGGGGATTCGAACCGGGAATCCCTAGCGCTGAGAGGCGAACGTGCTAAACCACTAAGCCACCGTGCCGCCCTATATATATATATATATATATATATATATATATATATATATATATATATATATAAATAAATATATGTATAGTTTGTGTTTGTACGCTTTCATGTCTGTTCTGCTTTACGGGTTTAATAAGTTCGGTGATTCTTTTTGTGGCACTTATGTCTGCACCCTGAAATGAATTTGCATTTGCCAGATAACATATATCTTCACTGCCCTTCATCCATTTCATTTATTCTGAACAGTTTGTTCCAGCTCCTTTTGGAAGACATTTCGTTTATGTCCGTGGTCATTCTTTAACAAAGCAGACGTTGGCTCATATCAGATTTGCTTTGCAGAAATATGACCTTTTCTTTTCAGTTCACTGTCACAGTCCCTCCAGCCATTTTCACCACTGGAATATTGATGGAGGGCTCTGTGACCCTGACTAACTTTGAGCTGGGATGTAACTGAATCAGCTCAAACGGAGTGGGAAGGTTGCAGTAATGGTTTTAGTTATGCCCTTTATTAGTGAGCATGCCTGAAATACTGAGATCAGTGGTTTGAGCATCTGCAGCAATACCAACTCCACCTCTTATGACTCCAATTATTTATTAGGTGCCGTGTCATTTCACTTTCAGTATTCTCTTGTCTGTATTTTAGTAAATTAAAAACACACACTTGGTGTTAGTATTATTATAGTGACATGTCAATAGGGCTGACTTAATGTTTCAGACGTACACGGGGTCAATCCTCATAGCGGTGAATCCCTACCAGCTGCTGCCCATCTACACGGTGGACCACATCCGCCTGTACACAAATAAAAAAATTGGAGAAATGCCCCCTCACATTTTCGGCATCGCGGACAACTGCTACTTCAATATGCAGAGGAACAACAAGGACCAGTGCTGCATCATCAGGTAGCAGCTGGAATCCCGCATGAATAAATCTGTATAACTGCATTCAGTGAGTATGGACTTCTCACACTGTGTTGCATCATGCACAGACAGTAGGAACTTTCAGGCAGTGTGTGTGTGTGTGTGTGTGTGTGTGTGTGTGTGTGTGTATTCTGTTTTAATGGCTTTTTCTTCTGCAGTGGGGAGTCAGGTGCAGGAAAAACTGAGAGCACCAAGCTGATTCTGCAGTTCCTAGCTGCTATCAGTGGACAGCACTCCTGGATCGAGCAGCAGGTTCTGGAAGCCAATCCCATCCTAGAAGGTCAAAAACAACACTTACAATTGTAACGACTGTGTATAACCTGAAACGAGCCGGTCAGCATAACGTTTTACTCCCCACATTGGTTTACACAGAGCTGCCAGATAAGCTCTTGTTGAGTAACATGGCACTTTTCGATTTCAAGATTCAGGGCTGCAACCACCATCTGCATTAAGGACCAATAAATTGGCACTTAGTTTATGAAGTTCTGGCATTTTTAATTAAAAATGTGGAGAAAAACCTTATTAAATCCTTTTAAATACAGAACATTCTCTGCTGGCTGTAAGCAGTTACTTCACTGTGCAGTAATTTGTTTAATTAGTTTTAAATTGTACAATAATACATGGAGATTAAAGGCAGGCTACTTACTGTGCTGTTGCCATGACTCCATATGGGATATTGATAATGTTGATGGATTTTGTTGTCATTGCATCATTGCATTGTCTGTGATTAACTGTGATTATTTTTTAGTGACCTTATAAAATATACAAAAAAATTGACCCTATCAAAGGTTTTATCTTAACGGATGGGTCATGTGACATGCTGTGTCTGAAATAGCACGTTGATTTACTGTAATAAGGGTAATTTATTAAAATTATACATATCTATAATGCAGCATTTGGTAATGCAAAGACCATACGCAATGACAACTCCAGCCGCTTCGGGAAATACATCGACATTCACTTCAACAAGAGAGGCGCCATCGAGGGGGCCAAGATTGAGCAGTACCTGCTGGAGAAATCACGAGTCTGCAGACAGGTTAAAGAAAATAGCAAAAATAGGACGTGTTTTATCACTGATATTAGTTCTTGGAGTTTAACGACTGTTTGGTTTTCAGGCTCCGGATGAAAGAAACTATCACGTATTCTACTGCATGCTGCGAGGCATGAGTCCAGACCAGAAGGCTAAACTGGGCCTAGGCCAGGCGTCAGACTACACCTATCTGACCATGGTGAGTCACGGACGTCCGTTTAGGGTTTGGGGACAAGGACAGCTGCACATCTGCATTGATTTTTTTGTCGTCCCGCAGGGGAACTGTACTGAGTGCGATGGCCGGAATGACATGAAGGAGTACTCCAGCATCCAGTCGGCCATGAAGGTCCTGATGTTCACAGACACAGAGAACTGGGAGATCTGCAAGCTGCTGGCTGCAATCCTGCACATAGGAAACCTGCGCTTTGAGGGTAACTTCACATCCCGAGTTTAAAACTGTAAAACAGGAATGCAGTACTGAAGTGACCTCCATCCTTCTACTCACAGCTTGTACTGTCAAGAACCTGGACGCCTGTATACTGATCAGATCGCCTGACCTGACCCGAGCAGCAGCCCTGCTGAAGGTACCAGCCCCTGGATGGGTGGATAAGAGTCTTACGGGGTGGCGTTCTATTTAAAAAATAGAGTTTACATGCACATAACTCTACAAAAAACAATCCATATGATTTAATCGGAGAAAAGATGAAGGATTTATTTTTCTGTAGGTTAACAAAACAAGGTGGATTTTGCATCCTGTTACTTCTGACTCCAGCTTGTTTGGAGAAGCAGCCGGATTCGGCGGCGTGTCGGCTTATGACTGTCGCTCTCTGATTTCTCTCACTCATTATCCTGGTGGGAGGGAGTTATCAGTTCGGTTGGAGAAGGAGAGTGGAGGGGAGGAAGAGATAAATGCAGTCATTAGAGAAGCTCAGATGGTGTTATCAGAGCGTGAGCGCAGCATGGGCATAGCCTTCTCTCCTCCAGCCTGCAGCACCCCATCGCTTCATCTTCATACTCGCATCTCACTGCCAGCCTCGCAAAGTCCTGACTCCAAAAGCTGCTTTACATCACTGAATGAGAGCTTCATCCATCATCCCTCTGGTGGCAGAAACGTTAACTATGAGGAGTGTGGAGGTTAATCGTCTGATGGTTTGGTCTTCTTAGGTTCACGTTGTGGAATTAGTCTTCAGCGGAATTCAGAGGAATCAGTATCTACATGAATTGGCCACGCTGAAGTCTTTCAGACTGGACTGCATGGTTCCACTGCCCTATCATTAGAACAAGATACTGAGAACATGAATAAATATGGTGCCTGGTTGAGGTTGTAGAAACAATGTCACAGAGATAGTTTTCTGTAATCAAAGCTGAATGCAATCCGGTTTTCGACTGTATTTAGTTTTAATCGGTCAGGTTTATAGAAGAGGCTTTAAACGTGTGTGTTCTGCTCTTTCTGTCTCTGCAGGTCGAGCCCCAGGACATTATGACCTGTCTGACCACTCGCACCCTTATCACCCGGGGAGAGAGTGTAAGCACTCCACTCAGTGTGGATCAGGGACTCGATGTACGCAACGCTTTCGTCAAGGTTCGACAGTTCCATCTTTTCTCTGACTGTTGTTTCCACTTTATTACTTTAGAAGAAATGATGTCATTAAAACCACGCTGTTAATCATGTTTTTATCGTGATCACAATGTTTGGGCTTCTTCAATCAATGAAAGAAAATCGCCCGCAGTGCTGTCATTAAGTCGCCTGATTAGATAATGATAGATGATAGTTTCATTGACTCCGCTCCACAAATAACAAACTTCTTATTTATATGTTTCAATGCTCTGATTAAATGGCATGTTTGCTCAGTAGTTGAAACAAATGTGTTTTTTTTTAAATGACATTATTTTGCAGGGAATCTATGGGAGGCTGTTTGAATGGATAGTGGGCAAAATCAATGCCGCTATCTACAGAGCGCCCCCTGCCGAGGACAAGGTCGTCCGCAGATCTATTGGGCTGCTCGACATCTTCGGCTTTGAGAACTTTACCATAAACAGGTGTGTCCCTCCAGAGTGTTGTTCTTCTCATTTGCTTCAGCATCTTTCATGAACATGCTGTCTCATGTCTCATGTCCACCGACTGAGCGTGTCGTCTGCGCAGCTTCGAGCAGCTCTGCATCAACTTTGCCAATGAGAACCTGCAGCAGTTCTTCGTGCAGCACGTCTTTAAGCTGGAGCAGGAGGAGTACAACCTGGAGCACATCAACTGGCAGCACATCGAGTTCACCGACAATCAAGATGCCCTGGACATGATCGCCAACAAGCCCATGAACATCATCTCACTGATCGATGAGGAGAGCAGGTTTCCCAAAGTGTGTGATCACCTGCCAATGTCAATTATTATGATGCACTTACTTTAAATAAGTCATTTATATCCACAGATCAGGAGTTTTTAGAGTAGACACATTGGTTGCTGTTGCGTGTGGCCATAAGTGCAAGGGAGAACATACCAATAACTTGTATCTTCCTATATGGAAGGTTTCAAAGCATTTAAACCGATTCCATTAATCTTAACTCAAATCTGCAACAAAAATATGTATTATATTCTGTATTCTTGTGTTGAAGTTGATTTAGGTCAGAGTGTTAAAACTCCCACTGTGTTTTCAGGGCACTGACACCACCATGTTGTACAAACTTAACTCCCAGCACAAACTCAACATCAACTACGTTCCTCCTAAACACAGTCACGAGAGCCAGTTCGGCATTCAGCACTTTGCCGGTGTGGTCCATTACGAAACCAAAGGTACGGCCCTCGTCGTGTGTCTGCTGCTCTCTAATGTAAACTCTCTGCATTAAATTCATGATTTGTTTTTACAACAGGATTCCTGGAGAAGAACCGGGACAGCATGCACAGTGACATCATCCAGCTGGTGCACACCTCTAAAAACAAGTTCATCAAGCAGATCTTTCAGGCCGATGTCGCTATGGTGATGCCCTTTTCCATTCCCAGATCCATATTTACCCTGCATTAATGTAACTCCCATAATGGCACTTTGGATACACATCACTCAAACGGAGAACTGTCAGACTTCACTCTGCCTTTTAGTGACCTTAAGTCAGGGTTGCCTCTAGCGGATGGTGAGATGTATGTACTCACACTACACTGATTAGAGTATTATAATTTATGCACTGGCTCTATATGGGAAACAGATTTATTAAACTAACTAACAGTGACTTGCACAATGTCATAGCAGACACACAGATGCAGACATCATCCATATTGTTATCTAGAGTATCGTAAGATATGCCAGTTTGAAACAGGACTGTGCTGTTTATTTTGTATACACTAACAGGATATTAGATACGCCTCCTTGGTTCTACTTTCCTGTCCATTTTATCAGCTCCACTTAGCATTTTAGTGGCTTAACAACAAATCAGTGCTCAGTAAATTTGCGAGCATTAAAGAAATGCACTCCTGAGACCTGCGCCATCATTGGCTGATCAGTGAACGTTGCTCGAGTGAAACCGTAAAAAGACACTAAAAAATAGGAATAGTTTCAGACTTAATGTCCGATTGTACTCATTATTAATCCATCAGGAGAGAGAACTGGATCAGGAGCTTAGTGATCGTAGGACGCGGAGTTTGAAAGTACAGCCATGTCAGCTTGTAAACTGAGCATTGAATGTCCTTGAGAATATATGCAGTAAGCAAAAAACTGGGTTTATTGCTGTGAAAGTTGGCATCCACATGGGTTCTTTCTCCTGTTCTACATCAGCATGGTGATGCCAGACTTCATTAACCGTGTTCATTATTCATCGTCTGGTGGCAGCGTTTGAGTAATGCTTCTTCAGTCTGTCTGTGCTGTAATGATGTCACTATAACTGCCCTTGCTTCAGATTGTCCTGGCCAATGCACGTCAATTCTCTGTTCTTCTCTTTTCTTCTCCTTTATCCTCATGCAACCTTATATCCGGGCTGCACTGCTCTGTCTCTCTGATCCCCCCCGATCCTTCCCTCTGACTTACTCTGATTCTGTCTGACATGGTGCTTCAGTTTCTATGTGGCTATTTGCAGACGACCGCATCCCCTCAGCAGGTAATTTACCCCGGTGGTTATATGTCTCTATAGGTTCTCTGTCCTCTGTTCATAACACTCTGCCCCTTTGGACTATTAATCTTCAACTTTCACTTACGGTCTCTTTCCTCCCAAACTCATTCCTGTGGTTATTTCCTCGGTGGAAAACATTTGTCGTAGCCTTCAGCAGTTGGAGGGATTTAAAGACAGAGTTTGGCAAGAAATCAACTGTTCACAATTTTCTCATTACACTAAAAGTAATAAGTCAGACCGTGTGGGTGAATGATGTTTTATCAGGAAGGAGTGAGAGGTTGAACTCCCCCTAAACCAAAGATGACATTACTGCATAACTACATAAATAAACAGGCCAAATCCATATCTAAAAAATAGGGCAAATTAGAGCAGCCAACTCACCGTGAATCCATGTTTATGGACTGTGAGAACCTGGGGAAGACCCACGTAGACATAGAGAAAACATAAAGACTTCTGGATCCTCAGTGCTGAGCGTGCTGACCACTAAGCACCTAACCCGCCCCCACCTTATGAATATTGAGAATTATTTTAAAATGCTGTCAGTTTAGTGCATTCTACTGATTTGTATTTATCTCCAAAAAAAAGCCTGGAAGGAGGCAATTTGCTGTTGGTCTCAGATTTTCGGTCGTTACCGTGTGCCATCCATCGAGCGCGGAAAGAAATCTGCAGCATCCTTTAATAATTCATCGCTGCGATTGTTGATTAGGAAATGTTAGTCACCAGGAGGAAGAAAACAAGGGGAAAGGTCCTGCTGCATGTTGAATGTGGTTTCTGAGCGTCTGTGCTAAGGAGAAGCTTTCCTGGCACCGTGTGGGCTCGCGAAAAGGGAAAAAAAAAAATCCTCCAGTCCCAACTTTTGCCAAGTTTCTTCCTCTGCTACGAATGTCTTTCCTTCATTATGCAACAGCAAAACTCAGATGGCAGGCAAGATTTGGCCAGAGTGGCCCGATGAAAAGGGAGGCAAGAGACAGAAAAGCAAATGAGTGTGGGAGAAAACACGCAAGGATGCGATGTGTACGGGGAGGTGCGGGCGTACGGATGCACTGGAGGATGGAGATGGTGGAGGTGAATGTAAGCTGTATTTAATGTGTTTGCCGTCTGTGGAAGTAATTAAGAGTAGAATGTAGATAGAAAAGTGTTTGCATATTTTGCTGTTTAAACCTTTAATCTGATGTAAGAGGAGGTTAAAAATGCCACAAAATGTTTCTATTTTTTGCTCTGTCGCCAAAGTGACTGCAGTATTCTTTTCCAGATCATTCGAGATCATTTCTCGGGATAATTAAGATCAAAGGTCTGATTTAGTGTTTCTGCCTTAATTAAACATCTGATTAATTAAACATATATTATTTGCTTCGTAAACGCTTGTTTTTAAAGACAGCAAACATTCATTCATTCATTCATTATCTCCCGCTTATCCTCTATTAGGGTCGCGGTGGGGTTTCCCATGCCCATCCAGGGGAGAACGTCTCGGGCGCTGGGCAGATAGACCCAGGACAGGGCGCCAATCCATCGCTGGGCACACACTCACTCACACAGACACACTCTATAGGGGGCAATTTTTTGACAATTCAATTAACTTGATCCATGTTTTTGGACTGTGGGAGGAAACCAGAAAACCCGGAGGAAACCCACGCAGACACGGGGAGAACATGGAAACTCCACCCAGATGGGGATTCGAACCGGGAATCCCTAGCGCTGAGAGGCGAACGTGCCAAACCACTAAGTCACCGTGCCGCCCAGCAAACATGAATTGGACAATATTTCAGGTAAGAAAGTCATTATATTGCACTCACGCAGATGGAAGCTCAGTTATCCTGAAGAAAAAAAATCAACACTGTATGTGTAACCGAAGATTTATACCATACACACCGTCCTCTCCTTGGACAGTGACGGGAGAGGCAGCACGCAGAGATTAGAAGGAAAAAGGAAAATGAAAATTCAATTCGTTGAATTCACGTTGTTGATACGAGTCATAATGAACCTGCGTCTGTCTGTTCAGGGTGTGGAGACCCGGAAACGTTCTCCGACGCTGAGCAGTCAGTTTAAACGCTCTCTGGAGCTGCTCATGAGAACGCTGAGTGTCTGTCAGCCCTTCTTCATACGCTGCATCAAACCCAATGAACTCAAGAAACCGATGGTGAGGCTCAACTGTGATTGGTCTGCGCACAATAACTCGAAAATATATTTTAAAACATACAGTGCAAATCTATTGTTTTGAAGCTTTAAAACATCTTCTGTCTCTCAGCTTTTTGATAGAGGGTTGTGTGTGCGGCAGCTGCGTTATTCAGGAATGATGGAAACCATTCGGATACGCAGGGCTGGATATCCCATACGTTACACCTTCTATGAGTTTGTGAACCGTTATCGGGTCTTTATTCCTGGAATCAAACCCGCTTACTTACAGGTGGGTTGACCTACAGTCTTTATTTATCATGTAATTCTCGCTCCTTTTAGATTATTCATTATAACCAATGACATTTTCACAGGAGGATCTGCAAGGAACGTGCCGGAGCATCGCGACAGCGGTCTTGGGGTGCAACCCTGACTGGCAGATTGGAAAAACCAAGATCTTTCTCAAGGTTTAATTCCCTAAAGCAATTTCATCCACCCCTTTGAAATGAGCAGCTTTTCAGAAGCACGCCGAGGCTGCGGTCAAAAGACCTTCGCTGATGAGTTGGGAATGATGTTTGAATACTCAGAAATGAGATTTTCTTTGTCCTGCAGGATCACCATGACATGCAGCTGGAGATTGAGAGAGACAAGGCCATTACAAACAAGGTCATTCTCATCCAGAAATCCGTGCGAGGAAGGAACGGGAGGTAAATGGCACTGGATTAGAGATGATTAAGGTGGAATTCTTGGGATCTTATGAGGAACGTGTGATTTTCGCCTGCAGAAAAAGCTTTTTGAAGGCGAGGAGGTCGGCGATATTGATTCAGAAGATGTGGAGAGGATACATCTGCAGAAAGAAGTTTAGAGTGGTATGGATTTCTTCATTGCTGTGAGCCACAGGGGCCCAATTCCAGTCCTGGAGCGTTACTGCTTCACTTTACTACTAAATATATCAGCAGTCAGTTGCCTTGTTGCATCACAGTTGATTACCGAATTGGCAGATGTAAAAAAAAAAAAAAAAAAAAAAAGTAAAATGGTGCAATAATCAAGGTATTGACAAACACTGGAGAGAAGTGATCAGCCTCGTAAACCCGATTGATCATAATTCTCAGGTCTGCAGCCACCTGTTTACTCAACCAGCACCATCCTTAATCTGCAGATGCGACTTGGTTTCCTGAGGCTTCAGGCCCTGTGGCGTTCACGGAAGCATTACTTGGCCTACAGAGAGGTCAGAACATGCATCATTCAGTTCCAGACACGATGCCGTGGCTTTCTGGTGAGGAGAACATACTGGAAACGCCTGAAAGCCATTCGAATAATCCAGGCCTACGCTCGTGGAATGATCGCTCGAAGACTGTACCGACATCTCCGTCTGGAGGTACAGCACTGCACCCATGTTTTAGAATGTTCTCCGTGCTGTGTTTTTCGGCTTAACATGTTAGTTTTGTAAATCTTGGGCTCTGTGTACAGAGGGATCGCAGGCTTGAGGCTGAAAGGCAGCGTCTGGCTGAAGAGGAGAGGCTGAGAAAGCTCATGACGGCCCGCAGGGCTCGAGCCGAGGCCGAGAGGAAGCATCAGGAGACGCTGGCTGAGATGCAGCGCGAGCAGGAGGAGAGGAGGCGGGCTGAACTGGAGGAGGCACGGAGGAAGAAGGAGCTGCTGGAGCAGATGGAGAGGGAGCGACAGGAAGTCGTCAGCGACTCCGAGATGGTGGATAAGATGTTTGGATTCCTTGGCAACCCCAGCTTCCTCACCAGCATGGAGGGTGACTCGGCTGCAGAATTTGAGGTTTTGGTTTAAAATCTTTGGGTTCTTCATTTCTTTTAGGTTCAGTTAAGATCAAACAAGATTCCAATAATGAACAATCTTGGCCGATCCCTGTGACGTGGGATGGTGTGATGACTGGAAGGCTCGAAGGAAATGCCATGAGAGAGAAACCCACGGGAAACAATTAATACTTTAAAACTAAATAAAATCAAATGTGTAGCATCTACACTACAGCTCCAACAAAACAGCTTGGTCCAGGCTGCAATTAGGGTTCCTTTAAGAAAATGAAAACCAACCAACCGCTAGCCAACCCCCTGGAGTTAATCTTATTTGCTTGAGGGCAAAGAGTGGCACAAGCTGAAAAGGCCAATAACGGTCCTCAGGGTTCAAGCCGAGGCAGATCGGAGGCATCGTGTTTACTCAGGATTTAAACTGCCAACCTTATGCATAAAACCCCAACCACGGCTCAGGGTACTCCTGTAAATAAATGTCTAAATTTCTGACAGTATGAAGCAACATCAAAAGGAAAAATACTCAAAGTTCAATAACATCAAGTACTTAAGTAAATATATCTTTCCGCAGCTATTAGGATCTCCTATCGTTACAGTATTCATTTAGAACGTATTCCGGCATTCGTTATAAATATTAAATGCCATCTGTGTGCTCTAGGACCTGGAGAACATCAAAAAGGAGCTTGAGGAGTCAAGCATTGACATTCTGACGCTTTCCAGTGAAGAACTAGAGGATTTATCAGAGTACAAGTTTGCAAAGTTCGCCGCTACGTACTTCCAGGGAAACACCACACACACCTATGTACGTCGCGCCCTGAAACAACCCCTGCTGTTCCACGATGACGAAGGAGATCAGCTGGTGAGGAATCTCAGAACGCCTCCGAACCTTTTAATCTGCTACAGTAATATACAGATTGATTACATGCCTCTGTTACATCCACTAGACCTTCAGAAGTGTTTCTAATCGGTGTTGCTGCATGGCGTGTGTGTGTGTGTGTGTGTGTGTGTGTGTGTGTGTGTTTGCAGGCTGCCTTGGCAGTGTGGGTTACCATACTGAGGTTCATGGGGGATCTACCCGAGCCGAAATATCAAATCAGCATCAGCGACGGCAGCGAAAAGATTCCCGTCATGACCAAGATCTACGAGACGCTGGGCAAAAGATCCTACAAGAGAGAGCAGCGGAACCTTCGGGGGGAGGAGGAGGTACCACACTGATAGAGATATGAGATACAAAACAATACTATATTATAAAATGAATGTACAAGTAAATCCCAACTGTTAATTCTGGTGGAGGAGCTGTAACATGTTGGGTTGGCTGTTTTGGGTTCGTTTCATAACCCCCTCCCTATTTATTATATTTTGCTTATTATAATATGTATAAGGGCGGCACGGTGGCTTAGTGGTTAGCACATTCGCCTCTCAGCGCTAGGGATTCCCGGTTCGAATCCCCATCTGGGTGGAGTTTCCATGTTCTTCCCGTGTCTGCGTGGGTTTTCTCCGGGTTCTCCGGTTTCCTCCCACAGTCCAAAAACATGGATCAAGTTAATTGAATTCTCAAAATTGCCCTGTTTAGAGTGTGTCTGTGTGAGTGAGTGTGTGCCCCGCGATGGATTGGCGCCCTGTCCTGGGTCTATCTGCCCAGCGCCCGAGATGTTCTCCCCTGGATGGGCATGGGGAACCCCCCGCGACCCTAATAGAGGATAAGCGGGAGATAATGAATGAATGAATAAATGAATGAATGAATATTATAATATGTATAGCAGCTACAAATGATTCAGAAATTGTTAATCAAACCCTAATGACATGTTAAGGTTCAACCACCTGACCAGTGACATCATAACTGTTTTGTCGGTCCGTTTTCAGAGCTCCATAATTGACACGCAAAAGAAGAACAGCATCAGACATAAACTGGTTTCTCTCACACTTAAGAAGAAATCTAAGATCACGGATGAGGTGAGACCCCCATACACAGCCAGAAGAATGTAGACACCCGGATCTCTATTAGCATTAACACAGTGCTGTGACATCATCTGTTAGGACAAGATTATAAAAATATCTCACAGCGTGAGTACAGCAGTGTCTTTCTGTTTAGTGTGGAGTCGTTAGAGATGCCAGGCTTCTGATACTCATTAAAAATGTGTTTAATAAGATTTAGATTTAATCTCAATAGACTGGTTATTGTATTAAGTTTTAGAGAAAGTAACTGTCTAGCACGTTCCACAGCGCTTTAACGGATCTAATGAAATCAGCCTGAACTATAAAAACAGCCCAAGGTCAGAATTCCTATAATCACTCCTCCACCAGACTTAACAGATGGCATGAAGGAGTTTTACCACGAGGGGACGCTGAACTATCGCATAATTAGACAGCAATTCCCAAGTGTAGATTTTTACAAAACATACTTCAAAATATGGTGATATTTAAAATTTGAACTATGTTTATGATTTTCTGTGTAAATGAGCTTTAATTATAAAAGATAAAAACCTTCCTTTCTTATTAAATGGTAATAATTAAAACACCGTAAATGTATCTCATATAATATTAGAATTTAATTAAACAAGAAGGTTTTCACATCGCATAAGCAGTTTGCGTTCATCAGCATCCGTCTCTCTGTTAGGTAACGAGGCACCTCACAGCCGGTGACTGCGGCGTTCAGGGGATGCTGGAGGACCGACCCACCTCCAACCTGGAGAAACTTCACTTCACCATTGGCAATGGGATTTTAAGGCCTGCTCTCAGGTCAGTGGTGTTTAACAGGAGGACTGCAGTGTGTGCACAGTTTTTTTTAAAGCATGTTACATTTTTTGCTTTGCTTTGTCTTTGATAGGGATGAGATCTACTGTCAGATTTGTAAACAGCTGACCCAGAATCCGTCCAAAAGCAGCCATGCCAGGGGCTGGATCCTGCTGTCGCTCTGCCTGGGCTGCTTTGCACCATCTGAAAAATTTGTCAAAGTAAATTGGGCCAAAAATGATTTTCACATCATATCAGTTAGTTATATTTATTACAGTGAATATTTCAGATAGAGCTTTAGGACCAGTGCATGGCACCAAACATCTCAACTGCATAATAAATGGGTAGAAGAGTGTGTGTAATGTGTATAACTCTTTTCTTTGTCAGTCAGTTGCCTCATGTTGTATTTCTCAGTATCTGCGGACGTTCATCAGCACTGGGCCTCCCGGTTACGCTCCGTACTGTGAGGAGAGACTGAGACGCACCTCTGTGAACAAGACGAGGACTCAGCCTCCCTCATGGCTCGAGCTGCAGGTGTCAATATTTGGGATCTTTCTGATTTTAATCTATTAGTTCATCGGCATCAGGCGGCACGGTGGCTTAGTGGTTTAGCATGTTCGCCGCTCAGCACTAGGGATTCCCGGTTCGGATCCCCATCTGGGTGGAGTTTCCATGTTCTCCCCGTGTCTGCGTGGGTTTCCTCCGGGTTCTCCGGTTTCCTCCCACAGTCTAAAAACATGGATCAAGTTAATTGAATTCTCAAAAATTGCCCCATACAGAGTGTGTCTGTGTGAGTGAGTGTGTGTGTGCCCAGCGATGGATTGGCGCCCTGTCCTGGGTGTATCTGCCCAGCGCCCGAGACGTTCTCCCCTGGATGGGCATGGGGAACCCCACCGCGACCCTAATAGAGGATAAGCGGGAGAAAATGAATGAATGAATGAATAGTTCATCGGCTGCTAAATATTAATAGATTAAAAGTGTTTCCTTGATGAGGACATGTGTGTTTTAAAGCTTTAAAGTGTCTACATTATTATAATGCAGTGCATTTTTATTATAATTTTGACTCTAATCTTTTAGGCTACGAAGTCCAAGAAGCCCATCATGTTGCCGGTGACGTTCATGGATGGCACCACAAAGACGCTGCTGACAGACTCGGCCACCACCGCCGCTGAGCTCTGTAACGCTCTGGCAGATAAGATGGGTCTGCAGGACCGCTTCGGGTTTTCTCTGTACATTGCTCTCTTTGATAAGGTATGTTTACCCAGGGTTCCCTCTGATTTTGTGATAATACTATCTGATCCACATTGGTAACATCTGAAAATGTGGTTCTTGAGAGCAAAATGAATAAAGTATCTAATCCAAAGGCCCCATGTTCTGTTTTCAATGTAGTCTAATTGTATTCAGTATTTTTGCTGAAATGAAGTCATTCATGTGTCATATGTGTTGTTTGCACAGGTGTCCTCGCTGGGCAGTGGTAGGGACCATGTGATGGATGCGGTTTCGCAGTGCGAGCAATACGCCAAAGAGCAAGGCGCTCAAGAGAGAAACGCCCCCTGGAGGCTGTTTTTTAGAAAAGAGATCTTTACGCCATGGCACAACCCTTCTGAGGACAGTGTGGCCACCAACCTCATTTACCAGCAGATTGTTCGTGGAGTGAAGTTTGGGGAGTACCGTTGTGATCGGGTAGGGAGGCTCATTCGATCCCTTGTGATCAATTCTATAAAACATTCTCTGAAATCTAAAATGCTTCTGAAATTCTGGTATTGTACTTGGAAATTGAACCCACTATGTGGTAATGTTGCTTCTCACTGACCCTCTGCACAGCGCATTTTATTTTTCCACATTCAGCCAAACAATTATAACATTAATAAATAACTACCAGCAAAAACCTTTGTCTGAATATAATTACCACTTACTAGGTGTCTCAACAAAGCAGGTGTTTCTAATAATGCGGCCATTGGTGTTTATTCTGTTTGGAAATCCAGCACAGCTGGTCTTATTATCCCAACAAGGTTAACATCAAGTCTAATAATATCTGATCACTGCTGGTTCTGAAAGACTGGGGTTCCAGGTGCGACCTTGGTGAAATGCAGATTCATGATCTGGATAAAAGCCAATAAGAACACAGAATTTTTTTTTATCTTGATGTGTGTTGTTCTTGGTGTTAGGAGGAGGACTTGGCTGATCTGGCCTCTCAGCAGTACTACATTGAGTACGGAGCAGAGATTCTTCAGGACCGCCTCCTCACCCTGATTACCTCCTACATCCCAGACCGAGAGATCAGCATCTCCAAAACGGTGGATAAGTGGGCACAGGTCATCATCTCAACTCACAAAAAGGTGTGTATGAAAAAGATTGTGTTCAATTAAATATCTCCATCTCAACATATTCATTTGGATATAAGTACTAGAATGAAAAAATTAAGCTGGGCCGTTTAACACTAACTCCACTTTCATATCACTCATCTGTTAAAACTGGCTCCTCTGATTGTCTCGGCTCAGTTCTGCATGTAAAACTGCATTTTCAAGGACAATGGTGCTATTATGTCTGGGTTTGAGTGGTTCTGCTGCCACTGCCATTACAATTTGTCAAGGATTTGCATCCTGATCTATTATTGTGTCAACGTGCAGTGTTCTCATCATCAGCTGCTCACTTTATACATTGTATAGTTATAGGTTGTAATCGGAATTTAAATAGGGAAAGAAAATATTCAGTCTTCATTCTGTATTCTCAGACAAAGCTTGGTATTTAAAATCACAAATGTTCTCTTTAAAACCATTATTGGACTCATAAAGGCAAATTGCCTCAATAATCAATCAGAAATCTACAAATACATAGCAATAACTCTATTTCTAATGAAGTTGAATGTTAATGTCCACCATGATGGCACCTCTCTAGAGATTCAGTCTAGACCTGCATTGTTAAAGGCAAAGTTCTGACTGATGATGATGAGGATGGTGACTGAAGCAACATTAATTGTGTATTTCTTCCTTCCAGGGTGGCGGCTTTAATTAGCCGTGTGCCTCCCATAAGCCAAAGCGCTGGACATGAATCTTTAATGATGCAGCAAATCCATAATATTGATCATCGGAGTGGCTGTTATCACATACGCTTATTATATTCGCTGCATATTAAAAGGTCCAATAAGGACTGATGGTGATGGTGGAGACGACGCCTCCCGTTATTGACTGCTTATCTTCTGTAGGGAATCTACACACAGAAGAGGTTCGACCCACAGAGAGTAAAAGAGGAGGTGGTGGATTTCGCTCGGTTCAAGTGGCCTTTGCTATTTTCACGCTTCTACGAGGCCTTCAAGTTCTCAGGTAAAGCCAGTTCAGAACCTACATTTAGATCAGCTGGGCTTTGATTAAAGAACGATGGCCTCGGTTCTGTTTGTGTGAAGTTTGCATGTCCAGTTTTGTGTGTCACCAAGAAGGTCTTGAACGTCCACCATAAACCCCGAAAGTACTGACACGATTG
Source organism: Corydoras maculifer (assembly GCA_019802435.1). NCBI lineage: Eukaryota > Metazoa > Chordata > Actinopteri > Siluriformes > Callichthyidae > Corydoras > Corydoras maculifer. The sequence goes on from JAFMOD010000766.1 coordinate 672,131, forward strand.
TTTGTTGTTATTTCATAGGACCCAGTCTGCCAAAGAACGACGTTATCGTGGCTGTGAACTGGACTGGTGTCTACTTTGTGGACGAACAAGAGCAAGTCCTTCTGGAACTTTCCTTCCCAGAGATCACTGTGGTTTCCAGCAGCAGGTTCGACAATCTGTGAAATCCTTCTGCACATGAAAGATCACTGGAATTCCAGATTTGTTTGAAGGTGTCACGAATTCGTTCTCGTCCGTTATTCGTTCTTAGAGGTGGGAAGCTGCAGGGCCAAAGTTTCTCTCTGACGACTATCAAGGGCGACGAGTACACCTTCACTTCCAACAATGCTGAGGACATTTGCGACCTGGTCGACACGTTTCTAGATGGCCTTCGCAAAAGATCCAAGTTTGTAGTGGCTCTTGTGGAGAGTCCGAACTCTGGTGAGCCTCACTGATGCAGCGCCATGTGCAGTGCTACTTTGTGAACCTTCTGCAAAATAACAAATGATTGAAATGCTTTCTGCAGCGATGCACGATTCCTCCTTCCTGACTTTCTCAAAGGGAGATCTGATCTTGCTGGATGAACACACAGGTGAGCACATCATGACCAACGGCTGGGCTCACGGCGTTAACGACAGAACCAAGAAAAGAGGGGATTTCCACGCAAACAGCGTCTATGTGCTGCCTACCATCACCAGACCCCAATATGATATAGTGGCACGTCTTCACTTTTTACTCATTGTTTGCATATACTTAGGTTTAATTATTGTATTTAACTCATTTGTACATGCTTGTGCCTTTCAGACCCTGGTCAGCATGTCTCTGGATCAATGCAAAGAAACAATAAGTCTGTCACAGCTAAATGTTACAGATGGAGAGGACAAAATAAAGCCCTACACATTAGAGGAATTTTCATACGATCACTTCAGGTACATTATACATTCTCCTCTGCTGCACCTTCAATGTCTATTAACAAAGCCACTGCTTAATAATGTGGTTATTTGATTATTTTGGGATCTCCACCAGACCGCCTCCTAAAAGCACCCTGAGCCGTGTGATCACTAAAGGCAGAGGGAAGGACAAGCTGTGGTGCTGCACCAGAGAACCTCTCAAACAGCCTCTGCTGAAGAAAGTCCTTAACCACGAGGAGCTCTCACAAGATGCCTGCCTGGCCTTCATTGATATCCATCCATCAGTTATTAGGATGTAGCTCTACAGTTCTATGCAGCCTGGTGATCTTCTGTCTATCTGTGCCATTTTTGTAATGTAATAAAGGTCCTGAGAGGAAATTTGTCTTCCTAATTGGTTAGGGCTTATACACACACTGTGAACATGCTACTTTGTTAGTTTTGCATATTTTTATTTTTTATTCATCACCCTTAACTCTGCGGTACCCATCATGAAGTACATGAGCGACTATCCCGCTAAAAGAACTCGCTCGGTCAACGAACTCACTGATCAGATTTTCGAGGGAGCCATGAAAGCTGAGCTTCTCAAAGATGAAATCTTCTGTCAAATCATGAAGCAGCTTACAGAAAACAACGTGGCGTAAGTATTTAATTATTAAAAACATTTTTTATTTCTTTCCTAAGCTCCAGAGACCAGGGACCGTAAAATCTCCAAAGGAAAACTTTATTAAAGCAAACAAAGATGGACTGATTTATTTTTTTGTTGGTTCATTATTTGGTTTCTTGCAGTACACACACACACACACACACACACACCAATACAAACATATCTTATATTTAAATACCTGCAGCAGCTTTGATATTACACTGACCCCGTGTGTTCCATTTATGCAGGTACAGTGAGGAGAAAGGCTGGGAGCTGTTATGGCTTTGCACGGGCCTCTTTCCTCCCAGTAACATCCTTCTGCCTCATGTTCAGAGATTTCTGCAGACCAGAAAGCATCATCCCCTGGCACCCGACTGCATGCAGAGACTGCAGAAAGCATTGCGGTATCATAAGCCTTAAATGATGTTTTCAATCTCGTTACAGCTCATCACCCCGTTTTTATTGCTCATGCTTCCGTTCTTTGTCAGAAATGGCCCCAGGAAGTATCCTCCTCACCTAGTGGAAGTGGAGGCCATTCAACACAAAACCACTCAGATCTTTCACAAAGTGTACTTTCCCGATGATACAGACGAGGTCAGTTGGAGAGGGGTGCTCAGTGTGTATAGACAAATGTTTGCAGACCGCCTATTTTATTTTATGATGAACAACCGGCCCAAAAGATTTTGGATTGTGTTAAGGAATTTCTGCCTATTTTATAGACCTTGATTTGTGTACTGTGGTCTCAACCCATTTGTCTCTGTTGGGAAAATCTGAGCACAAGCTTATATAATATTTATATATTAACATCAATATTTTTATTACTTCTGATTGTCGCATGTCTGACGTACGTTGTCGTTTCTAGGTTTTTGAAGTGGAGTCGAGCACGAAAGCCAAAGAGTTTTGTTTGAATATTTCCGGCAGGTTGCTGCTGAAGTCGTCTGAAGGTTTCAGCCTCTTTGTCAAAATCTCTGACAAGGTAAAATCAAGCTGCCAGGGAACGGTGGGCTCTGTGTCCGACGTGCCAACGTGGCTGTGAGTCAATTGTCCATGTGCTGCTGTAACGCTTGACTCTTTCAGGTGATCAGCGTTCCAGATGGAGATTTCTTTTTCGATTTTGTGAGACATCTGACCGACTGGATCAAAAAATCCAAACCTTTAAAAGAGGGTGATGTGTTTACGGTTTTTAGTACTTTTATCGTGCATGATATTTTAGGTGATACATAATTCTTGACCTAACTACGTAATGATGTGTGTAGGTTTAGTGCCTTCTCTGACGTATCAGGTGTATTTTATGAAGAAACTGTGGAGTAACACAGCGCCTGGCAGAGACTCAGTGGCTGACTGTGTCTTTCACTACTATCAGGTGAGGTATTATATTCGAACTGATGTTTTTTTTTATCATTTATGTTATAATTATTACCACATTCACCGTATTAGTATATGTGGTATGTAAAATCTGAGCATTGTGTTTTATTACCATGCAAACTGTGAAAAAGACTAGACCTTGAAACAAACCTTGTGGGACGCCATATGTTACATGTAACATGTTACATTTCACCACTCACTTCAGGTTTCTATCTACATTTTATTGCCTGGTTTAGGAGCTTCCTAAATACCTGCGGGGTTATCACAAGTGTTCTCGTGAGGAGGCCTTTCAGCTGGCGGCTCTAGTTTACAGGGTTATGTTTGAAGACAACAAATCCCAGTTTGTCAACTTTCCAAAAATGCTAAATATCCTTGTCCCTCAAGATCTGATCACACAGCTCTCCCCAGATGACTGGAAACGGGTGAGAATGAAAATGTTTTTTAATATCACAGAATTTGAATATGTGTCTAATATGTAGATACAATCCACTTATACGTCCAAAAGTATGTGGACGCCAAACTGTCAGTTTTCAGTAATTTAGTTATTTGTGATTAATGACGTGCACAAAAGACCTGACTTATATTCAGCAATCCAGTTGGTTTCCACATACATTTGGCTATAGATCTTCACATGAACAGACAGTTTGTGATGCATCTTATTTTTTTAAATCAGATAATGACATATTAAAACTTTCTTTTTCGCAGTCCATTCTGGCCTGCTTCCACCAGCATGCAGGAAAAAACAAGCAGGAGGCCAAACTCATGTTCCTTAAAATTATTTTCAAATGGCCAACCTTTGGATCAGCTTTTTTTGAAGTTAAAGTGAGTTTTTTTTTTAATTATTTGATCAATAAAGCCCAGATTGCTCTGATTGTCTTTGATGCTACTCTCAATTTGCATTCGTTCTCCTCACAGCAGGCCTCAGACCCGAGTCTCCCAGAGTCCCTGCTGATTGCTATCAATAAACACGGCGTCAGTCTTATTGACCTACAAACCAAGGTACGGCCATGTGTGCGATTAAGGTGAGACGTGTGCGTGCATCCGTGATCAGACATCACTTAGCTGTGTGCAATCTCTACAGGACATCCTGATGACACATCCCTTCACCAAAATTTCTAACTGGAGCAGCGGGAACACTTACTTCCACATTACCATCGGCAACCTGATGAGAGGCACCAAGCTGCTCTGTGAGACACCACTGGTGAGACAGAACCGTGCTGACTTTAGAAAAGGAAGCAGATTTTACTGGTTACCTTAAATGAGAAAAATAAATCTATCTCCTATGACACCAGGGTTACAAAATGGATGATCTGCTAACGTCCTATATCAGCCAGATGATGAGCACCATGACGAAACATCGCAGTTCCCGTGGAAACAGCAAGTAACACACATCCCGACCACTGGACAAGTGACGAGCCTTCTGTATGTGATCTGTGACAATGAGAAAAAAAATTTAAGCACTGATGTGTTTATCCTGTGTTTTCTGTGTCATTACTGAATGCTTTTACAATGTTCTGTAATCTTTATGATACCAAAAACATTAAAACATACCTTTTGGGGAACAACTTTATTTGGGGGCCTCTGTCTGCATCTACAACATGCACCTGTATTTACATGCACTTGTCTACTTGTATAACATTTACACTGTCGCTTCAATTACCACATTTGACATACTTACACTTTGGGGCCCTGCAGAGGTTTCAGTACTGAGTACAACCACCAAGAAGTGGCTAAAGCTACAAAGTATATCACCACCTCTACGTGAAGCAGCAACACCAGTGATTTGTGGTCAGCACTATTGTGGGCAGGAAAACTTATATTCAGGTCATATGCAAGTTGTTTTGTTTGTTTTTTTCTAAATTTTTTTCTCTTTTTTTTCTTATAATAAAATATCATATGATGTATATCAGCATCATATGATATTGGCTTAGTGGTTTAGCAGGTTCTCCTCTCAGCGCTAGGGATTCCCGGTTCGAATCCCCATCTGGGTGGAGTTTCCATGTTCTCCCCGTGTCTGCGTGGGTTTCCTCCGGGTTCTCCGGTTTCCTCCCACAGTCCAAAAACATGGATCAAGTCAATTGAGTTTTCCAAATTGCCCCATATAGAGTGTGAGTGAGTGTGTGCCCAGCGATGTATTGGCGCCCTGTCCTGGGTGTATCTGCCCAGCGCCTGAAACGTTTTCCCCTGGATGGGCATGGGGAACCCCCCCCCTCCCCGCGACCCTAATAGAGGATAAAGTGGAAGATAATGAATGAATGAATGATATATATCATTATTATTAAAACATTTATTTCATTCATTCATTATCTCCCGCTTTATCCTCTATTGGGGTCACGGTGGGGTTCCCCATGCCCATCCAGGGGAGAGCGTTTCGGGCGCTGGGCAGATACACCCAGGACAGGGCGCCAATCCATCGCTGGGCACTCACTCACTCACACACACACACTCTATATGGGGCAATTTTGAGAATTCAATTAACTTGATCCATGTTTTTGGACTGTGGGAGGAAACCGGAGAACCCAGAGGAAACCCATGCAGACACGGGGGAGAACATGGAAACTCCACCCAGATGGGGATTCGAACCGGGAATCCCTAGCGCTGAGAGGAGAACGTGCCAAACCACTAAGCCACCGTGCCGCCTTATTATTATTATTATTATTATTATATAGTTATATACGGTTTATTATTATAGTTTTTAAAATATATATAAAAATATATAATTACCGAAACGATCGTAAAGCAGAGTGAACGACGTGACGGATTTCGAATGGAGGCGTGGTTTGTAAGTGACGTTGTAAGTGACGCGGCCTCGTCTCGATCTGCGTACTACAATACTATGTAGTGCGCTTAGAGCAGCGCCATGAGTTAACGGCATGCTGTTCGTTTAACACGCTGCCTAGTACGCTAGTGTGTAGTAGGCGTGAAGGCGAGGCGAGCCGTGCAAACTTGTAATGACAGTTAGCTGGAGTTGAGGCGTAAACGGGACCTTTGCGGATTTATTCTGCGCTAATTGCGTTTGATTAACGGGAGCTAAATAAAAGTGTGGCTTTGTTACAGAACGCGGACAGCTGATGCTGTTTCCAACACGGAGGAGGCATGGAGCGATAACACGCTGGCTAACGTAGGCTAACGTTACCTGACTGACAGGTGGGGCAACTGTTTATTCCTCACTGCGCTGTTCCTCTCATTAAAGGTGAAGTGATGTCATCTGACGAACACGGTATTTAAAAAAAGTCTCCGAACCAGCTGCGGAATACTAACATATTGTATTAATTGCTCACAACATCTCAAAACATATCTAAAGTTTATTTTAAATTGGTTTAGTAACAAAATGCCCCTGCATGTGAGGTCTGATCATTATTTAATGCTATTCAATTCGAAAAGCCCGGAGAATGTGACCTTTGTGTTGATACAACACGCACAACCCGTTTAGACATTCCGTGCTTTTCACTTTGTGCTTTAACTTTATAACAATTTAGATATTTATTTGTTATTTGTAAATATAGCTGTATATTGTAAACACAGTACATTGCAATTTACAAGAGAGACACCATCATGCCGGAACAAAATTCCTTACTTGGCAAATAAAACCGATTCTGATTCTGATCAAGATAAAACATGGAATCATTTGAACAAACAGCAATTTGGCATGTTCTCCACATTCTGTTTTAATGGATGCGTACTGGGACCTCACGAGTTTGTGCAGTTCTGTTGGTCTTGGTTCGTCAGCATGATGCCGGAGTGTTTTAAATAGCATCCTGTAATCCGACTTAACTCATCGGTTAGGGCTTAATGCCCAGCCGGCTGTGGAGACGATTACAGATTGTGTTCAGATTGTTTAAGAAATAATCAATCTGGTCTAAAAAATATGAAATGTTTTTTTTTTTTAAAACAAAATGTTAACACGTTTGCTAAATATCAACACGTTTATTCATTCATTCATTCATTCATTTATTATCTCCCGCTTATTCTCTATTAGGGTCACGGTGGGGTTCCCCATGCCCATCCAGGGGAGAATGTCTCGGGCGCTGGGCAGATAGACCCAGGACAGGGCGCCAATCCATCACTGGGCAAACACTTACGCACACAGACACACTCTACCTGGGGCAATTTGGAGAACTCAATTAACTTGATCCATGTTTTTGGACTGTGGGAGGAAACCGGAGAACCCGGAGGAAACCCACGCCGACACGGGGAGAACATGGAAACTCCACCCAGATGGGGATTCGAACCGGGAATCCCTAGTGCTGAGAGGCGAACGTGCTAACCACTAAGCCACCGTGCCGCCTAAATATCAACACAACATATAAAATTATTTTGTGAAAATTAACTAAAAAAAGAAACACGTGGCCCTTAAAATACATTTATGCATATAGATTTAAAAGAAAACTTGTTTTTCTGTACAGTCAATGTAAACAGATAAGTGTGCTGCAAGTGCAACTTCTTTTTGAACTTTTTAAATTTTGAGACACTTGGTCTAAAGCTCTGGCATAATACGTGTATTTTTTTTAAAACAAATTTTGTTATAGTGATGTTGAGGCACCCTTACATATGATTAATTAATTGTGATGTTAATCGTCTCAATCCTGCTGTCAAGTACAGTCCATATCGAGCAGCACTCCCAACTGTTGTTAAGGTAAATCATCATGGGATCTAGACAAATGCAAAATAAAGGTATTTTTACTGGTGGTTCTTGGTGGCAGACACTGTATTTGTTGTTTAATGTTTTTCACCCAGCATCGTTATGACGATAGCAATAATAATTATGTTTTTAATTGTGTGCCTCAGATAACTATAATTTCTATACAGTTTCTATATTCAGCTTTATTTCTGCTTATGTAGATCCACCCACTCATGGTTGTGCAACTTAATGCTCTGGACAAATGGAAAAACCTGTACAGCCGAACACTTACCACTTCTTGTTTTCATTTCAAGTGGAACCAGCCTGTCCCTAGAATGACACTCCATACTGTCCGGACATTTCTCAGCTGTCGGAATCCAGTGCTGGTGGTTTTTACTGGGAGCTATTGCAGTCGTCTGAATTTCCATCACTCCGCTGTGCGTAACGGGGGCTTTCAAGCTGAAAGTAGTTTCAGACCATCCAGAGTTGCGGTGGTGACTAAAACCACGAGGTATGAGTTCGAGCAGCAGCGGTATCTCTATGCAGGACTGTCGGAACAGGATCTGAAACAGTTGGTGAGGCACAGCGATCTGCAGCGGCACACTTCAGAAATCCGTTAGATTAAAGATGAAGTTTAGGATCGGTCATGTTGGAGTTACTGAACATAAACTGACTTGCTATCATATTTACTCTCCACATTAACGACCACGTTCTATTTTCGTTCACAGCTTGCCTTGAAAGGATCCAGCTACAGCGGGCTTTTGGAAAGGCATAACATTCACACAAACAAAGTTGGACACATTGTGAAAAATCTGCAGTAAGTAAAGACATAAAACTTTCTTTCTGTGATGAAACGAGAGGTTTGGGTGTTTTAAGAACCTAAAACGATGACGAGCAATACAAAACAGAGGGATTAATGTGCAGCACAGTGTGTTGATGTTTTTATTTCTTTAATTATATGATCACATGGTCTGAATTTCATTATTTAATATTATAAGAAAGGGAAATTAAAGGATTGATTTGATTGGCTGTTTATTTTCATTAGAAAAGAAGGCATTCAGGTTCGTGTTGTGAAACGGGGTGAGTACAATGAGGACACAGTTAGATGGGCGGACGCCATTGTATCAGCGGGAGGTGAGTTGTTTCTGTATTTCAACTACAATGGTTGACTTTCTCTTAGACTTTTTTTTGAGCCAGCTTGGTGGCGCCCCTCTCGTGTTTTTTTAGGAGATGGCACCATGCTGCTGGTGGCTAGTAAAGTGTTTGATAAAAACAAACCTGTGATTGGCGTCAATACTGATCCAGAAAGGTAATTAATCAGCACATTGGCTTAGTATAATGGGAGGTGGATTTGTAAATAAGGATTTGTTTCTTTATATGATTATTAAAAGGTCAGAGGGGCATCTGTGTTTACCTGTGCGCTACACACATGCTTTCAGTGAAGCGTTGGGAAAACTCCGGAAGGGTGAGTTCAGGTGGGTCCTGTCCGTCGATGTGAGTGATGTGTCGCTGATTTGTTTGTCTGTAGTTTGTAACTTTTGTTAGTGACAGTACGATTACAACATCGTCCTCATTGTATCAGGTGGCAGTGGCGCCAAAGGATACGCATTCACATGGAGGGCACCGGCATCAACCCCACTCCTGTGGATCTTCATGAGCAGCAGCTGAGTTTGGAGCAACACAACAAAGCACACCGCATCACTACAGACTCCAAACCCTGTAGGATTCATAGTTCAGCTCATTTTCCCCCCTACAATTTACAATTATTATTAAATTATGTGTAGTTTTAGGCTTCATGAATATAAAATCAGTTTATTAAATCATATACCTGAAAGGTTTGAGTTTTATGACAAAAACTTGTTGACTTTTGCACAGCCTGCACAGGATACAGGACGTCTACAGGAGGTCTCAGAAGTAAAAATACAATGCTTGAGGTTTTTGAATAGGTAGGAGGGTGTGATACATCAAACTGGGAGAGAATTTCACCAGAAAAGCAATAGTGGGTGTGACTTTTGAGAAGCCCTGTATTTTAGGAACATAAATGTAAGGTACATTGTAAAAGTTTTTTTTAACACCGACACACACACACACCCACACACATATATATATATAAACAAACTACTGGATGAGTGACATCTAACATGATTTCTTAGGACATTTTCCAAATTAATTTTCCTGTTAATTAGTTAAATATTGTTTGCAGTGTGATTGCGTCAGACGCTGTACTGGAGTTTATCCCATGAAGCTGTAAAATGCTGAGCGCTGCTATTGTTTTATAAACAGGTCCAGCACATGGCAGCTACACGTCTCCTTATCTTCTCCCGGTCAGAGGCCTGAACGAAATCTTCATTGGAGAGTCGCTGTCCTCCAGGTATCTGTAAACTGTAGCTAACAACCCCATAGCGGTCAGTACAGTGGTTTGTGCATTAAGCATGTTCTGTCTCCTCCACCTGCTGTCCTCCTCACTCCATCTGTCCTTGCCCATCCCGTCACAGGGTGAAGTATAAATCCTTCAAACCCCATCTTAACCTCTCACTCCATAGGGCTTCCTACTATGAGATCTCCATTGACGATGGACCGTGGGAGAAGCAGAAGAGCTCGGGGCTGAATGTGTGCACAGGGACTGGATCCAAAGCCTGGTACCCAGCATCGTTTTTATTGCTATGAGCAGAGAAGCTCGTCCTGACGGTTTAATTAATAAAAACTTAATATTCGCAGGTCTTATAATATTAATAAACTGGTGGATCAGGCTGTGGAAGATGTTCTTCGAATAGGTAAATACAAAGTCAAAGGGTTTGCTGAATCTGGGTTAATATCTGGTAAATCATTGGGCCCTTTGATTATCAGTTTCTGAACCTATGAATGTTTTTACAGGCAAAGCAAAAAGTGCTCTGCATGTTTCACTAAACCAGGAGGTCATTAAGAGCGGTAAGTGGAACTCTTACTATTCTTTATAATATATATATATTTTTATTTCATTCCATTTTGTTCTCAACCATTTGCCATCCTTTATTCATAATATGATGCAATCAACCAGGAAACGTGAAGGCCATTATGTGCTTCTTCAAAGGTTAATTTGACAAACAAATGTTTAATAAGTTACTGGATGATGGATGGCTTTGTGCTACTTTGTACCTTTTATCATTTGATAAAAGTATTTTTTTATTTTGTATCTTTATTCTAAATATTGTGTGTTTAGTGACTGAGGCGTACAACGAGTCTCTGATTTTCAGTCCAGAAGCGAATCAAGTGTTCTTCAGTGTCCGAGAGCCGATCGTAAACAGAGTCTTCTTTAATAGCCGTCAGCGTGGATTTGCAAATAAGTACGTTTTGTTTCTCCTGTTTATAAAATAATTAATAATTAGTATTATACATTTCTGTGAAATTTTAATGCACCTGAATAATTCAGAGGCTTTGAACACGTCTCTGGCTGAAATAAGAAGCGATTTGAGTGATCCCCGTTTAATTTTACTATACATGTATTTTCAGACATTGTATTTTTTAATGCTTTATAAATTAGTAATATGTTTAATTTGTTAAAGTCACTGCACTGTCCAGATGTGTTAATACTTATCTGTTTTGCTGTAAGGGTGTGTGTGCGCTCGAGGTGCTGGGACGCCTGTATGGTGGTCGACGGAGGAACATCATTCGAGTTCAACGACGGTGCTATTGCGACAATCGGCTTAAACGACGAGGACCTGCTGAAAACGGTCCTGCTGGATGATTGATGGTCTCCGTACTGTACAGCCTGTAACATCTTTTCAAGCAGGTTTGGTCTGAACGCTATACCAGGTCAGATGTGGGTTTCCGTTGCTGTGGATTTTGTGATGGATAAAAGGTTGGAAATATACATTTTCTGAGATAATGAGGTGGGGTTGCTACTGACTGGTATTCTGCAGTGACTGTGGAAGTTGTCACCCACTCCAGACATTTAAAGAAATAAATGACCTGTACAGATGGACCTTCATACCTAAAGTGTATCAGCCAAGACATTTGTGAATCCTTGGAACAAAAAAGGTTCTTTTTTTTTATTTAACGATGTTATTTATGAACTCTGTTTCTCCCTTGTTCTGATCCAAATGTAAAAGTGATGATACTAATGCAGATCTAAGTTACCTTGCACTGTAAACCGTAACAAGACACACAGGGACATTATACAGGTTTCACAGAATTAAGAGGAAGCCAAAGCCATTTACACAATATTGTGTATGATAGTCTTACCATCATATTACATTTGAATAGAAATAAGGACTCTTTATTTGCAGTGCAAAATAGAACTGATCCAGTCATAATCTGACTGATTGTTACAGCATTAAATATTTAGTTAACAATAGTAAGATTGTTCACTCAGGTTTTATTAAAAAAAAAAAAAAAAAGCCTTTACAGAAAAATAGAAGCTGCAAGGAGCGCAACCATATTTAGAAATGGGGTGTCACAAAAGCCCTTGTGGGTGTTAAGCATATGTCCCATTACATTCGAATAACTCCAAATGTAGAAAGTTCATGAACGCTGAATGAGTGGGGATCTGAGGGCTTGTGCTGACGTTTCAGAAGTAATTAAGAAGGGAAGTGGGGTCCAATCCAAAATTAGATATACTGTGACACCATTGTATTTATAATACCCCCCCCCCCCCAAAGGGGCTAATTTGTAAGTCAAAAGTGGCTTAAGTAGCTTTACCTAACATGTGTTCCAGTCCCACCTTATCCTGTGTATATGGACTGACTGGACAAACCACAGTAAATGGGAATGGGGGTGAACATGCTGACCATTACGACAGGGCTGCTGTTAAAATCAGAAAATGCCAAGCTTTTGTTTCTCAAGAGGTCATTTGATTTTACTTTGGCAGGGATAGGCTGCTAAGCATGACCTGCTGTATGACTTTAAGGCAATAATTAAATGTTGACATGTGTGCTGGGTGCTTTTAATAAAATTTAAGAAGATATTTATGTTGTACGTTATTTCAGACCTTCAGAAAGTATTGTGGACTGGAATTTAAATATTCATTCGCGGAGTCATAGAGCGGCTCAAAATATTTTATTAAAAACCAGTGAACATTAACAACAACTAACAACATTATCTCTCACTTCTCAACAGAGAGGCTGCTGGTCTCAGATCAGTGATCATCCCAACAGAATTCAAGACTTCAGGTCATTTGGCTTCAGGTTCTAACATTATTTTTAACATTTGGTCTCAAACACATATTCAAAACTAAACCCAAACCATTCACAGATTTGTAAACTCCCCCTTTTTCAGTCATTTTCAAATTAATGCCTTTCTCCTTAACGGTAAATCTTAAGAAGGTGCAAGAAATTCATTTAAAACAAGATCTACTTGAGTAATAAGGTGACGCCGATGTGCGGCAACACGGTTAAAATGTCGATCAGTTCCACAGCTCCCCGATTGTCGAGACAAATATTTAACCTGAAATGTCACAACACACGATTTCATCAGATCTGTAATGCTGAATCATTCGGAAGGCGAGGAACATATTACACGACTTTCACTTGTTTATGGCGTTAAAGCCATCGTTATTGTGGTTGTTCGTACATCAGCTCAAGCGTAATCTGCTCTACATAACTTGGGATCGTCTCCTTTAAAAGTGTAACTGCATGGCGTCTAAAAATAACATCTGATTTACAAAAGTTATATATATATAACTATAAATTCTGGAAATCCTCTCAGTGATTGAAAATGGGTTCCAATAACTTTACAAATTATTTGTACAATATTTAGGGTATAAATTGGCTTTCCTTAAGATTAACTGCTCCGGCCCCAACCTAACGATCATGATGCTCATAGTATACGAGTGTGTTAATCCCTTTTTTTTTTTTAATGCAGTGATGTACTGTAAGCCTTTACTGCCGGCTCGGATTTATTTCCTACATCGATGTTCCTGACATCAGAGCGTTTAATGACAGAATGTGAGTGATCTGACTTTAAACTATTAGACTTTTTTTTTTTTCTTACAGCTTTTAAAACCTTACTGAGCCTGTTGAATATCTCACAGATCAGTATGAGTAACCAATCACCTCTGAAGTTTAAAATTTAAACGTTTAAAATTTCATGTTGGCTGCATTCATACTTGAACAGCTCAGTGTCAACAACCAAAGTTCCAACAAACTTGATTTCGTAACAAAACAAACCATTAAAACCTTTTAAAAGACTAAACTTTGTTCACAGTACAGTGGACGCAAATATTAAAATGTTAAGTGTTCGACGATAAGGCGTCAAATAAAAATCCAGTGACGTTCCGGTAATCTCTAACGCCGTCCTAAAATTCACGTCAGGGTCTCCCGCCGACCCGCTCCGAACCCCCGGTTACGGTTTATACACCAGTCGACACTGCATCCCCCACATGCTCCGATCCCTGCGAGTGGCGACGGTGGGGCGAGCCACGCTGGAAAACGGCAGGGTGTTGATCTGTATGTGGGGGAGGCTTTTACTCAGGATGGGCAGGTAACTGTCCTGGATCAGACCGAAGACCTCCAGCGTCTGCAGCAGTGGAAGCTTCTCGAATTCTCTGTGAGGGAAACGTACATTCAGAATCACAGATGAAGGAGGATAAGTGTCGGGAGAAGGGCGATGCTGCAAATCTTACATGAGGGCAGCGGGATGGATCTGGTAGCAGCGACTCAGGGCTAAGTGCCTCAGCGCTGGGAGCTGCTGCAGGATGGGAAAGATGTCCGTCGTCACGAGTACACTGTCACTGTGAGAAATGAAGATGGACTAAGAATTCAGCAAGCCGAGATGAGGAACTCGTGAAGCCACAGTGTGAATCCTCTTACCTTAAATCCAAATGTGAGAGGTTTGGACATTTTTCCACCAGGTTCTTCACATCTGAAGAAGAGAAAGAGTGAAGTTCCACATCCATGCCGCTTTACACCCTGTTAATCTGACCTGCTGCTTACCATCCATGCTGAGGTTCTGTCTGTAGCCGCTGATATTGAGACGCGTAACACTGGGAGGGATGTTCTTGGTGACAGCCTGAACGTGGAGATTAGTGAAGTCGCTCCATGAGATGTTCAGCTCTTCAAGTCTAAAACGGAGAAAATGTTCAATCACATCGTTAAAGACGCCACCCGTGGATACATGTCCTGTACGACCCTAACACATCTTACTGCGTGCAGGACTGAAGCAGCTCGGCGAGGGATTCGGAGGAGAAGCCCGCAGTGCCACACAGGTTTAAACGGATAAGAGAGGAGTTCTGACTTAAAGATCTGCAAAACAGGTGAGCGGAGAACATCCAGAATCAATTACTGCAGGCTGACAGGAGAAAAGGAGAACATTATGTCTTAACCACTAGGACAAAGTTTTAAGACCCCTACAAGAGCTTTTATTAGGGATGAGGTTGGGACCACTCCTAACTCACAAGCTTATAATACCTTTATAAAGCGTGACTTGCAGTAAGGAACATTTGCTGGAACTGAAAAGGGGCCTTTCCATCTTGTTGCACGTCTAGGTGCTGGATTTTATAGACCCGAATTGATTGATTAGATGGGGTGTCCTAATACATTTGTATATATAGTGTGTAAATAGGTCACATCCTTCCAAGAAGCTGGTTTTCTGAGTTTAATGAAACCTCGTCTCACACTACGGTGGATTAGAACCTGGTTCTGCAGTTCTCTCCTCATTTACACTGTACGTACTGAAGGATGGTGTCAGAGAGGACCAGCCCTTCCAGACTGAGATTCTGTAGCCGTCTGCAGCGAGACAGGACGTCTTCCAGGACAGCCGTCTGCACGGTGCAGCTGGACATGTCCATGTGCTGGACACGCAAAGGTCTGAAACACACGGGTGAGTTTAATGCAGCACTGACACCTGGTAAAGTGTTTAAAATCAGTACAGGCTTCAAGGCACGCGACTCACTCTGTATTTTTAAACTGTGGTTCAGCGATGCAGGTGTGAGGACACCGGAGCCTCAGGACCCCTGTGGTAAGCACCTGACCCAGTTCTGCATCTAACTGAGCCTTACCCACCAAGTCTGCACTCTGCCAAAGGGACTCGTCGAACCTGTAAATATGCAACACACATGAGTATTACTTCATGGAGGAAATGTAATGCAGCATCACATCTGTACACAGCTGTTATATGAACATGTGACCAGTGAAGTCAGATAGTTACCAATGACTGTGAACTACAAGGCATTTTATGGGTGTAGAAACTTCCAAGAGCACAAAAAAAATCTATACATAAAGCTGCAGGACGGAACTCACGCAAGACGATGCCAGCGCTTACAAACACGGGACGTCCTGAGGAGGTCCTGAAGAGAGAGGCGAGACAGAATCCCCAGTAGCAGCTCATCAGGCAGACTGTCCCAACACAGGCCTCCTGTATGTCACACACACATTTTAAAACTTGTTCTTTCTGTTTATTTCATAGCAAGTCGTCTTGCCACCAACCTGTCGACTCTCGGATCTTTCTGGGACGCCTGGAGAGGACAAAGGTGTTCTCCTTGCCCTTGATGCAGGGCCGGGGGTGCTTCCGGGGAGGAGACCAGTGCTGGATGAGCTCATGCGGTGTGTTCTCAGCACTGACTCCGGGTCTTTTCTTTCCTTTGGACTGGGGTAGACGCAGCAGAGAACCGTCCAGGTTCTCGTTGAGACACGGAAGTTCCTGAAACGGTCTGTGTAAGAGATACAGAATTATTCATTCATTCATTATCTTCCGTTTTATCCTCTATTAGGGTTGCAGGGGGGAACCGGAGAAGCCGGAGGAAACCCACGCGGACATGAGGAGAACATGGAAACTCCACCCAGATGGGGATTCGAACCGGCAATCCCTAGCGCTGAGAGGAGAACATGCCAACCACTAAGCCACCGTGTCGCCCTCAGAGATACAGAATTATCTGATTCGTAATATTTTGTTGGGAACATATGCAACTATTGTTTTATTCATAACAGAATGGATACAACATTGCAGTATGAATCGATGACCCAATTCATCTCATATAAATTGAATAGTTTGGTTCTTGCATCTGGGCGGCACAGTGGCTTAGTGGTTTAGCATGTTCTCCTCTCAGCGCTAGGGATTCCCGGTTTGAATTCCCATCTGGGTGGAGTTTCCATGTTCTCCCTGTGTCCGCGTGGGTTTCCTCCAGGTTCTCCGGTTTCCTCCCACAGTCCAAAAACATGGATCAAGTTAATGGAATTGCCCCATATAGAGTGTGTCTGTGTGAGTGTGTGTGTGCCCAGCGATGAATTGGCACCCTGTCCTGGGTCTATACCTGCCCAGCGCTCGAAACGTTCTCCCCTGGGTGGATGCCCCCCATTACCCTAATAGAGGATAAAGCGGGTTTTTGCATCTAAACAGCAGTGGTATTAAATTTCCTCAAAACTAAACTGTGGCTTTACGAATTAGATTAGATTTTTTTTTTCTTTTTAAAGTTTACAAACTATTTAAAATGGACGTTTACAGTAGATCTTTAATGGAAACCCACTGATCAAACAGCGATAATATAAAATAAATACTCAGGAAGTTCGTGGTGTTAACGCTACAGAGTGCAGACTCTGGATTAAAGCATCGTCATCGTGTCTTTGTGGAATATAATCTGGTTGTTTGATTAGGAAGCCGTTGTTGTTGCAGATGTTAATAATCTGAGTTTATTTGGGGTTATTTTCGTTGGGGGGGGGGGGCAGTGGACACAGGTTTCGTTGCCCGCCAGAACTCCAACCCCCTCTGATCGCGCCATCTCACAATAACCCTCACCGATCTGCATCCCACCAACGAAACTACAACCAGCAAAATACAAACATACAACAAACTGAGCGCGAACCCGTCCGACTGCCGCCGCGCCTCCAGAAACCATTTATAAACGATATAGTACAGACTGAGTGCGCAGGCGCGGGAGAGGCACGGAGGGAACACACAAACGGCTTATTTAGGCACCAAAATGCATTTTCCAAAATGAAATTTCACCTCAAATAATAAATATATTTAAAAAAAAAAAACTAACTATTAAAAAAAATGGCAAGTGTAATAAAATGGAGATCCAGGTGAGTTTAATGTTGCACTAAACTTCACACGGTTCATTCTTTTAACTTTATCACGCTGAAATAAATCCAAATGCTTCTCTTATTAAAATCTAACGCGTCTCTCTTATTTTAATATGATGTATGGATTACCTCTCGGCTGGCATGTCGCTCTCGGAACAGATCCTCTTTAAACAGATGAGCTAACATTAAGCCGGGCTTACTCGAGCCTGACTCTGTGGACGCGGGAGCATTTAAACCCGAAGCCGGACCGCCCGCCTCGCGGCGATGTTATTGGCTGAAATCTGCTCAGCGGATGTGACGTTGGGAAGCGCGTGGCGGACACGGTTTTGTTCCAACACTGAGAATGTAACACCTACAGGACGGAATGAACTATTACAAGCGTTAACGCGTTTAATTCAATTAAATCAACGTTAACTCATTATTTAAACCTGAATGTTTTATCAGTAGGGCGGCACATTGGCTTAGTGCTTAACATGTTCTCCTCTCAGCACTAGGGATTCCCGGTTCGAATCCTCATCTGGGTGGAGTTGCCATGTTCTCCCCGTGTCGGCGTGGGTTTCCTCCGGGTTCTCCGGTTTCATCCCACAGTCCAAAAACATGGATCAATTCAATTGAATTCTCCAAATTGCCCCATATAGAGTGTGTTTGAGTGAGTGAGTGTGTGCTCAGCGATGGATTGGCGCCCTGTCCTGGGTCTATCTGCCCAGCGCCCGAGACGTTCTCCCCTGGATGGGCATGGGGAACCCCACCGCGACCCTAATAGAGGATAAAGCGGGAGATAATGAATGAATATATATACATACACACACAGCAGCATAGGTCACAAAATGAGAATTAGAATGTGATTTTGGAAATGAGTGTGATTTGTGAAGGATGATTAAAATAAAAGACAAGTAGACATTTATATATAACTATATTATTGATTCATTATCTTCCGCTTTATCCTCTATTAGGGTCGTGGGGCGGGTTCCTTATGCCCATCCAGGGGAGAACGTCTCGGGCGCTGGGCAGATACACCCAGGACAGGGCGCCAATCTATCGCTGGGCACACACTCACACAAACACACTCTATAGGGGGCAATTTGGAGAACTCAATTGACTTGATCCATGTTTTTGGACTGTGGGAGGAAACCGGGAGAACACGGAGACTCCACCCAGGTGGGGATTCGAACCGGGAATCCCTAGTGCTGAGAGGAGAACGTGCTAAACCACTAAGCCACCTATATACAGCCCCTATAACTGTATAAATATGTAAATTATAAAATATATAAATTCTAGCTATAAAATATAGATAAAAGGATTCAATGAGAATTGGATGCGCTAAATTGCCCTATAGAGTGTACATTTGTGTGTGTGTGTGTGTGTGTGTCCAGTGATAGATTAGTGATGGACAGCGTGTCCTGGACGTATCTGCCCAGCGCCTTAAACGTTCTTCTCAGGATGGAACATTTAATCTCCACCAGATGGAATTTCAAACCTGCATCTCCATCACTGAGATGCGAACCATCACTGAGCGCTACGCCACCGCGCGGGACATTCATTCATTCATTCATTCATATCTCCCGCTTATCCTCTATTAGGGTTGCGGTGGGGTTCCCCATGCCCATCCAGGGGAGAACGTCTCGGGCGCTGGGCAGATAGACCCAGGACAGGGCGCCAATCCATCGCTGAGCACACACTCACTCACACAGACAGACACACTCTATATGGGGCAATTTTGAGAATTCAATTAACTTGATCCATTTTTTTGGACTGTGGGAGGAAACCGGAGAACCCGGAGGAAACCCACGCGGACACGGGGAGAACATGGAAACTCCACCCAGATGGGGATTCGACCCGGGAATCCCTAGCGCTGAGAGGAGAACGTGCTAAACCACTCAGCCACCGTGCCGCCCCCGCGCGGGACAATTCCAGAGAAATAAACCCTGAGTGCATTACAAATCGAACTCCCTACAAACGTTAACACGAGATCGACTTGGTAGGGAGTAGGGAGTAGGGAGTAGCGTGTTGTTTCGAATACGGCGAAGTGCGTATGACGTCATGACGCAGCCGAAGCCGGCCGTCAGGACGTGTGGTAGTGTAAACTGAACGGAGCCGAGACAGAGACAGAGACAGCGGAGAGACCCCGAGACCGAGACACCGAGACCGAGACACCGAGACCCGATGTCAGCATGAGGCTGCTGTGTCGCGCGTTAAGCAGAGGGCTGCTGGTCGGACGGCCGCAGTCCGCCGGCCGACCTCAGGGCTTCTCCTCTGGCTCGTCCCGGCTGGACAGCGCCGCTCACTCCACCAGGTGCTGACCTCCAGAGCTAATGCTAAAGCTAACCGGCGGCGGGGATCCGCAGCTTTAATCGCGTTGCATGAGGGTTTTTTTCCGATCTGCGCTTTAAAGCTGGTGTCTGATGGATCTCAGATCGGACGGGGATCAGACCCGGGCTCTCTGTGCGCTGACAGGCCGGTCACAAAGGCGGACAGCAGTGACATTGCTCCTGCTGCTCCACCACAGAGAGTCCTCACAGCCGAGCGCCTTCACTCAGCTCCGAACGAAGAGAGCCATTAAATAATAATAACAACGGTTTTAGGACGTGGGAACTGATGTGTGGAGCTTTCTATAGATAATAGTACAGATCCCTGCTGTTGACCATCTGTTGAGCAGGTCATGGGGGGGGGGGGTCTGGTTTTAGTGATTTCTGATTTGTGCAGAGAATAGAAAGACAGACTCCATGATGGTGTAACAGCTCTGGATTTAAATATGCAGCATGTTTGTGTTGATTGTTGTTTGTCAGAATCAGAATCAGGCTTTATTGGCCAAGTATGTTACATACAAGGAATTTGTCCTTGGTTACAGTAACTGACGGAGCACATTAAACTGACATTACAATAAACTGACATGACAATACACTGACAATAAACTGACATTACATTAAACTGACATTAAATTAAACTGACAATAAACTGACATTACATTAAACTGACATTACAATAAACTGACATTATTACAAGAAACTGACATTACATTAAACTGACATTACAATAAACTGACATTATTACAATAAACTGACAAGAAACTGACATTACATTAAACTGACAATAAACTGACATTACATAAAACTGACATTACATTAAACTGACAATAAACTGAGATTACATTAAACTGACATTAAACTGACATTACAATAAACTGACATTACAGAACTAACAACCTCATCCACACACACTCGCACACGCACACACTCACAGACACACCTGTAAACCTAACGTGCAAATTGTGTATTTGAAAAATAAGGTGCTAGAGCACAGTAAAAATACAGTACAGAGTTAAATAGATATATATAAATAAGGGCGGCACGGTGGCATAGTGGTTTAGCATGTTCTCCTCTCAGCACTAGGGATTCCCGGTTCGAATCCCCATCTGGGTGGAGTTTCCATGTTCTCCCCGTGTCCGCGTGGGTTTCCTCCGGGTTCTCCGGTTTCCTCCCACAGTCCAAAAACATCGAACAAGTCAATTGAGTTCTCCAAATTGCCCCATATGGAGTGTGTATGCATGCGTGTCTGTGTGGGTAAGTGTGTGCCCAGCAATGGATTGGCGCCCTGTCCTGGGTGTATCTGCCCGGTGCCTGAGGCGTTCTCCCCTGGATGGGCATGGGGAACCCCCCCCCGCGACCCTAATAGAGGATAAAGCGGAAGATAATGAATGAATAAATATAAATATGGATAACAAAGAGTCACTGGTGAGAGAACGTCTGGTTATGGTCGTGTTGATTGTCGGTGCTGATGCTGCTTGCTCTGTTTCAGCCCTGTAAACCTGACCTACGACGTGTTCGATGGGAAAGGGGACGACACGCCGCTCGTCTTTCTGCACGGTTTGTTTGGAAGCAAATCAAACTTTCACTCCATAGCCAAGTCTCTGGTACAGAGGACCGGCCGAAAGGTACGGGATTCCGAGTTTGTCTGAGGATGGTATTTGTGTTTGTTGTGTTAATGCTGTCTGCACCATCTTAAAGATTAAAATAAGTTTAATTGACTAAGCAGTTATTTGGAAACAGTACTGTTAATTATTTAAGCACACAGTATGTGTAAAGACCTTCAGGGGCTCAACAGCTGTTTTAAAATACCGTTCTTTATAAAAATGGGCTATTTTCATTAAAAAAAAAAAAAACCTCATAAGGCAAATCAAACTTACTTAAATTTGTCTAAGGATTAATTGTTAATTGTCGGATTCTTTATATAAGAATTTTGGGGTCATTTTGGGGTCAGAATAAAGGGACAATACCTCTGCAGGATTATTGGTATCTGTGTTGGACTTGAGATTTAAACCCCCAACTTTCAGGCGGTAGCCCAACACCTGAGCCACTCAGTTTCCATACCACGCCCATCCTTTATTAATGTCCTGATTCCATTCGCCGAAACACAGTCCATCCTGAGTTATTTCTTTGTTGGTGTCCTAACTGCACTCTGTCTAGTCAGGTGCTGACAGTGGATGCTCGTAACCATGGCAAGAGCGAGCACAACCCTGTCCTGACCTACGAGGCCATGACCAATGATCTGAAGCATCTGCTGAGTCAGCTGCGCATCGGAAAGTGTATCCTCATTGGACACAGCATGGGCGGCAAAGTCGCCATGGCCACAGCCCTGTCTCAGGTATAACCCCCTAAATGTTTATTTCCGTTTCCTCTTAAAGCTCTGTTGTTCAGGTTCTTCTCATTAAATCACTGTTCATGGCAGCCTAGTTTAGTCGAGCGCCTTGTCGTGGTTGATATCAGCCCTGCGCCGACGTCGGTGCACACCAGATTCCGCACCTACATCGAGGCTATGAAGGAGGTAAAGATAGCCTCCGACATTCCACGCTCCACCGCTCGCCGGCTGGCTGAGGATCAGCTACGGAAGGAGGTCAAGGTAAGCCGGGGAGAATGCAATGTAGTGGTGTGAGCGTTAGAATATTTGAAAGCTGTGCTGATGTGCCGTTACACGCAGGAGCATTCGGTGAGGCAGTTCCTCCTGACTAATCTGGTGGAGCAGAATGGACATTACGCCTGGAGAGTCAACATAGAGGCCATTTCAAATCACCTGGAGGATCTCATGGGGTTTCCCGCATTTGACAACATCTACGAAGGACCCACCCTTTTTCTGGGTGGCAGTAGCTCCGCCTACATCAGGTAACTGCTGGAATGGGCTTTTGCTATTCTAGGTTACCATTTAGTCTTCCCTACGTACAGTCCTGTCAAAATACATGACGTTGTTGATAATATTTGGCTTTTTTTTTTAGATTTGAATCATTGATTTTCTGTCCAGAAGGGTTTTCTGCATTGAACACTCAGGCTGTTAATATAGAATATATTTTAATTGAAACTTCTGACGCCATCTAGTGGGCGTTCTGAGTTAGTAACGCTTAGTGAAGTGAGGAGATTTTTTCAAAGCTATTTTTAATAATAATTAATAAAAAAAATGTATCAAGTAATTAATCTTAGAATTTTTTTTACATAATGTTTCCATCACAGTGATATCATACATATATATATATATATTTGCTCATTGATTCAGTTTTATAAGTCATTTTTTACATTGGCTACCACAGGATTCTATTAAATCCCCTTTTTGAAATTGACTTTGTTTCCTCTCAGCTCAGAGGACTACCCCGAAATCCAGCGGCTCTTTCCATGTGCGGATATTCAGTACATCCCTGACGCCACTCACTGGATCCACGCAGACAAGCCTCTGGAATTCATCAGTTCCATCATCTCCTTCCTTCAGTCCTAGTTCCCTGAGCGACCGACTGACTGTCTCACGCAGGGGGCTTCAGAGGGAGAAGCAAACCGAGGAAAGTACGAGACCTACAGTCTGTGTTCATGACTTTTTTTTTTTAAAGTAGGTCTATCTATAACCCTGTAAAAAATAATCCAATCAGTTCAGGCTCGGTGTTCTTGTTCTCTGATTTTAAAGCAGGCACAGGCAGAGTAGGCCGGTGTGAATGTGACTGGCTGTACTTCACGCTGTCCACTTCCACAGATCAGATCCTGTTAGGATGTGGACAGGTCCTGTGTTCTTATGAGATGCTTACGCATACCTGTCCTGCAATATCAAGCAAAAACTTTTTAAAATGTTGGAAATGTCTTTTAAATTTTCTGTTTGCGTGCAAAAATTCATGCCGTCAGTCCGTCATGTAATCCTGTAACTCAGAGTCTGTCGGTCTTCTTTAGTATCGGTCCTGCAACTCAGTGTCAGCATAGGTTGTGATTAAGCTCAGTACTGTGTTTTGCAAATCCTGCCCTCACTGCCTTGCACATTTTAATGCTTCCCTCTACCTCCACCAAACTCAGCTATTTATATTCAGGTCCTTAATAGCCCTTTTTTCCAGTTAAAGTGGATGTGCAGAGCTTTCAGTCTCCAGGACCAGGTTTAAAACCCACATTCAGAGTACCAGTCCTGCTAATTTACTTCTAATCGCCATTAAAAGCACAGCGGCGTGAGAGTTTATAGTAACCAGTAGACCACTGTTTTGCTCAGCTAGTTAAAAAGCTCTTGCCTGTCTGCATTCTTCAGAAGACGCACTGTTGGAAGTCCAAAGATGCCTATGCAATCGGGGCCTGACGTTGTAGGCGCTGTTTTTAGGCATACATGTACCTCACAATTTATTCTAGAGCATGTCGCTTCAATAGACTAATAATATAATAGTTACTGTTTAAGTCATTTTTGTGGAGTATCTTGTAGATGGAACTCATTCTTAATGCAGCCTTATCTTTTAAATCTCAGCAACATGTGTGCTTGGGCATTTTCAAGGATGCCTGTTTTTGTGATAAACCCTAAGTAGGTCACAAAGTGCACTACTCAGTGGTGTTGCCTAATTTAGGAATTTGTGACTTATTATTATTATTATTATTATTATTATTATTATTATTATTATTATTATTGTAGCGTAAAAATTTGGATGTTTTGGTTAGCGAGCAAAGTTCTGACCATTAATATGTAATAAGTACAGATTTTTCAATAGTACAAATCAGTTACTGGCACCCCTGCATTTAAGTTTTTTTATTATGCATTTACACATGCAGTTCAGTGTTGTTGATAAACATGATATATTTAACCCTAATATTAAAACAAAATAATAATAATATTGCCCAGTCCATTAACCATTTCTCTAAATTTCATAAACATCAACAAACGTCCTAAAACGGGGGTATTATGCAGTATAATAAGCACACACACAAACACACATATATGCATATATATCGTTTATTAACAGTGTAATAATGCAGCCTGCCGCCAGAGGGCGGCAGCGGGGCTTTTGACGCTTCTGCACTAATCAGGTTAACCAGGCTCACCTTTCAGGGCTGCTATTTAAACCCTGCTGCTCTGTAGGGTTCAGATTTTTGGTACCTCAGGGCCTCATAGAGGGTCTGAAGTAGTAATTGTCAGGCTCAGGTTCTCTGGTCCTTTTTAAATGCGTGTTTATTTATTAAAACTGAAGAATGTCGCTGTATTGTGCAGTGAGTCTGAGGGTTTGATCTTGTGAGCTGGGTTCAGATTTGTCTGTAAGACGGCTGTGTTGTGCAGCTCGTCGTAATGCTCTCAGCTTTGGGATTTTTGTCTCTTGAAAAGCTGAGGAGTTTTTTTGTGTGTTGTGCAGAATCTGTATTGTGTATCCTTATAAACAAGTACGTGCTCAACAATTTAGGGTCTCTTCGATCTCCACGAGGAACACTGCATATATTTCTCTAAAGTAAAAGCAGTGATTATTAATAAGCTCAATTTTCTGTGGTGAGGCAGAATAAACTAAACCCTCCTCCTTCAGTAAATACTGATTTTGCGACATCTTGGTCGTTGAATCTTCTCCGACATCACGTTCTGGTTTATGTTTCAGAAAAGCCTTTTGTTCAATGCAGTTATCAATTTTAATGTAATGCACAAAGCCAAGTGGCTCCTCCCCCTTCCAAAATTCTGTTTGTTTTAGTTAATATTCAAACTGCTGATTAACATGAAATAATTTACTGTTTATTTTGTCAGGGGTGTCTCTAACTGACTTAGTAATAGATTTTTCATTCCAAATGAAATCTGATGCTACTTATAGTTTTACTTTCGTTTGAAAGGCTTTCATTATTATACTGATGAGTCTGAAGCTTTGTTAAAAAAAAAAAAAAAACACGTCTTGACCAAAACTGACTCAATATAACAACCTTGTGTATTAACAGCTGTGCTGCCAGATAGAAATCATTTCCTTCATCGAGGTTCCTCTATCGAGGTTGTGTTGTAAGTGGCCACCTATAAGCTGTGGATGTGTGTGATGTTTTGTGATGAAACACTATTTTCTATCGCTTTACTGTAACATATTTATGAATAACTTCTACTGAATAACCAATCTAAATATTTATATTTTAATAGTCGTGACGTCTTAATGTTCGTTCACATGTTACTTAATTGTGTTTAAGATCTCGAGGCAGAATTCGCTGCCTCACGCCGGTGTGTTTAACTTGAATAAGCATTTTTATCGTCTTTGGTCCAACATGAATCCCGTAGTCTGCACGCTGCCAGTTATCCCAGTTGACCTTGTTTTTCGATTTGTGTGTTCATGTTTTTAAATATGCATTTTGTTTTAAATCTCTTAAAGGTTTAAATGTTTACGTTTGAGCAACAAAGTTCCGTTATTAGTTGTGTGACGATTTCAGGGTTTGGTTGGACAATCTGCTGATGGAGATGCAATGCCTTTAAATATTATATATCCAGAGTTGTATATGAAATGCATAGCTCGTGGCTTATTTAAAAGTTATTTAATGGAGCAAGAAATATATATTTAAAACTACGGTGAATCAGCTTAGACATGTTGGGTCATGGTTAGTTGTAGGTTGTAGTACCTTTAGTACAGAAACATCACAATATGTGGATGTGCATAGTTAACCCCCCCCCCCCCATGAAATAGCACAATATAAAATGTGTGTAATGTCCTGTGACTTCTGCATTTCTGGTATAGATGTTAAAGAACACCTATATGTAATGTTCCTCCTTTAACTCATTAACGCCATTAACCTGTTAACCAAACCCACGAGCAACACGCCAATCGTCTTTTAGCAGATTGACCGAGGGGCAGACATTAAATCTGCACATTTATAACTAATCGTCTTTTTTGCTGCAACATAAGTCTCCTGTGCAGATGGAGCGCAGAACTTTACTGTAAATAAATCTGCTCTTTCGTGGAACAGTTGTAATTATTCGGGTGATTAATGTTTTTTTTTTTATTTCCATTCTGTTCACTTTCATTCTTGTTGCTTTTCATAAAACCTCTGCAGGGGTGGACAAATTGCTAGCGCACAGATTTTTGGTAAACGGTGAATTTCTTCATCTGAAGTACAAAAAAAAGCCCTAACAAAAATGAGAAGGACTTACTTTAAATTAAGCGAAAATATTTAATGTCTTAATATAAATATCTATTATAGGAACCAAACGCATGAACACCGAACCACAGGGGCTAAGATTTATTTAAAAAAAAATTAAACCTGTGTGGTTTGGACTGTATGACGTGTTTTATTTAGACATCCGGATAATGCGGTCATGAAATTTAACTAACTTGTGTAAAGGCTACTTTTATTTGTTCTGTTCTGTTTAACTGCAGTTTGTCAGATTATTAAAAATCAAAACATCTTTCTCCTCTTGTCAGACTTTTGTCAGTTTAAGACTTTAGGCAGTAAAATACACATTTTAATTAAACGACAACGCACACTTTAGGCTCGTTTGCCCTCCTCTGCTTTAATTAATAGATAGGTGGTGGTGTTATTGCTCACATTTTGATATACAGTATTTTAAGCACGGTATGTTGAACGTATCGGTGCATTTGTATGTAAATGAATGTAACAACAATACAAACTTGTGGTCCAATAGAAGGTCCGTTTATTATGAGGACTCTTATTTTATCGTTACTAATGCACATTGGACATTGTAGAGTCGGTGGCCTCAGCAGGTGACAATTTGCACAGGAAATGGAAATATGTAGGGGGTGATGTTGCAGGCATTTCACCCTGTGTTTACACTGCCAGCGGTTTGATTACTTTATGTTCGTCACTGTTGCGCTATTCTAAATGAAGTGTCAGGTGGTTGCAGCATGTTGTCGTTGTGGGTAGCGCAAAATGGTTGTATTGGCATAAAAAAAAGTAATTTAAGGCAAATCAGCCAAATATTTGCAGACTACAGGGTTTGCTACGAAATGTGGCTCTAATTATCCAAAAATACTCTGTCAGCGTGAACACGGGGCAAACCTGCAGCAACGATTCCTGGCTGAAATATTTGCGAAGTTGCGAAGGTTGGGTGTCACTGTAGTCTTGATGAGCTCACATTGCATGCCGGATGGGTTCGTGAACGAGCGTCTGCCTAAATAAATGTACCTTTTCACACGCTGTTGCAGCTCTCTTTACTAAAGTGTTGCTTGTTGCTTTTTTTTTTATTTTATTTTTTTTTTAAAGTGTACAGAGCAGGTCTGAACTTAAAGCTCAGAGTGCCTCCAACATCAACTAGAAGAAACCAGATTTGCATATATTAATATCAGATCCAGAGGTGCTGCTGGAGTCTTTTTATTTTTCTTATCACAACATTTAAGCATACGTCTACGTCAATATTTAAAGATGTTTACAAAGAGGGTCGAGTTCTGTCTAGAGTCTATGTACAAATAATAATATTTTTTATATTTAAACTACGTTTTATTGCAGATGAGCTATATGCAGATAATATAGTCTTGATGCTCAGAATGAATGAGAAAAGAAGTCTGTAGGTTTAGTGTGAGTTTCTGTCCCAACTTACTTTCTATAAACAACTGCATGAACTGTGGAACGTTAACTGGTTTACATCTTTAGCACTTGAGCAAATACCTTTTAATTGTCTACATATGATATTTTTCCATCGTGGTCATTTATGTACAAAGACTACAATCCTGAGTTCAGTCCAGAGACACTGTTTGAAAACTGTCCTCCTTGCCGTTTGAAGTGTCTGAGGCTTCAGGGCTGGGCGGCTGCTCTGGTGAATCGGTTCTCTGTTGAGTGTTGCGTCCTCGTCTCAGCTTTTCTTTCCAGCGCTGGGCCACCGGCGTGTTGGGGGCCTGCGAGACGGGAGTGGACGCTCGGCTCTGGATCGGAGACGGGACCGGACTCGGTACCTTGGAACGTCGAAGAACACCAAAACCTCTGGGCTTTTTCTGATTCTGTTCTGCCTGCTGCTGAGTGAGTACCTGGTGATGAATGATGGCCTGCATGTCGTCCTAAAAAAAAAACACTAGTAGTTAGAATCATTAGAATTAATTATCCCATTATTGAGAGAAACAGGATTGGTCAGATTCTTTCCAGTTTCCGATGCAGTTACTTTAGTTTGTTCTGTCGTCAGCCTCGGTGGAGTGACGCTTGTTTGAGTCTCTTTCTGAGTGCCACCCAAAACCTCTGATCCTTTATCTGCTGATATTAAACCTGTTTAGATATTTTAATCTTAAATTTAACTCTTGTTCATTGTTATAATATAATGCACTCCAAAAGCAACATGGCTTATTGATGGAGTCGTATTATAAGCTCATACGTCTTTGGCTTTTAAAGAACAATGTGGCAAGCTCAGTCCAGATGGTGGTTTTTGGCTACATTCTATAAAATCCTGCTGAGACACAACTAGTCATACCAGCTGCCTCACACCCCTCAAATACCAAAAATTGTAAGGTTCAGCCTTTCGTCATGGAAGTCCACTAATTTTCTCTAATGAATTAGGGTGGGGCGGCACGGTGGCTTAGTGGTTTAGCACGTTCGCCTCTCAGCGCTAGGGATTCCCGGTTCGAATCCCCATCTGGGTGGAGTTTCCATGTTCTCCCCGTGTCTGCGTGGGTTTCCTCCGGGTTCTCCGGTTTCTTCCACAGTCCAAAAACATAGATCAAGTTAATTGAAATCTCAAAATTGCCCCATATAGAGTGTGTCTGTGTGAGTGAGTGTGTGCCCAGCGATGGATTGGCGCCCTGTCCTGGGTCTATCTGCCCAGCGCCCGAGACGTTCTCCCCTGGATGGGCATGAGGAACCCCACCGCGACCCTGATAGAGGATAAGCGGGAGATAATGAATGAATGAATTAGGGTGATGGTTCGTTTTGAGTTCTAAACTGATTACTGACTCTGGCTGAAGAGGGCGTGTTACAGAACTTGACAGGGCAGAAGCATTTTAGGATCAGGGTTGAGAAATATCAAGGCTGCCTAAGATTAAAAGACCAAAAGAGCTGCTGGTGTGGACAGAACAATGACCTAATGTGTTCAGCATGACGGAGATATTGATTACTGTGGTTGTGAAGTCGTTGTTTGCTGAATCAGAGCCTGAATTCTGTATCTGCTGTGGCTCAAGTAAATGAAATACACTAAGCAGTGTCCATTCTGTTTTCCGCCTCAAACAATTAGGCCTTTTTTAAAAGATCTGATAAAAAAAAATTAATGTTCAAAGTTTAAACCCACCTTCCAGGCTTCTAGCTCGATGGCCATCTCGAGTCGACGCTGCACCGCCTCCAGCAGCTGGTTATTCAGGGACATTAGGTCCGTCTTACACTTGAGGAGCTCCGTCTCCATCGCTTTTTTTCTATTTAACACATTTATGATTACAAAATATAATTGATTGAACTCTAATTATATTAATTACACTCTTGTATCCGGTACTAATTCGCAGTTAATAAATACGAATACTTTGTACTTACTTTGCCAGAGCATCATCTCTGTCTCGAAGAGCCTGCTGTAGAACAGACATCTCTTCGTCTGTGTTCCCGCTTTTAGTTTTTCCCTGAAAATTTTTTTATTTGATTTAATTTCCCACTTTTTTCACCGACATAAGTTTGTGTGAAGTTTATACTTTATAGGACTTTAACAGAATGGTAATAAGGAAGATTAAAACACACCTGAGACGTTTGATTGAGTGCAATGGTACGAGCCACGTCACGTAAGTGGAGCAGAGCTTCGTCCAGTGAGTTCTTATGGGTTGGTGGATTTGTTTGATTTAAATCAGTCAGCGGTTGCAGCAGCTTGACGATGGACTGAATCTCCTCAGTCACCTACAGATTCACACAAAGTGAAAAGTTACTGATTTGTAGATTTTATCATAAATATCTGAAAGTTTTAAGCATTTAAACGATGATTGTAAAATGCAGACAGGGCCATGTGCGAGTTAAACAGGAACTTCTCATCAATGACAGACATGTCAGAGAAATAAAGTGAATAAAGAACAACCTCTGTTTCTCTAAAACACCTGTTTTAAGGGGGGGGCTGGTGGCTTTGGGGCTAATGTCACTCGTGGGTGAAAAACATGGGTGAATTAAAGAAAGAAACATTTCCGTAACGGAAAATATGAAGTTACTTTCTGTTTTAACTTGTTGTTCAGTCACATTTTTGTAAAATGCAGCAACGTGAAATCCACAGCCTGATTTAATGAACACGACTTTAATTAATTACAAATTACTTACTCGTTCTCTCTTTCTCTCTCCCTCTCTCTCTCTCTCTCTTACTCTCTCTCTCTTTCTCTCTCTCGCTTTCTCTCGCTTTCTCTCTCCCTCTCTATCTCTTTCTCTCTCTCTCTCTCTCTCTCTCTCGCTTTCTCTCTTTCTCTTTCTCTCTCTCTCGCTCTTTCTCTCTCTTTCTCTCTCGCTTTCTCTCTTTCTCTCTCTTTCTCTCTCGCTTTCTCTTTCTCTCTCTCTCTCTCTCTCTCTCTCTCTCTCTCACCCTCACCCTCACCCTCACCCTCACCCGATCTCTCTCTCACCCGATCTCTGTGCTGACTCCAGACCAGTCCGTCTTGGCTTTCTTCCTGAAGTTTATCCACTTGAGCTTTGATTTTCAGACTGCGTCGTCTTGAAAGTTCAACTTCCCGACGCATCTGTTTCAACTGCGAACACAAGTACACACACACATTTACACACATCCCACCTGCGATGTTTTATTACCTTACGAACTGCAGAACAATACACAAAAAACATCAGAATACACACCATGCATTATGTAAAGTGATGTCGTTTAACATCAGTAAAAGAACTGAACAACAAAGATTTACATTTAAAATGAGAAGGCTTGTTTAGTTCATTTAATTTTAAAGAGTTTGATGTATTTAGCACATGCTAAGCATGTACACAGTAGAGCATATGCTCTCGTTTTTGGAGATGAATCATTGCTGTCCGTTGATCGTTTTCAGTCCAGAAAGATGATTATGTTTATGTGGAATGTTTTCTGAAATCTGAAAATTCTACGTTCTGCTTGTGAAATCTGAAGACTTCAGTTGAACAGTAAGATTCATCAAACTTTTTCCCAAAATCACCCTGCAGGGTTTCTAAAGATATAAGCAGCATTAAAACAAATCTGGTTATAAACTCCAGTCAAAGTTTTAAAAAAATTATTAGTTGGCAAATGTTGATTAACATTTTTCGTTAATTTGTGAACTGAATTGCTATCCTTCACGTGTCAGTCAGATAATTTCACTGGCTTCTTCTGACATTGTTTCCATTCCACTGACATGTTTTTTGACGTGATTCTCATTGACTCCATGCGGGTCGGGTACCTGAAGACACGAGACCAATTATCTTGTGACGACTCTTTAGCGTGCCTTTGATATTTAGCATAGCTGACTTCCAGCAACCATTTCAGCTCCTTCAAGCCGTTTTGTTCGATCAGTATCGTGAATCAAATAGTTCTCAAATATTTCTGCTTATCTATATGCACTGGAAGAGCATGCTTCCTGTGATATTATTTTTTACACTGGATTCGTTTTGCACAGAACAGAATGCAGTGACTTACAGCCTGCATTTTTTGGAAAACAATTAATTAATTTGATGTATGATGACTAAATTGTGCTCCATTGTCCCTGAACTCAGATCAGTTTTACTTGCACAGGTTAGTGCTGGACAGGATTCTGCACTACTTATAATGAAATCCTATTTGTGGTGTGTGCTTTAGAAGAAAGCCGCCACATCCTGCTGGTGTAATGTAAACAGCATTAACACCTGGAGTCTGTTTGGGTCGTCCATTTTTCACAACATGGCTGTATTGGCAGCAACACACAGCAGGTGCAACACTGATCTTAACGGCAAATTAAATTAACATCTAAATTTCTATGTGTGTTTTTACTGATCAGTTGCCCTTGATAACTTGTGACAAAAGGAGAATCCCTATAGTTTATCACTGTGTGGATTATAAATTGTTTCGGTGCAATGAGCAAACATTATTAGGCATTCATAGTACCAATTCAGAGAGGACAGTTCATTGTGCTCAGTAAAGGTTACTAGAAACCAACAACAATAAACCATCACACATGCCTGGAAGCCAGTTCACTGGGATATCCAATTTCAAAACCTGGGTCATGTTGTGGTTCCTTTGTCACTGTCACTGTAGTTCAGTAGGGCTTTACAATCTCAGCTCATTTAGTTTATAGAGTAGTTAAGGAAGTAATTTTAGAAGAAGGCCACCAAACCCTGCTGGTACAGAAATCTGTTCGACTCACATATTAGTTCTCATCTGGCCTATTAATTATGTGTCTGTATGTAAAACTTGTCAGTATTTATCCAGCAGCTTCTCTCATTGAGGTTACATGTCAGTTTATGACTTTAGTTGCACTTACCCATAAATGTTGCTATAGATTAAAAGATCAGATTTAATAATAACTTTGTATGCTGTAAACTGACGGGCTTTGGGCCATACGATGCTCGTAAGCTCTAATTCCAACAATTATATCCTTACCGTATCAGACACCGGGCTGGACACTCTTCTGCGGAGGGGGCTTCCACTCCTGAGCAGGTCTGGTAAGCTTTCATCCATGTAGGACCGAATGGGTTTAGTTAAAGGTGGCTCTGAAATCGAATTCAGACTTATTTGCTTCACACCATCGGCTGGATCCATCACGCCGGAACTCTCATTCTCAATGATTGCTTCCATCTCCATGTCTGCCTCGTCCAGCCTGGCTGGGGACACTCTGGGAATCTTCCTGTCAATATCCGAGGTGATTTCCAGGTCAGCGGGAGAAACTGAACATGGCCGTGAATCGTTCTCGCTGCTGACTTGGATTTGAATGACTGGTTTAAACAGGTTTTTGGAGAGCGGCAGGGTGTCCTGTCTCAGATGGGGTGTATAAAAGTAGCATAATCCCTCCATTGTGTGTCAGAGGCAACAGTGAAATGTCCCAACCCAGGACGAGAGATCTGTTTTAACAGGGAGGAAACGCAGAGACATTCCTCAGAACCTGTTATTCCAGTTCTCCAAAGAACCAAAGCTCCCCCCCCCCCCCCCGACGTGTGACGCCACACGGACCTGAGGACATACCTGCGGGGTGACGGCTGCTCTAATCATTTACTCTGCAGCTAGGAAACCCACACACACACACACACACACACACACACAAACGCGGGTTGGGTTATAATTATCACAACATGATAACAGTTTTACAGCCGCCACTAAAACATCACACCTTTATTTATCTTTGATACGCTGAACATGTCCTGTACTGTTTGATGAGAAATACATTCACTCCACATCTTTCCTGAGCTTTCAGTGGCTGGTTGCACAGAGTAGCTGAAGTAAATTTTTTGTTCCTTTTCATTCATCCATTATCTTCCGCTTATCCTCTATTAGGGTTGCGGGGGGTTCCCCATGCCCATCCAGGGGAGAACATTTCGGGCACTGGGCAGATAGACCCCGGACAGGGCGCCAATCCATCGCTGGGCACACACTCACACACACAGACACATTCTATATGGGGCAATTTAGATAACTCAATCGACTTGATCCATGTTTTTGGACTGTGGGAGGAAACCGGAGAACCCGGAGGAAACCCACATGGACACGGGGAGAACATGGAAACTCCACCCAGCTGTGGATTCGAAATGGGAATCCCTAGTGCTGAGAGAACATGCTAAACCACTAAGCCACTGTAATTTTTTCATTAAATTTAATTAATGTCACAAAACACATGGTATTTTACTTCTACGGTTCCCAAAAATGCTCGTTTATGTGTGGATTTTATATTTAAAAATAATCACTTACTATTTGTTTATGTTTTGAACCGAAGACTCCAGCAGCCAAAGTAAAGAAATAACTTACAACTTAATTGCTAATAATCTTAAATTCTTCATTCTCTGTTTTAAATATTTGCATACAGTATTATAAGGTTTCAAACTGGAATGAACGGTGCGGTATAAACTCATCTAATGACGATGATGATTAATAGTAATAATTATTATTCTAATTATAATGAAGCACAGTGTCATTATCTATTTGTAAGCAGTATAAAACATGACCCTTTTGTTTACTCTTCTATTTTCACCCATTATTGCAATTCCTTGCCACATGGTTTTCTATTTGCTGTTGTTATCAAATTAAATCTGCATGCAAATTAAGTATTGGACACTTTAATTGCATTCCACCTGAATTATAACCCTTCTTCCTCTTACAATGTACATGTTCTAGTTTTATCTTCTTCTCCTTTTTAATGTTGGTTGTGTTGCACTAGCCGTGTGAAGAGAATCAGTACCACAAGAACTAATGCAAGTAAATCATTTTCAGGTTTTTATTTTCCTGTTTAAGAAACTTTAATAAGCTTCTCAGCTGATGAGAAATGAAGCTTTAAAGTACAGACCAAAGACCAAACGAGCCCCAGTTCACAGAATATCTGATCTTTCAGATGGACCTGTGATTCCGATTGATATTATTATTTATATATCTGTATTGTATGTTAAGTTACTACAGCCCCCCGAGTCGGCTCAGCACATCGGAACTGAATGTAATCACTGCCTGTGCTTTTAAAGGCCAACCTTACTGAAATAACTCAGACAGTTTATTTATAGCAAACCCATCTCAGCCCTGCTCGGGTAAACATGTCGCACTGACAGCTTGTAAAAACTAAGACTAAGGAAAGAAAATGAAGAAAGTCTGAATGAAACTGTCATTTTAAAGGAAGATTTTAAAGCATGCTTCTAACTGGATCAACAAGCTGGGACAGCTCTGAGGCACATGGACGTGACATGTCTTAGGTGTTGACAAGAGTTTTACTTTATAATTTAGGGTCCAGAAAGTCTTTTTCTTAGAAAAGCAACAGACCGGCTGAAGAAGCGTTTACTGCAGGTAGGTAATAATCTGTTAAGAAATTACAGGTTTTGAAAACAAGAGAAGAGTTTATTTATTAAATCCTTTTAATGATCAATATGAAATAAGTACAAAAATTCCTTAATCTATTTAATCTGTCTTTGTATCTATCTGTTTATCTATCCATTTGTCGTTTAGGACATCAGCCAATTTACAAATTATATCAGAACTTGGGATTTTAGGATGACCAAAGATGAAGGGAGTCCTGAATGGGTGGGTGGACAAGAGTTCTACAACAAATACGAACCCAAAGAAATCTTGGGAAGGTAGGCGTTCCCAAGAGACACAAGAAATGTTTGAGCATTGAAGCATTAAAACGAAATGAAAAGTATAACGAGTAAACATTTTGCAATTCCATTCTTTTTTCCATTCTCCTCCATCCTCAGAGGAGTGAGCAGTGTGGTTCGCCGCTGTGTGGACAAGCGAACCAGCCAGGAATATGCCGTAAAGGTCATAGACATCATGCCATCTGATAAAATGACAGTTCAGGAGGTGCAGGAGATACATGAGGCCACGCTAAAAGAGATCTCCATCCTTCAGAAAGTCTACGGACAAAAGAACATAAGTAAGATGAATCCTAGACTAAAAAGACTCAATTCAAGTTATGCATGTCATGTTTTTTGGTGCAGCCCAAACCCCAAGCATGACTGAATGCTTGAAGTCTGACTGAATGAAAGACAAACGTTAAAAAGAAAAATTTTTCTTTATCCCCCTTTATCTTCTGTTAAAAAATAATAGTTTTTCATTTTGCCAATATCCTGCACCAATGATATCACGATGCTTCACAAAATCGCTATGTGCCCAATATCAGAACACATTTGCTTTTTTATTTTTTTTATTTCAGTACAACTTAAAGACTGCTTTGAATCGAAGGCCTTCTTCTTTTTAATTTTTGATCTGTAAGTATTGCGCTCTGTTGGCTTGAGATGTTGGCTGTTTAAATGTTTAGCTAACCTCATGTATTTGCAGCGCTGTATTGAGCATGCTGATAAGAGCTTAGCTGCTATAGCAGCTTTCGAAGCGCCCGTGCTTTCCTTTGAAAACACAGATTTCCCCTCCTCATCTAACATGCATGAGGTACTGGTGACATTTTCATTTGTCCTCTGCCTAAAATAGCGCGTGGCTCTCGTTACCTCATCTTGGAATATTCCCCTTCCTATAATGACTGAAATTTCTTATTTGCATCACCAAGTATTACATTAGCTGTGTCCAAAATGACCTACTAAACTCTAGGTAGTAAGTACTGTTTTAACTGGTAAAGCAGGGGAATACAGTAGGTAGTATCCATATAAACTTTCACCCTCTGCTTAATGCTCACTGCGTATTTGGACATGCTTGCCATCCTCCCTGTTAGTTGCAGTGGATGATCTTGGATGTGGTCATTGTTTATGTTGAATGCATCTTGATGGTGTGACACGTCATGATGTATAATGTCAAATTATATTCCATTGGGTGAATAAATACCTAGTGGGCATCAGAGTCTGGTTTTGTTTGTCTTTGGCAGGATGAAGAAAGGAGAGCTGTTTGATTATCTTACAGAGAAGGTCACTCTGAGTGAGAAAGAAACAAGGTCAGTCATCTTCAGTTCCTGCCCCATGCTTTCTATTAGTTTATTGTTTTATGAGGTTCCACTGTCTCTTATCTCAGTGTTTATGATGTCTCTTATTTGAGTTTCTGAATTGTGTAATGTCTTTACCACTTATAGTCAGCATACAGAGAAGAGCTGCAGAATATTAGGGGTTAAAAATACTGCTATATTTTTCTATACGGTGAAATGTTTTTTTTTTTTTTTTTGCATAGGAGTGAACTTAATATAAAGTCACAAATCCTGCATACCACTTTTATTCTCGATGTCGACTACATGTGTAATTGTCATGTAGGAAACGTTTTGTAGGTCTGGCTTGTTGAACAAACTGTGATTCATGTTCTAAATTAAGTCTGTCCATCACTGAATTATCAATGTTTATAGGATTAATGATTAAACCTTATGCTTTCATTCCGTGACACGTGTCTTTTAATACTGAAATTGTTTAAGGTGGGTGTTTCCAACCTTAATTCCAAACACAAATTAGGCTGAACACACCCTTTCATACCAGGAATGCTGTATTTAAATGTTCATTTGTAAACTCACATGTGAGGATAAGAAAAAAGAGAAAAAAACTAAAAGTTTTTGTCCTTGGGAAAAGGGTCACAGAATATGATTTAAGGTCGTGGACTCATTGTACACATCATCAAAATTTAAGCAACATTTGGAGGTTGTCTGTTAAAAATAATGAATTTTAACCTGATTTTTTTTTTGGACTCAACAGAAAGATCATGCGTGCTTTACTAGAGGTGGTGGAGTTCCTTCACTCCCACAATATAGTGCACAGGGATCTTAAGCCAGAGAACATCCTGCTGGATGATGGCATGGACATCAAGCTGACCGACTTTGGCTTCTCCATTCAGATAGAACCAGGACAGAAGCTGAAAGGTGAATCTGTCTGATTAATTAATAAACCTTACACGCAGGACACATTTGCTATTGTTTCTGAGTCATGCATGATGTGTAAGGAATCCATTCTTCACAGAGGTTTGTGGAACTCCAGGTTACCTAGCACCTGAGATAATTGAGTGTTCCATGAACCCTAATCATGAAGGGTATGGAACCGCTGTTGATCTGTAAGTACAAATTTCAAGATCTTCATACTAACATATTATTATTATACTATTTATTAAGAATATTATACTGATACTGATTGCTGCTGGGTTATGTAAGGTCCCATATTTTTTAAGCTTCAAAACAAGGGTTAGGGTTAAAGTTGCAGAACTTTTACTTTTTTTACTTGTCCCAGTTATAGTAAAAAAAAAACTCATGAAAGAACATGCTATTCATGCCATATAAAATTTGTGGAACAATGACAGCATGATCAGAGATCATTTTAAGATACCAATATATTTGAAGCACCACAGGATTTGACCAATTGTTTTTTTTTGTCTTCTAGCTGGAGCTCTGGAGTGATAATGTACACTCTCCTGGCTGGATCGCCTCCATTCTGGCACAGAAAGCAGATGCTGATGCTACGAATGATTTTGGCCGGTAAATACGACTTAAACTCTCCAGAGTGGGAGGATCGCTCGGACACTGTGAAAGACCTGGTATGGATCAGTGGCTCATTGTCAGGTCTGAAAAATAATTAATATTATCTCTGTCCAGGGCTAATCAGATGTATCGGCTGTCGAAATCAAAGTGTCACTTTGTGGAAACATTTTTGTTTATTATGTGATAGAAAAATAAAAATACTGATCTTATTCCACCTGATGAGGAGGAACAGGTCCGATCATAGTGTGCTGTTAGATTTCCAGGTTACTGGTGGTGGATCCTAAAAGCAGGTACACTGCGACAGAGGCTCTGAACCACCCATTCTTCCAGCAGTATAAAGTTGCAGAAGTTCGTCACTTCAGTCCTTTGAGAAAGTTTAAGGTATGATGGCTTCACGGTGGTTATGTTGGGGGTGGATGAGGGTCTTTCCTGCATGCATCTGATACTTTAGATTTATAGCCACTTGACCTTTATTTCCAGGTCATCTGCCTGACAGTGTTGGCCAGCATGCGCATCTACTGCAACTACCGCCGAGCCAAACCCGTCACTAAGGATGTGATTCGGCGTGACCCATACTCCATTAAGCCCCTGAGGAAGATGATTGACGCCTGTGCCTTTAAGATTTACGGTCACTGGGTGAAGAAAGGCCAGACTCAGAACCGAGCAGCCCTATTTGAGAACACGCCCAAATTTATTCTGCTGTCTCTTGCGGCAGAGGAGAACAACACCCCCCTGAGAAATCCATAGGGTCGACTGTCACCACCGATCAGGGACGAACTGGCCAAAGAGCAGATACTGAACTACAGGAAAATGTATACAAAACTATAAAATCAAGAAAAGCATTTAGACAGATGGTAAAATTGCAAAAGCAGCCGTGCATCTCGTGTATGAAAAAATTACAAAACAGTTAAATGAATGAAAAAAAGTTGGTTTATTATTATTATTATTATTTTTATTAGAAAAGGACATCCCATAGTATTACTGTAGACATGATCTCCACAGGAGAGCTGCTGATGATTAAAAGGGCAGTGTTTGTCACAGCTCTGTTTTTCCTTTGTTTTTGCCTCGTTGGTTTTTATTCTTGTAGTCTGAAGCACAGCGGAATCCCAAATTATCTGATGCTGAATCTGGTGTGTTGCCCATTCTACAACAACATTAAAGATAAAAAGAGTTTTAAAAAGATCCCCAAAATGCAATCTGTGTACATTCAAAATCTAGTGGAACATGTCGGAGCCCCGGGTTCTGATGGGTGACTAAGCTTAAAGCATCATGGGTTCACTCTCGTGATTGTCTCCTCACGTTTACACAGCAACTCATCTAAAATTACCAACACATGACCTCAGCAGCGCTTGACATCATGTCACACCATCACGGAGCAACCAGTCAGTTTTTGTGCTGCTGTTCGGTCTGGTTCAACCAGTCTGCTCTGTTTTTTTTTCACAACTGAATAAGATGAACAGAAATACACAGCACTTTAAATGCTTAAAGACGCGGCTGCTATTTTTGAAACAGGAAATGCGTTGTGTTTTGCTTATTTGCATCTAATAATAAATTTACATTTGTTTAGCTTTGACGTTAGAATGTTTGTCAGTCACCGTCAGCGCAGTCAGGTGACCAGGTTACCATCACAACGCAAGCCGTGCACAGTGGCAGTAATGTAACAGTTACTATTCTGAAGAGATCAAGCACTGACCGTGTTGTGACCCGAGCTCTGTGATTGGCCGATCCATCAGCCGTGTCGATCCACGATGCTCCACGCAAAACGTACATGGTCTGAGCTGAGCGGAAGCGTGTGGACGTCCACTCCCACACATTACCCAGCATGTCATACAAACCTGGATTCAATATGCAAAGTTCAGATTGTAATCCCAACTCCAACGTGTTTTCTTCCAAAAGATTTACTTAACTGTAATTAATGGCTCACATTTAATTTTTACAGTCATGCAAAGATTATTTAATACTGAATCTAAAAATTACGGGGTTAAAGACAAAACCACAGAACACCTGGATTTCTAAAGATCCCTGAAAACTGAATGTAAAATCTAACATGTTATTTTGGTACAAACATTTAATTATAGTTATAATTATGCATACCATAATTATTCTGTGGGGGAAACGCAGTTACAGAAGCCACACCATGATAACCATCTTCTGATGTGTCCTGATCTGGAAATGTCCCCTAGAATGAACACAATCTAATGAATCACATACTAATCAATCACGCAACCCTGTAATATAGCATGGTAGCTCAGTGGTTCAGATATTGAGCTATCAATCTGTAGATTGGCGGTTAGAACCTCAATCCTAAAATTATATCGGAACCACCCCTTACAACTGAAGAAAGGCTTTTAAAACAGGTGAGTAAAGCAATTTCAAACTATGAGATTTACCACATATAGAAAAATGTCTATAACACGTTAATAAAACCCTAACCTGCCACAGGTTTGTGCGATTTTGTAGGAATTTGTTTCCCCAGGGGTACGTCCTTCCTGAAACCCACAGGATCAATTCAAAACATTAGCAACGAGCACCTTAGCAGAGCAGAAATTTTTGGCAACGTGACATGTGGTCTACCATCCAGGCCTCCGCGGGCAGCTACTTCCCACTCCTCTTCACTTGGGAGCCTTTTCTTCTTCCACTTACAGTAAGCCTGAGCATCATTCCAGCTCACATGCACCACAGGGAAGTCTAAGCGCTCTTTGATGCTTGAACTTGGTCCACTGGGCTACAATTGATCGGGTGAGAAAGTGGTGGTAAACTGATGGCAAGTTTTCAAACCGTCACTCCGTGAACTTTAAAATATAAAGATTTTCTCCTTGATCCCCAAAGTGTTGAATATTAATTTACCCAGTAGCTTTTGTAAATATATCAGGTAACATCCATGTTTACAGGTATTTATTTGTCAGGGAAGCTATATACCATTACGGGTTTTAAAATATACGATTGTTATATATATATATATATATATATATATATATATATATATATATATATATATATATATATATATATATATATATATATTTGAAATGTAAGTAGAACTAACAATGACATTCTGCAGTTACAATGGTAATGCTGTCCGCCTCTGGGTGGTAAAACCCACATTTTTGTGTAATTAAGAATTAAAATGGTAAAAAGTAAACACCCGGATGCAAGACATTCTTTAGCACTCGCACGCCTCCAAGAGCCCTTATGATGTTAAGCATATTATACAATGCATTAATGAAAACAATGTGATGTCATAGGGGTTTTCCATTCAGCTATTAGGACTATATTTACCAGCTCTGTTGCATCCAAACATATATATGAAAATGTTAACCTACCTGTCTCCAAAAAGCTTTCTCCACTGGCAGCCACCAGGGTGCAGACTGTAAGGAAAACAAAAAATAATTCATATCCATTTCTGCTGGACAGAATTGCAAAAAAAAAAAAAAGTCACAGTGTAAGCAATGTTACCTCAATTTTCTGAGTGATCTTGCTTTTAAGCTCCTCAGAAACAAAATCCTGAAATACAAAGCTCCAGCCGAAAGTCTGTGCCTCAGTTTTATATTTTTGTGACTTGACAAATTCCCTGCAGATAAAGCAGTTGGCGCAATAACAGATGGATGCATGTAGAAAAATAAAACTTAGTCTTTTTGACGAACTAGACTGTTTTTAGCTCAATGATTGGCTCAAAAAACTTCCAATCCCAGTCATCGAGGTTGGGATGCTTTGGATGAAAGTCTTAAAATGTCTGTAAAATGTGCAACAGTGACATTTTGGCTATTCTTAAGATATAAACTCATAATTATATTATAAACTCTATGACTCTAATGTGCTTTATTTAAAAAAAAGCACTAAAGGATCTGGAACCTTTAGAAATTGTGTTTTAAAAAATACAAAGTGTATAATTAAAGCTTCTCCCCCCCCCCCCAACCCCCACAAAAAAAGAAAAATAATCACCTAAAGGCAGAATTAGTTACTGGATATTTGTCCATGTTGAACGTCTCGACAGTCACAGCTCTGACGGGAGCTTCACCGTCCCTTCCATCGGCAGCATTTGTTCCTATTTTCATGTTTCCACCAGAAATCAACACCATGTCGTCAGCTAAAGGAAACATAAGCAACGCAACACTGTTAGTGCAAAAAGAACATACCAAATACCAGACTGCCATCAGCTGGGGAACATCATGCTTCATTTACTTACCTGTTACAACATAATAATACAACTTATAATAACAAAAAATGATATTTTCTAAGTCCTGAGCACGACCAAAATGTGGCATTAAAGTATTTTTGTTAGTTTATATAGTTTTGTTTTCATTCTGAGGACTTTTTCATTCACTTCTGCAAACCTGAACCATAATACTGTTATAATCCTAAACTCCAAACATCTTTTTAACCTTTAAACTAAATGATTTACGCCGCAGATCACAGTTTTTTAAATAGATTTTATTGTTATATTATTATTTTATTGTATTATTCTTACCTTTCACACAAAACACACTCCACACACATGTAAACAAAATGCTTCTGCATGTCCTCTCGTTAATATACATCTTTATCAGTCATGAAAAACGTTTATACGGATAAATAAATCTTTAAGCAGCAAATTAAACACAATGCAGTTCTGTAAATTTACTGATTTTTATATTTAAAAAAAAAAAAGGTTTACTGAAGTTCCTCTGCAAATCTACTTCAGCGCTCTTTTCTTTCCTGGCTTTGAGGTTTGTGAGTTTATACTGCCACCTATTGGTCTGGAGAAAACATTATGAACATTTTTGGGGGGGGGGGGGGGGGGGGGGGGGGGGGGGGGGGGGGGGGGGGGGGGGGGGGGGGGGGGGGGGGGGGGGGGGGGGGGGGGGGGGGGGGGGGGGGGGGGGGCAGGGCGCCAATCCATCGCTGGGCACACACTCACTCACACAGACACACTCTATATGGGGCAATTTGGAGAATTCAATTAACTTGATCCATGTTTTTGGACTGTGGGAGGAAACCGGAGAACCCGGAGGAAACCCACGCAGACACGGGGAGAACATGGAAACTCCACCCAGATGGGGATTCGAACCGGGAATCCCTAGCGCTGAGAGGCGAACGTGCTAACCACTAAGCCACCGTGCCGCGAACATTTTTGTGATTTATTAAAATCACAATCACATACAAATTCATTTTGGACATTTCTATGATTTAAAGACTGAAAACCATTTGAGGTCCTAGCATTCCACTGCCGGACCTTCCGAAATGTTAAATGTTACGTAATCCAACTTTAATATACATCTTTAAAAAAAATCTTTAAGGTAAATTTTTTTTTTTTTAAATCTTTAAAGTATTTAAAGTTAAGCAAGTTCTTAGATATTGAATTAATAAAAACAAACTGTTACATGAATGAAGGTTTCAAAACAGTGAACAATGAATAAATTTGACGCTTAACTTTGTATTCATACATACTTAACATGTAATAATGACAAAGAAACGGATTAAAATATGAACATTCTTAATGAAAAGAGTTGTGTATGAGAAATTCGGTTGTGTTTAAATAATGCACAGTTACATTAAGCTATGTTAAGCTTTTCTTGTTAAACGTTATGAAATGTTTCTAAATCGTCCTATCGGCAATTAAGTCACTGGTCCAAAAATGAACAAGAATTAAATTAATCAATAAAGTAACTTGACTTATTAGTTGAATTTCAACAAAACATCTTCAGACAGGGAAAAAAAACTGTCTTCCACTTAATGAGATCCATGTGCTGCATGGAAGGAAAGACAATCCCCATGTCTATCTGCAGTGTTACTCCAGGGTGTGCAGACATGTGCAGTAGATTACATGTCATTCCACAAAAAATTCATGTGTTAGCACATTCTTTAACCAAAACTCTCTGCAACTGTTTGTAAAAGGACACTGTTGTCGGCGAAAAGGAGAACAATGGCATCGCATTAAAGCTCAGGGCTCTGGGTCATCATAACCTTCACTCTGAGAAGTG
The DNA here is from genome assembly GCA_019802435.1 of Corydoras maculifer. Lineage (NCBI taxonomy): Eukaryota > Metazoa > Chordata > Actinopteri > Siluriformes > Callichthyidae > Corydoras > Corydoras maculifer. The sequence continues at coordinate 716,780 of JAFMOD010000766.1, forward strand.
TGTGTTTCTGGCTCAAAGCTTTTCTGACTGACTGAGACGGGAAATGTTACTTGGAGGATGGGGCTGTCATGGTTGCTCGCGCTGGAGCTGGTTCTGTATGCAGGATCTTTTATGTGTGGAGTCATAACATCTGCCACGCTCGCTATTACACAGGTATAGCATCATACATCAGTAATATCACTACCATTCTGTTTCTAAATGATCATATTGTAATCAACTGTACTGCTGGAAAATATTAAGTTTACAAAATAATAGTTTTGCTGCTGTATTCCAAACTGTCTGAGTCTCTTTTGCTCATTGCTAGATTAATCATGTTTTTGGTGACCAACATAATAATGACAGAGACTAGAATACTATGTATTAATAATATTATGTGATTTGTTGATTTTGTAAGAATGAGTTAACACATCTAAAGAAACATTAAAGCTTAAACAAGTTTCTTCAAGTAATTAGGTGCTTATTATAAAGGGTTAAATATATCAAAGCAAAGGCAACTCAGAAACTAAAACATCTTAAATATTTTCATTTTATTAATAATTTTATTAAAAGTGAATTAACAAATTTTACTAAAAGAATATTGTTAGTTCCGTTTCTCCGTTATCATAAAATACATGGTTCAGATAATTATTCAGTTATATAACTGGGTCCGTAGTAGCTCAGCGTCTTTCTTGCTGTAAAATCATTTTGATTAGCTGAACTAATAAAGAAAGATTAGTCATTCTTGTCTTGCTTTTAGACACTGGACAATTAAATAAAAACCTATGGTTGCACATTAAACTTAATGAAGATCAGATGATGTTGCAGCAGTTTGTGTGTGAAGGACAGTGAAGTGTCCAACTCCAGGTTTTTCTAAACAAATATTCATTATTTACATCATCTTATTATTTCAACTATAATCATACCAATAATGATTTAGCCCTACACTTACATACAAATGAGTGAATGAATGATAATGATATAAAATGTTTATGAAAATATATTTTTAAAATGATATAATAATTGTATATATAATTATGTATCGCAGGGTCAGCTCGGTGGACAGTGTGTCCTCTATGGAGTCATTTCCTACAACATCTCTGAACAGTCCTTGTCGATTGAAAGCTCTAGCTCTCCATCACTTTGTTATTCTGTGTCAGCCTTCTCTTTATGTGTCACCATATATTGTTTCTTCATTATTCTTTACTGGATCTATACAAGCTGTGTGGATGATGAAGTAAAAAGGTGGGTTTACACCTTTTACACCTTTTTTACACTAATCACAAAAAGGTAGAACTGTTTTGTATTGTGTTGTATTTAGCTGTGGGTGACACTAACATCATTGCTTCAATATCCTGCATTATTTTAATGGTTTTTTTTTTGATTGTGTGTGTGTTTATATGTGACTTTAGACAAAGCACATGGCTAAATGTGTCTCTGGGGGTCAATGGACTCCTTTTGCTCTTACTCATGACATCAGGGTGTATTCTCAAAATTGGCAGAGACAACCTGTGTCTTTCTGTCCTACATAATGTCCCATCCATCAACAGGTGAGTCCTAAAAAACCTAAATTATACACGTATATTTAAATAATAAAAATTAAGTTTATTATTGTTTTATTAATATAGTATATTAAGCTCAGATGTGAAACAAAGACATGTATTAATGAAGTCGCCAAGGAATGTATGTTGACATTTCGTTATTAGCCAGAACAGATCAGGATCAGTATAAAAGCTTGAGTGTTTTACTTTTTGTTTTAGTTGTGAGGAGGCTCAGAACCAGACATGGTCCAGTCCCTACACAGGAAACCAATTTTACACAGGACTGCACAGTGCTGAGGTATCACACCATTCTCTCATTAAAAACAGACAGTGAGACCGAGAATGTCCATGTCTGGCCTGATAACTTGATTCATTATTTTAATAACTGCTGAATAAATGAAGGTTCTTATAAACATAAAAACAAATACAAAGAACACTTTGGGAGACATTGGGTGATGTAGAACTCTGATTGTTATGGTTCTGTCCCATTAGAAATCCATCTGGGTGAGCTTCTTCTTCTGGCTGCTAATGTTAGCGGTGCTTGTGGCACAAAGGCGGCAGGCTGTTACTGAGGAGGCCCAGTGGAGCTGTGATGAGACTGAGCCTTTTTTGCGTCGCCCAGCCCGATTCCTGTGATCAAACAGCAAACCTCCACTACCCCCCCCACACATACCACAAAACTTATTAAGGTGTCACCAGACAATATATTGAGTTGAAGGTGAGATGACATGATGCAAATACCTTCCATTAGCTTAACAACCCTGAGGTTTGTCACATAACCTACAATATTCTTGACACATTCTGTACTTTACCAATTAATTCACTTCCAAAGATGCAACAATGATCTTGTGAGTAATACAACGAGTGGACTGCTAATTGTTCAGATGAATGTAAATGTAAAAAGTCAACGGAATTGAAGTGCTGTAAGTCACGTTGCCATGCTCGGTGTTAAGTGATTTCCTGCTCATTAGTGTCACAGGAAAACAAGTGCCCTATTCCCAAAGATGCTGGAACTTGAGTCTCTAATGACAACATGATTCCAATCCTGTGGAAACGAGCAGCTGGTACAAAGCGCTCATCTGTGCAGCGCTGTCTATAATATGAGCTAAAACTTACCTCTGGAAATGAATGAAAAACCTGGTGACAGAAACACAGACAAGATTCTAGACGATGTGTTTGTCACAGCAAAGTCTTTACACTGATCACATCCACACATCAACAAATCCACAGTTTTCCAACAACATCAAGCCCTCAAAGTCAAACTTATTGAATAAGTCATTAAAAAATGTGTAATAACTTTATAACAAATATTTTATCTTTTTAAGTAAAAAACAAAAAACATCTTTTTTTTTTTTTTTTGTTTTAACTTTGTTATTGTTTTCAGACAATAATGTATTGTAATAACGTATTGTATTGAGAATAATACCAGAGAGACCAAACAGTGACCACATTGCTAATCATTAGATTTTATTTATATGACCTCCACCATATCCATTAGTATCATCATCATCATCATCATCATCAGCACCATCACAGAATTACTAATGTTAAGTGCTATTGAAATAGTAACAAGAACTAGAACAAAAGCAACTTAGCTGATGAATAGAAATGCATTTGGTACTTTTATTTTTGTCTGCCTAAATCTGGCTCCACAGAGGTACATTCATTTACTGTATGATACCAATCTCAGCCTTGATCACACATTTGCTCGTGCTGTTTTTGAAGCAGATGACTCTTTGTGCTTGTTACTAAGCCTACTAAGCCTAAGCCTAGGTGCTGGTCTACGTCAGTAAACCTTAAAGTGGGTTGAGTAAGTGTCCGGGCTCATGGCTCATGTTTTTAGGCAATCATGTGCTTTTCACTAGTGACAGTCATTAGATATTAAAGCACTCCAATAGGGATCTTAATTCATCCACATCAAAAAAAAGTAGCAGTAATCAAGCAGATCATGTTAGGAGAGACTTGTTCAAGGTGGTGTCTTGATTTTCTTATGTTTTTATATCAGTTTTGCTGAAAAGAAAGTCACCTTTTAAATGCATATGTCATTTACATTGTTTTTAACCTCGGACCGTATCGTATTCTGACATTATATGTATGCAAGTTGACAGATAATGCTGTATTTTAACTATAGGCGGTTATTAGCAGTAGACACGGAGCGGAATAGAAACACCTTTAAGGCCGTCATGTTGAAGGCATGAGCACCGAACTTTTGCAAAGCAATTAAAAACATATTACACAATACAATGGGAGGCACAAATACAAACAGCAAGGACTAGAGCTGATTCTGCATGCTCACTTAACAGTTCCTCTTTCATTGCCCATTAAAAAAGGTATCTTTTCCCCTGAGAACTTTTGGCTTGATTTCTATCTGCTTTCATTTCTTTTCAGAAATCACCTAGTTCTACAGTAAAGCTACTGTGAAACTTATGGTTCAGTAATGGCATTCGGCAAAATGCAGGATAAGCCACATCCTTTTTTTTATTTAGTCTGGAATGTCTTCACTAAGTGATCAAGAGTTCAAAGTCTACATGTACTGTAAACTACTATACTTCTAAAATGAAAGATGACCTCTTTTGACACATTGGACCTTTTTTTGTTTTAGTTATGAAGTATGTTATTACAAGGTATAGAATAATACAATATTTTATTGATATACTGTATTTTCTTCATGCTATTTAGAAATTTCATGGGTAAGTCCATGATCTACATGGTTCTCCCTTTATTTATCCTATTTCCTTTCACATAGGCATTTATCTTTGGAATCACCAAGAAATCTTAGTGCTTCTTTAAAGTAAGGGTTCTATTCCTCAAATTTTACAAAGAATCTTTGCAGCAGCTACACCTTAAATAAAACACATTTAAATAATAACACAATTCGGTTATTTTCTTTATCATCAGTCCAATGTCTCTGATCTTTTTCCGATTTAGTTTTATGTCCTGCTGGTTTTAATTGTGACTTTTTCTTTAAAACTAGTTATATGCCCAAAAGACTGTGGTATCCATCCAACCATTTATTTCTGTGCTTTGTTTTTACTCATAAACTTAATTTCTTTGCTACACTAATGCATTTATTGGCCTTTAATTTGCAAACAGCTTAAGTATTACGCTCCTCCTGCAGCAAATATTTAAATGTGTATAATAAATTATAAATTAAACATACATCAGTAAGTGTGTGACAATCTTTACCTTTATCTTTTTTAATTGTACAAAGAGTATCAGTTCTTCCAAAACCAAATGTTTTGGTGATTCCAAAGTTTTAAACACCAGTTGAACTCTATTTATTCCATATTCTTTACATTCACTGATACTGGAGCCCATTAGTTTCATCCCTGCCAAAACATTTGTTCTTCACCCCAAAGGATCTACAATGTTCCATCTTAATTTTAAGCCTCCTTCTTCTTCATGAACTCTGCTTGTCTCATGAATCCACCATCAGTCTCTTTTTTAACCACTTTGAGGTCCTTCAGCATGCATTTCAGTGCAAACTTTCTAGACATTCTTTACTCTGGTCTTATACGTTACCCCGTGTCGATGTCCCGCCCACCGTGACAGCTCTCTTCTCCGTGAATGATCAAGACAGGAAAGTACAGTGCATCCTGATAGGCTGGTGGCCTGTCTCTTGTCTCTCCCCTGACTTCTCCATTTTCCCTCTGGTCCCCATGCACCTGCCTTTGCTCCTCAACCTCACCATTCTCCTCATCCTCAAAAGCTTCACTCTGCAAAACGCCCCGTCTTTCCTCATCTGAGCCACGGAAGCCAAGGCCCAGAAAGCTGCCACCATCCTCCCCTCTTCCGCCCATTCCTCCTCCGAGACTCCTTGAGTGAAAAAGGCATGTGTGACGACTGCGGTTGGTGTGCAAGCGACCCAGAGAGAAGCCACTGCGGCTGAGAGCCAGCCTCCCACCAGCTCTGATTGGGAATGAGTTTGCACCTACAATCATATTACCTCTTGCCCATGATGGCAAAGAAGAGCTACTTGTAGACCTCCGACAACGAGGACAGCTCTGTAGGAAGTAACTGGAGTTGTGTCTCATTTGGGTTGCCATGGCAACAGACAACGGAGTATTTGGGTTGTAATCCAGGTCCATAAGCAAAGCTTCTGAATAACTGGGTACTATTTGCTGATTGCAGCGAATGTGCCACTCGAGTTCAGTTATGTCCACCGTGTTGACCCGTGATATGACGTGCAGTGTGGGACCTCCTGTGCCACGCTCAAATCCCGACTGATAAGTGTCTCTGTTTTCGTTGTCGTTAGCGTCCTCATTTTCACCAAACAGCTTCTCTACATGATAGTGAACATAGGCAGTGCGGTACTCAACCACCACACGGAGGGGCCAGGACAACAGCAGGGCAGATGCCAGCCAATAGATACAGCGTCGTGTGTACCACGGTGGCCTTGCAGGATCTGGAAAGGCAAGCATGTGCTCTCTAAAGTCTACATTCTTCAGATGCATACCCTCCCTTGCTTCCATGTAGTCGTCCAGGCCCTCATTATCGCCAAAGAACCTCGCTCGTTGAGTGAGATATGCGGTCTCTGCACGTGCACTGGCAAAGCTAAAACACTTCGTGAAGCGCAGCCTGGTGACCGGGTGATCTAGCAAGCCCTGCAGCTCCTTAGAAACATCCTTGACACCATGGCGTGAGTAGTCAAACTCAGAGCTGGCAGTGTGTGTATTCACTCGCTCGTGGTACACCTGCGTGGTTGTATAGGCATCTCCGTTGCGGTAGCGCGTCACCTGCCTGGTCCGTCGCACATAGTGGTAGCTGATAGCCTTCCACCAGATGCATGGAGTGGCCTGTTGCAGTCGCTGAATCCTGTCATACACCTGACCGATCTCCACTTTAGCAAGGTTTGCTGTTTTGGAGTAACAGTGCCAGCACTCCACCAGATAGACCACATACAGCATGGCCAGAAAGGCCACTGGGATGTAGACATAACCATTGGAGCAGGGACTGTCGTGGTAGAGCCGGGCTCGGTCACCATAGAAATAGGCAGGACCGTGGTCATCTGTCGCCATCACAGTGATGCGGTAGAGGGAGCACCAGCCCAGTGTGCCGAAGCAGCCATACATGAGCAGAGTCAACAGCAAGCACTTCCAGTGAGACTCCCGGCACAGTGAGCCACTCAAGGACTGCTTGAGAGGACGCTGCTGCAAATAGAAAGGGGATTTGGGGTGAGAGTTAGGAGTTTAATTGGGACAACATGGAGGGGAGGGTATAAAGGAGTAGAAAGAGAGAGAAACATTTGTAAAGGTTAAACAACAGAATACAAGAATTAGGCACACAATTTGCTTCAGATAAAAAGAATTCATTTGATATTGCATGAGTCGGGGAATCAATCTTTCGCATTCTGACACATGGCCCAGACAGTAACTCTGCAAAATGCACTTTCCCCTCTCGCAGTAATTGACTTTGCTCCACCAGTCTCTTGTGGTATGAATACATTTCCTGGTTGCTCGTAACTCAAGCCAAGCCTGCTTTTAACATGCGCTGCTTTAGAGCAGAGAGGGAGCACCGAATGCTTTTAGATGCATCGATGCATCATGCAAAGTAAATGTGGCTGTCTCTTTACTGCCACTTCTAACTCTGGTGACATTTTAAGGTACTGCAGCTGAATCTCCTGCATTGCTTCCAATTACAGTGTAAGAGATAATCGACGACCATAATGGCCTTTAACCAAACGAAGATGCAAATAGATGTAACTGAAAAACAGCAGATTCTCCATGCGGTCAATATTTCATAACCGGTATGGAGGGCTCATATCCCTTTCACTGCAGGCTCTTAGACACTCTCCTTACACACACACACACACACACACACACACACACATAAATCTGCTAACAGTCCTAGCAGTGCCCTTGCTGTGAAAGACTGCTGCACTAAAAGGCCGACTGTAGTCGAAGAAGGACGGTGATAGCCTGTGCCGTTCTTGGCAGAGGTGCAAGAGTTTAATTCTGCCAGTTTTACAAGGACAAGGCAGCAAACAGAGATGGGTGAAGGGAAATCCATTACATGTATTAAATTCGGAGCCTCCCTTACCTTTGTGATCCTTGATTCATGACCTACCTATTTATAGTTTCTCATACTAGAAGTCTGTGTGAAATACTCTAAAATTTCATTACAATTTTTCAAATTTTAGTCAAAGGTCATATAATATCCGATAATGGTAGAAAGAAGTTGTATGCGAGGCTGCCAGTCTAACGCAGTCTATCGCTGCCAGTGAACTGATTTACAACTTAAAATAGGAGAACATGCAAAGACCTTGACTGTCCTGCCAAAGATGTCGAAAAAGTTCTGTCAAATGTGCCATCAAATTTCCTTTTATAAACACTATAAATGTATGTATGTATTTATTTTGTTTGTCATCTAAGCAAGCAGTAGTTGTAAACTTTTTGCATCAAAACATTTATTAATTATTCTTTAGGTATATTATTTCTTTAGGAGGGTGAGGCCACAAGAAGGATTGTGTGTCGATCGTGTAATGAGGAATTGGACTACGAAAGCAACAATAACATCAGTGAGTAAGCATTTTGGAAATGATTTGGTCTCATGATTTAGAATGTGTAAATAAATTTAGGACCCAAATTAAACTGGCACACATGCATAAATACTGTATAACTCCACCTGGAAGCACAGAGCTTAATAGGGTAAATAATTTAGCTGTACTGTGAGCGTTTGCAGTCTGGATAGATGATGTGTATGCTTTCTAGTAAAGGGGAACATAGTGTTGAGTGCTTTACTAAGAGCAGGAGAGTAAGTGGACATGAAATTGCGCTGTTTGTATGAGGTGTGGACAAAATTATGGAAACACAATGTGAAAATGGAGCTTGAATTTGGAATGACAATATAACAATTAAGAATATGTTCTAATACAATGATTGGCATTAACAGGAAGTTTGAACTATTACAAGAGCCTTAATAAGTTTTACCTATTATTTGTAATTTTAAAATGCTGTAAGCGTTCAAACCCCTGAACAAAATCCATAAATACAGAGGAACTGTGTACACAAATAAAGGCTGCAATTCCCAGAAATACACATCAAACAGAATCATTGCATGGTGCCTCAAATATAGTTCCACAAAAATAGACTCCTTATTGATTCACGTCACCCTGTGGTCCTGCTGAATGAACAATTGACCAATCTAAACTTACCAAGTGCAGCCATTCGCTCATTTTCTTTGTTATGTGCAAATTATTTAGCTCATACTTAAACTAAAGGAAATACACACAGCCCTAATGAACACTATTTATATAACTACATTTGGATGCTTTTATTCCCTGTCAACTGTTTAAGTTTCCTGGAAAACCAAAAGTCATGATAGGCAAATTATTTTGGCTCGGATCTGGCCCACTTGTTGCATGGATAAGCGAGATACAAGCCACATATGTACCAGATTAAAGCCAGGCATTAGCCAAAAGGGGGGGAAAACAGCAGCCCTGTGAGCAATCTCACATATAAAAAATAAAGCAAATACAGATGTCAGAGATGAAAACAACAGAGGAGAAGATAGACGATATGTAGGAGCATAATCATAAATAAGGGAGGCATGCACTCACACAGCTGATTGCCCACTCAGCATCTCACTATCTAAACCACTAACATTTAAAAGCAAACACAAACACACACACACACACACACACACACACACAATGGTAAAATTAACTTCTAATGAGAATACTGCAGGACAGTTAGCCTAAAAGTTTGATGTGCCCACAGCTTCACAATTACTGGCTTACTAAATAATACAGGTACCACCAAAATGTTTTGTCTTAAAATCTACAAAATTTTGTTTCATGTGTTGTTTTAAAGATAAACCAAATTAAAACATTATAATGGAATGAAGTCACAATTATTCTGTTACAAGCTTAAACTCCAGGTCACTTCAATTGTGACTTGCAGCCAATCTGAGGAGATCAGTTGACGCTGGTCTGCTTTAAATAAAGAATATTCACTTTAAAGTACGGTGGAGGATATGTGATGATGTAAAATGTTGGTTTTTACAATCTTGTGTTTTATAGTGTTGTGATATTAGGACATTTTAATTAACAGGACTGATTTAAAACATCTTACTTTGTTTGTCTTTCATTTTGTGAACCCTAGTAAAATCCTTAAAGATCAATTAAAGTGGATTGTATACAGCAGCCCAGAGGATGCATGATTTTCATTAATCATTGTATCATGCATTATTGGAAGGACGTAGTTAGATTACTCATAGTGGTTAAGTGGTTAAGCTGAGCCAAACTACCATTTAAGCATTGAAAGTAATTTTTTTCGTGTGATATAAAACTAACTACCCCTTAATTATGCTGAAGCTGACTGTAATTCTAATAAAGAGAGTTGTAACTACATAAAAATTATAAAAATTCAACAGTATATGATAGACCTCCCCTTCCCCCTTCTGTGTCTCGCTGTCTATCGATTAGTCTGTAATATAATACGGACAGCTCTCTGAGCAAGCATGAGTGAATGAGTCCCTGTGAGCTACGGACATAAACGGTACCACTAAGATGAAACATGGCAGGTGGTTTCAGTCATGTTTATATTCACATCAGTCTCCAAGTCACCAGGAATATGGAAAATTAGCATTTAAATTCAAATTGTTATTTTTTAACATGTAAATAACTTTTATATACGACATTTTATATACATATTTATTCTTTTATTTTAGATTTTCTTTATAATTTGCTAAATTATAAGGCACTGAAGATTCTAGGCTGTTTGAACTGGTGGACCAGGATGGAGCCACTGGCTTTCTTATTTGTAGCTTATTGTGCATCATGAACAATAAAAAAGGAAAAGCCTGTGTTTGAATATAAGTGTTTGTTAAAATGATTCATCCCTTAACCCACAAGTCCAGTAGTGAAGAAGGAGGCTTCCCACATGCTTATATCATATATTAAGTATTGTTTCTCATAGCTGCTTAAGTGATCCAGACTGCAGTGATGAGATATACCTGCCTGATCTATAAGTTGGATTGTGCATGGTTATACTATTTGAATACATTTCTAAGAGCAGTCCATTAACCATATATTAAACAATGGATCAAGCCTTGTCCATTAGCTTTTATTCTTAAGATCTGTGACAAATCAATAGCTTCGTGTATAATGCATTCGAGACAGACAAAATACACTCGATGCCAAAACTGACAGCTCCCCACACCCCTCCAAAAATTCTTCAAACACCTCTAATGACCTGAAAGAAAAAGTCTCTCAGTAGAAACTCAGCCCCCCCACTTAAATTAAAAGGCCTCCAGGTTTTATTTCGATGTTTTATATCTCAAATTTTTAGGATGTTTATTTTGCAATGCAATTTTGGTATGGTTTTCCATCATTTATCCATGAGCAATATCAGCAACAATAAAGGCACCACACCCCCGACCAAATTACTACCACAATGCTGTGTCAGAAGGATCCACCACCATAGTGGTGTCCTGATGGGCTGGAGAGTTTTTTTCTTATCTAACTGAAAAATTCAAATACAGTTGGGTGGGTGATTTTAGTAACACTAATTTATCTACTGATATGACTACTCACGTTAGCGATTTTTAATTAATTGAAAAGCTTGCTTTCTGGCATCACCTTCATCATCCCTATGTTTTTGCCACTCAGAGAAACATGCTGTGGCTGGAAGTGTCTGACAACATGGAGAAGATCCTTACAGACTGTGAAATCATACATTCATTTAGGATGAGTAAGTAACGGTCCTTCAAACATTGTCATAAATTTCATATCAAATAACACATGATGTGATTATAATACTAGTGAGCTGCTGCAGGAAAAAACTGCCCCTTATAAATAATTGTTTCTGCCATGATAAAGCAACTAGAACAAATCTGCTATTACTGCAATAATACACATTCCAATAAGCAACACAGCATGTCAATAATTACTTTCTATCACTTCTCGCCTAAAATAAATTTTAAACATGGCACAATAGATAAATGATAACTAACTTGATTAAACACAGTGAGCTCAGAAAATTGAGTCTGATGACTGGAAATAATGTAATGGCAATAAATTACTCACTTAATATAATGATATTTTCTATGAAAAAAAAAATCAAAAGCACATTTTTATAATGCATATTGTTCTAGCTGAATAACTACTGCATTCAGGCTTCCCAATGATTTTACACTAAGCTGCAATTTAGTTCTCTCTACATTCTGGCAATTCATTTAGATGATATCTGGCCTAATGGAGGGCAGCAGTCTGCTGTATGAAGAATCACACTTCACAATAACATATAAAAACATATTCTGAAGCGAAATAGTTCTCTAGCGTTTTGAATCTGAAATATTAAGATTTTTTGACGCACAAACGGAAACTGAACAAAACGTTCAGAAAGTCAAATCCAAAAGCTCCCTCGACGTTTTTATTGCTTGCCACCACGTTCTGTTACAAAATCAGCTTTTAAAACGTATTTAATATGAAATCTTTCCGGTAGGCAAACTGTATAAAGCTTTTCAAGACTTTTGCTGGGACCGTTATTTTTAGTTTCATGTCAATAACAACAATTTTAAAAAAGAAAAAAAAGCAGGCAAACTGTTAACTTAGAAAGATTTAATGTGTGTAATTATGCCCCCAAAACGAACGCATGCAATGCAAATGTGTAAAGCCTTTCCCCCTCACCTCCTCCCGGCCGCCCCCGTTGAGTGTAGGCGCCTCTCCGGTCACCGTCACCCCCTGCATTCTTACTCCTGTCCTTCTTTTTGACTTGCATACATTATTGGTATTGCAGACATGTCCTAAATGCGGACTGTCCCCTCTGGTCCAGCGTAGGGTCCTTCCTGCCGGGGTGCCGTTCTCTTCACCCCATCTGAAAGCAGTCAAGCGTCGTTTCTCCAGTAATGACCTGCCATTCGCGGCGGATGAAATACGACGCGCTCCGGCGCAGATGATCGCGTCCTTGCCTTCTCCTTCACGCCGCGCGTTCAGCCATCGCGCAAAGCCGCGTTTAGTGATGTTACTCTGATTATTATTAGTATTATTATTAGTATTAGTATTATGTCGTCGGACCTGTAAATTGCGCGCAATCTGGGAATAACAGGTAACAGGTAGCGATCCGCCTCACTTCTCTCTTTCAGCACCACCACCCGTGCGCGCGCGCTCTCTCTCTCTCTTTCTCTCTCGGCGCGTCGGTGCATCCGGTAAAACGCGCCCTTCGGATGATGCGCGAGTATTTTTAACCCTGCTTTATTCCGTGCTGCGGAGCTTTAGGGCTCACTCGCAGGGATCCAACCCGCGCCGTGTCCGTCCCCGAACTGTGTTCACCTGATCGGCCAGGCGCGTTTCACACTGACGTCATGCTCACCATTTAGCATATGCGCGCCGCCTAAAAGTGGGCTGCCCAACGCGCACAACGCTGATCACACTATTAAAGCTGTACTCCAGACTCCCTCCATCACAGAGCCTGGCACATCGAGGCTCATGCGCAGTTACCAAATACAGTCATTTTAACAGGGCCACCCAACGGAACAGAAAGCCAATGGGGTCAAAAGTCAATCTCGCAGGTGTAAGTGACAGGTGTTGAAAGTCTCATACATACCTGTCTAGATTGGGTTGTTGGAACCACTGCACAATTTAGAAGGGACAACTGAAAGGATAATCAATAACAGTCATTTGATAAAACTACACAGCTTAAACTAAAAACGTTATTTTACCCGCCAACATGTCAACTGAACACACCCTGGTGTAAAATAACTGGTAAAACTCCTGCATCAATGTTTGTTATAAAATACATCATGGGTGGGAGCCTGGAGTCTGGAGATGCCCTGTCACCCCTTCCTGTCCCTCTCCTTTGGCTTTCCTGCGGTCAGGGTGTTTAGCCTGGACGTGACTGAGCAGCGTGTCCCTCGTCTGAGCCGTTACACCACACTCCTCACACACGTACAGCTTGTCTCTGCGCTCTTTGTAGGCATAATCTTGCCTGACTCCATGAACCTTTTTCATGTGTGACTCCAGCGTACAACGCTGAGTGAAGGCCTTTCCACAAGTAGTGCACTTAAAAGGTCTCACACCTGCAAAACAAGTCTTATTTGTTATTGAGCACTAAAATTGTCCAGTTGGCATGGTTAAAATATTTTTTTGAGATTTTCTATTTTTCATCAGTCTGTCTGCATTTGTAGATGTAGAGGCAGAAATTTGGGAATTCTAAATGAGCTTACCTGTATGTGTCCGCACATGCCTCTTGAGGTCAAAAGTGTCATTAAAACCTTTTCCACAGAACTCACAGGAGTGCTTTTTAAAGTCACTGTGAGTCCTCAGATGACGCTTCATCACCCGGGCGATGCTGAACGTCTTTTGGCATGTTGGACAGGAAAAGGTAGAAGATGGTTTCTCGGTTGATAAATCTGTCTTAGGCGAGACTTTTACATCTCCTTTTCTCTTCTTGGCCATCTGTGTGAATAAAAAAGTGAAACTCTTTTGCACAATTTAAACAGTCAATACAAATTAAATGACAGTGATTATTTATAATTTGACCTAAATATGTTTATCTACAGAATTATCTCCCACAATAAATAAATTAGATCTTGTTGCTGCTCAGTAACACTGGTGTTGAATTGAATGAATCAGGTTTTCCAATCAGAGATATAATATAAAAATATTTCATAAATTTACTGACCTTAATATTGGGATGATGACAAGGCAAATTCATCTGTTCATCATCTGAGAAACAAATATTTTTGGGGGGCAACTTGTACTCACAATATTCTTTAAAGTAAACTGCAAAGAAAAAATAATTATTAGCACCTCAAAAAATGCTGTAAGCTAAATTTCTAGAAAATCCTAAAAAACTTTCTATTTTGGTATTTCTGATCTTTAAATCATCACATTTACATTTATCAGTTATATAAAGTAATAGGTGTGAAATAATAAAAAACATTAAAAATTGAAGGACTAGACTAGGATTTTATAACTTTAGTGTGCAGCTCGTTTACAATAACGTCAGGGGATCATCAGGTATCTATAATGATCATCAGGTATTTATGTTATATCCATACCATATAATGACTTACCTGGTTTGTAGATTTCCTCTCGTGAACAGTCAGTTGTCTCACTCCACTTTCTTTTCCCTGAAGTAAGGATCTTCTTTTTAATCAGAAACACTCGTGGCATTTTTCTTTTTGCTTGTGATACACAAATCCACAAAAAAAATTATCTTATTTTTTTGTTTCCTAATAGTTTTTTGTTCATTTCAGTGTATTGTTTCTGCCAATAAAAATTATTCGGAGCAAACCTTCATTAAAATAAACCTAAATAATAGTAATCTGAAACTTTGAAAGTAAATACGCGCATGCGCATAACTGTAACGACGCACCCAACGAACAGGATCGATCCCCTTAAAAAGTCATCCGTTCTGCAAAATGAGTAAACTTTAGTGAGTTAGTATCGTAGGTCTGAAACACAGAACTGGAGACGAGCAGTACCCCTCTGGAGGTGTGAGGAGAGAAACTGGGTGTGGATTGTTTTGAGTGATTACTGGGACAGTAGGCTTTGTTTGAGGGAGGAGTGTGTAAGTGGGGTGCATTACTGCTACCCTCATCCTACAACCTTTATTGCAGCCAGAATTAAGGTAGCATTTAAACATGACGATACTCTTATTCTTAATGACAGCAACTTGTAGTGGTGTTACTTTAAATAGCTCTGATCATTAAATTTAGGAATATGGCATACACACACACACACACACACACACACACACACGTGCTTTGTATATTTAAATGGAACAAAAACGGATTACCCCAATACGGTTAAAGTTACTAACAGAAGCTGAGTTAAGTCAAAACGGTCCTTCTATGATTTTATCAGTCAGGACATTTTTATTTTGAAATGGTGTCATCAAAGAGTCTACAGTTAAAGCCCAAAGAGAACAACTTTGATTAAATGGTAAATGGTTTCTCTTTAAATCATCCGAATGTAATTTCCAGAAGTAACTAATAATGTTCCAAACAATTAAGAGACTAAACTTAAATCTTAATAATTTGTACATTAAGGATATCTGTGTGTCCTCAGCTGCTCTTAGCTTGGCTCTGTATGTAAATAGGTCCAGGTTTGCCAGTAGTTTTCAGATCTGATAAGATTTATTTAGGTAAAACAATGGTCTCTGCCCAGAGGCATCTCAACCTTTCTTAACACACCTCCTCCCCCGGCTGCATTGGATAGTAAATACTTTGCATTCATCCAACACACAGCTTTACTGGACCAGTTAATGATAAAACTAAAAATCTAAAGAAATACACGATATAGGATTTAATTTTGGTGTTTTATTTAATCTCGTTGCTACAAGCTTTTTATAAAAAAAAACACCAAGCCATGCATGTTGGACAAATATATTTTGTAAAACCCAAATATTTTTCTGGATTTTTTCAGTTCCATCATAAAGACATTAGTGTGAGTTTGGTGTGGAACCAATCACGGTGGCTTAGTGGTTTAGCACGTTCGCCCCTCAGCGCTAGGGATTCCCGGTTCGAATCCCCATCTGGGTGGAGTTTCCATGTTCTCCCCGTGTCTGCATGGGTTTCCTCCGGGTTCTCTGGTTTCCTCCCACAGTCCAAAAACATGGATCAAGTCAATTGTTCATTCATTCATTCATTATCTTCCGCTTATCCTCTATTAGGGTCGCGGTGGGGTTCCCCATGCCCATCCAGGGGAGAACATCTCGGGCGCTGGGCAGATAGACCCAGGACAGGGCGCCAATCCATCGCCAATCCATCACTCACACAGACACACTCTAAACAGGGCAATTTTGAGAACTCAATTAACTTGATCCATGTTTTTGGACTGTGGGAGGAAACCGGAGAACCCGGAGGAAACCCACGCAGACACGGGGAGAACATGGAAACTCCACCCAGATGGGGATTCGAACCGGGAATCCCTAGCGCTGAGAGGCGAACGTGCTAAACCACTAAGCCACCGTGCCGCCGTCAAGTCAATTGAATTCTCAAAATTTTCCCATATAGAGTGTGTCTGTGTGAGTGAGTGTCTGCCCAGCGCCCGAGACGTTCTCCCCTGGATGGGCATGGGGAACCTTACCGCGACCCTAGTGGAGGATAAAGCGGGAGATAATGAATAAATGAATGAATGGTGTGGAATGACTCGACTGGGCTGTATGTTTAATGGTTTAATGTGGCTGTTGGAACATGAAAGCCTCTAGCCACTAGAGGGCGTCCTCGAATCCTCCTTTCTAAGTGCGAGTGACGTTGAACCAATCCGGCTTCCGTACGGCATGACAGCGTCCTTGCGATTCCTGCAAGAAACCTAAACGAACAAATAAGTGGATTTTCGTTCACTCGTCTGCTGATCAATATTTATAAATATCGAAACAATGGTTGCTTGTTTGTTATTAGCCTCTCGGTGTGTTTTATTTAAACCTCAAAGGTTTATATTTACACATTTGCGCGCCGCGCTGTCCGGATCCACTAAAAGCTTAGCTCTCCGTGTTCCGTACAGACCCATTTCTCCGCTATGTGCGGGGTGTCGCGCGGGTTCACGGCGCGCCGGACAGGCCGCGAGGCGTGCGCACTCTTTCCCTTCGTCCGCCGTGCTGAAGGACGTGCTCCTGTTCGAACACGACCGAACCCGCTTCTTCAGGCTGTTGGCGATGTTTTGCGGCGGTCAGGTTTTGTTTTGGACATATCTCGCTTATGTTGCTTTCACGAGCCTCCGAGACACAAGGCGAAGCCCCCGCGACTCTCAGAAGGTCCGAGCCGAACTGGGCCTCTTCAGCCTCGACATGAACCTCGGTTCTGACGCCTGGAGGTTCGGCTTCACGCTCAGCTGCCTGCTCATCGGTGAGACGGAGTCACAGTTCGTATAAAAGTTCCACTCCAAAAATATAAAGTCATAATAAACACAAACATGCGCCATATGATGCCATCACGGTGGCTTAGTGGTTTAGCATGTTCTCCTCTCAGCACTAGTCATTCCCGGTTCGAATCCCCATCTGAGTAGAGTTTCCATGTTCTCCCCGTGTCCGCGTAGGTTTCCTCCAGGTTCTCCGGTTTCCTCCCACAGTCCAAAAACATGGATCAAGTCAATTGAGTTCTCCAAATTGCCCCATATAGAGTGTGTCTGTGTGAGTGAGTGTGTGCTCAGTGATAGATTGGCGCCCTGTCCTGGGTGTATCTGCCCAGCGCCCGAAACGTTCTCCCCTGGATGGGCATGACCCTCACGACCCTAATATAGGATCAAGCGTAAGATGATGGATGGATGATGCCATCACAATATTTGCACCACAAAAAAGGTCAATGTTTGTGCGAGTAGTTTATTTATACAGCGCTTTTTTTTACAATAGGACATTGTCACAAAGCAGCTTTACAGTGTTATAAGCCTAAAACCCCAAAGGGCAAGCCGAGGTGACAGTAGCAAGTTTTTTGTTTTGTATTGTTTTTTTTTCTTAGGAAGGACTCATCCTCCTTGAGCGGCTGGGCAGCATCACTAGTGTAGGACAGCCATGTACAGATTGTTTAGTGATCTGGTGTCTGTATTTAACAATTAAAAACCTATATAGGGCTCCGTGAGAGCCATGGATGAAGAGCTGATGCCACCTCAAATGTGTTTATTTAGTATTATTTTTTCAGAAGTAGTCAAGTCATTGGAGTATTTACTAATCTCTGTATTCTATCTTAAAGCTAGAAGTCGGGAAAATGCCCCGGACAGGTTGCCGACCCATCATCAGCCCTTACAATCTGCTAACCACCTTTTCTTTACATTTTCTGTCTCATTTCAGGAGGAGGAATTTTTGGATTTGCTGTGCTGTTTAGTCGCCGCTCTGTAAGTCGTGTGTTACTTCACAAGGGAGGCAAGAAGGTAACAGTGTGTACCCAGTCACCCCTGGGAGCAGATAAGGCTTGGCATCTAACTGTACCTCTAAGTCAAGTGGCTTGTCATGCGCACAGACATGAGTCGCCCTCCTTTATCCCTCTCAAAGTCAAAGATCACAAATTCTATTTCCTTTTGGACAAAGATGGAACCCTGAACAACCACAAGCTGTTTGACATCACAGTCGGAGCCTATAGGCCGTTATAGATGCTGCAACATTTGGAAGAGGAAAAAAATGTGAACTTTTATTCAGAGTACAGATCTAATAAATCCTCCTATTGGAGTCATGAGCATCATGCAGCAGAGGGTGTCAGATTGGAATTTTTTTATTTATTACAAATAATAAATGTAGGTTAAATAAATCTGTGATTTTAACTTTGTGGATTTCTTTAAAACGGACAATAACTGACAATATTTTTAAATAACATACACAAAAGAGGGGCCATTTTTTTGGATAAATCTTTCTAATTTAACTAAAAAATGGGTGGAGCCACTGAGTCAGAAAATGCTCTCTTTGGTTTAATCCTCAGAAGCCCATTGGGATATGTGTGTTACATTCCTTTAAATGGTCAATATTGCAGTTACTGACCAATGTGACCCACTATTCAACTTTTTCAGATATGCACAGTGTTAAATACAATGTGAGGTGAAAATGAAATGAAACTAAATATTTTTGTAGCCAATAAATAACTTTTTGAGTTGGCAATGCAAAAATAAACATCTACATTGTTCACACAAGTCTGGTGTCTCTGAGACGCTTCAGATAGAAATTAAAATTAAAACCCAAACAATAAGCTGTCTGACTCGTAATTGCATCATTTGGGTTTGGAGGCTGTTGAGTTATTTGCCCCAGCTTTGAGTGATGCAATCTCTTGCTGATGTCTGATGACATAGTGCTAATGAAAATCATCATACCCTTTAGAAAAACAGATATTTTTTGGCAGGTTACACCCTAAAAAATAAAAGATCCATTCTTATATATTCTAGCTCTATTTATCAATATGTATTTTAAATAAATTGAATGAAGATGAGTTCATGAACAAATGCCTGTTATTATTACTTTGCCACATTTTGTATTGTCTTTTATGTCAGTGTTTTTATTTTGATAAATTATTAGTAAACTGGGCGGCACGGTGGCTTAGTGGTTAGCACGTTCGCCTCTCAGCGCTAGGGATTCCCGGTTCGAATCCCCATCTGTGTGGAGTTTCCATGTTCTCCCCGTGTCTGCGTGGGTTTCCTCCAGGTACTCCGATTTCCTCCCACAGTCCAAAAACATGGATCAAGTCAATTGAATTCTCCAAATTGCCCCCTATAGAGTGTGTTTGTGTGAGTGAGTGTGTGCCCAGCGATGGATTGGCGCCCTGTCCTGGGTCTATCTGCCCAGCGCCCGAGACGTTCTCCCCTGGATGGGCATGGGGAACCCCACCGCGACCCTAATAGAGGATAAGCGGGAGATAATGAATGAATGAATTAGTAAACTGTAAGTACAATGTAAAGCAGAAACAAAATCATCATTCACTTTTCAGGATGCTGCAGTGAACTGTTATAAAGAAAAAGCCGAAAAAGTAAAGTTCACTAATTATCCACTTGTACATACTGTCTGGCTGTTCAAATCCTCCAGAATATTTTTTAATTTACAGGGTGAACAAAAGGCCACAATTACTCTAAAGACTTCATGATTAAAAGTAGAACAGAAGCTACTTGAGATTACTTTTAGATTAATGTACACTCCCATGTGAAAAGGAGCCAAACCCAAGATTAAGCTTTAAACAATCCTTACAGTAAATCATTAGTCAGTTAATTAGTAAGGATTGAATACACTCCCATTACACATTCATGAACGTGAGGAAAAGTAGTTTTACTGCTCAAAAAAAAAAGTTCCTGTGATCACAAATGTATTTATACAAAGAATTTCCCCTAAAGGAACTGTACTATTTTAGTAAACAGCTGTCAGAAGGTTTATTTACTTGATTTGGTCTCTTAATTCATATAAATTTTATTAATGATTTTATTAGTTTTAATAGTTTTTGTTAACAATTTCAGCCAAGAAAAGCTGATTTATTTTATCAAGAGTTTTGCCTCTTTATATTGAATTTATGTGTTTCAGTTCCAGCCACAGGATACTATTAAGCAAACTTTTGAATTTGTGCGAACAGTTATTGTTATACTGTATATAATTTTGGAAAGTCACATGCAGCTGATGTGAGCTGGTCATCTAATTGAAACTCAAGATGTTGTAAAGGCCTGTAAGCAGACTGTAATACAGAAACAGTGAGGTAAGTACATCCGCAACACGAAAACCATAAAATAAATGACTAATTCTCAATCATCTGATCTAATTTGTGCAAATCCTGCAAAATCTAAAATGCAGACTAAGTGTAAGAGCTGCCCAGAGCAGTGACATCACAGATATGACTGGTCATGTTAAAAGTGTAAGAGTCAGTAAAACGGAGGACAGTCTTTTCTGCACCTGCATGTTAGATCATTTTAACATGTTTATTACTGCTTTGATAAAAGGAAATATAAACATAAGTGGAAATTAACATTATACATATATATATATATATATATATATATATATATATATATATATATATATATGTGTGTGTGTGTGTGTGTGTGTGTGTGATAACACTTTTTGCTTCCACATTACATACGGTATATAGGGACATGTTTTACTTTGTTTTTCCATTATGCTTAATGTTTTACCTCGTTAAGATGCATGTAAATAAGCTTTCACATTGGATAAAACATCTCATTGTTACTTTGTTTCTGTCAGAGGTTAAGAAAAATGATCAAGGGGATTAAAACTAGCTCCACTTTTCAAACAATTGTTAATATTGAAAAATAGGTCATGCATTTAATAACAAAGAGAACAAAGTGGAGGGTTGAATGCCCCTGAAGGGGTGAGAAGACTAAAAGAGAAAGGATGGAAGTCTTTGAAGACACAATAATAGTATAGATATCAAACGTGGATTAAATCTTATATCAAAGTCAAAGCACATGTGTACGGAAGAGTAAATGTGACACAGTGAACCACAGCTTATGTATAAAGACATTTTGTGACTAACGATGACTGACCCAAAAGTACAGCAACCGGTGTGAATATGCAGAAAGAACATTTGTAAGCTAAAATAATTAAACAAATTAACACTTTTTATGTCAAAAGAATGTGGACACCCTTTCTAGTCAGTAAAAATGAACCAGGCTAAAGTTGAAAATGGTCCAAACAATAAAACATCGTTTAAAAGTTTAAATAATCAAACTGAGACATATGACCACTTTTGTTCGGAAAAATAAAATCCCGAATCCTGTATACAGTTCAGAATATAACCCTAAATGCTGAACATCTTTGGGTTGAATTGGAGCGTTGATTGCGAGGCATCACAACATCTGACTTTTTTTGAAAGACCCTCTCAAGAAGTCCATATATTTGGGATTAAACGTCCAAAAAGCTCGTGAGTGTGATGGTTGGGTATCATTTTTGTGTACTATATGCTGAGTGAGTATAAAACAGAGTTTTAACAGAAGGGTGGGACGACATGGTGGAGTGAAAGTGGATCACGTGACGCATCATCGCTCCAAGAAAGCGCCGTGTGGCGCGATTTCAAACCCGCGCCTCAGAGCCGCGGGGCTGCGGGTGCGACCGGCACGTCCACGATGCCGCGGGTTCTGCAGGGCTTCCGTGGATCTTGGTGACCATGAGGCTCCTGTGGGATTCTGCTGAAGATGTTTCAGGTTCACTGTGACGTCGCGTCGGGAATTCTGAACGACATGGCCGCGCGCGTGGAGCTGAACCCCGCCGCGCACGCGCTCAAGGTAAGAGCGACCCTGAACATCTGGATTCAGTTTCCGAAATTTAGTATTTGTTCCAACAGATGCGCAACTATTTAAACTTGATTTGAAACATTTTTTTTTACCTTATTTCTATATGAATTTCTAAATCTCCAAATTCTAAATAAATAGCTGGGACGTGGCCTATGAGCCTCAGAATTTGCACAGAATCTCCAAAATTCCCCAAATTACAGGTTTGCGAAGTCTATACATGAAAACATAAAAAAAATAAATTATTTCTCATGTATTAGCTGATCCGTGTGTGCACTTAAATGTTCTAGATCGCCACCCTCGTAGAACAAAAACGTATTATTGTAATGTAACAAATTAACATATTGTAATGTAAAATTAATTAATTATGACTGTTTTGGTAAAAAAAAATGTTAACCATATACATTCCTGAAATCATACATTATGAAAGTTTTTAAAGTTACATTTTTTGTTTATAAATTTTTTGTTAAAATTTTTTTTGTCTTCTTGTGCTTAATGTTTACAAATCCAGAACCATGTATTTTTGATAACTGTAAGCCAACAACATTAAACAGTTTGGGGAAGTCCCTTTTTGTTCAGCATTGTTTAGCAAGTGGATGGGATGGGATTTTGGTGAGCCCTAACTTTTTTCGTGCCCAAACTTTATCATACACATTTGGGATGAACAAGAATGGAGATTGTGAGCCAGATCCTCTTATACAACACTAGTATATTATCTCATAAATTCTCTTCTGGATGAATCCGCAAAAAAAAGCTACATATATTTTTAAAATACTATTTAAGTTAAAAAGTTTAAATTATATATATATATATATATATATATATATATATATATATATATATATATATATATATATATATATATGTGTGTGTGTGTGTGTGTGTGTGTGTGTGTGTGTGTGTGTGTGTATTACTTTGTTAAATTACTAAAACATCTTTTAGCAATAACGAGAAATAAAACAAGAGATTCAGTCAATTGATTAAAGTAAGTTGCTGATGGATTTATTAATAAATCTAAAATCTCCAATAAATTGTGCTTTAAAGGAGTGGTTTATTTTTACCTGGTGTTTCAGTAACAATAATTAATTTTGCAGAAGATCCCAGATGCCGGCACACCCAGTCCCGACTCTGTAACCTTCAGAATGGAAGACGAGTGGCTGCTCCAGTCCTTTCTAGTCTCAGAAACAAGTTCCTGGAATACGATGGCTTCCATTCCGTCGGCGGGGCTGCCCACCTGCTCATGTATGCTGTCCCAGTGCTCAGAGATGCTTCATTCTAACAGAGCAGAAGAACCTAGAAGCCTCAGCAAGGACCATGTAAGCTATCTTTTTTAACTATATATTTTTATGTCCCGAACAGCCAACATGGGAACATGTCTTTCACCTGACTCACCCAGTTATGGTAAAAATGGTGTATGATTCACACCTGACTCACATAGTATACTGAGGGTGACTCACTGTGGCAGAATTTTGCGCGGGATTCGAACAGGCCAAATTTACAATCGGGCCGTTGGTGAGTAACAGGAGGAGCATTTGTAATAATCAGCGCGTGTTATACCCTTGGCATCCACAAGATGGCAGTGTAATAACTTTACCGTTTTAAACATACGCTCCAGCTTATGTAAATGTGGGAGAAGGTTTGTGGGAAATTATGTGAAGTGGGTTTTTTTTTATAAATCATGAAAGGAGATGAGCTGTTATTTAGTTTCCTGTGAATCACTTTTAGACATCAGCTGAGGACAGTGAGAGGAGGAGAGTGCGCAGGGAAAGGAACAGAATAGCAGCAGCAAGATGCCGAGATCGTCGCCGCATGCTTATGGATACGTTACAGCATGTAAGTGTCCAGCACATCTTTTAAACAATTAACTTGTTTATGATTTACAACTGATAATTAATAGATAATAATGTACATTATCAATATAAGGTCAAAAGTATGTAGACACACATCATGTTTTTGGGCTGGGCCCCCATTTACTACTGATGTATAATCTACTCCATGTTAATATTTTCAATGAGCTACTTCAGCACATTTATAAACACTTGTAATCTCAGTCTTTATTAAGTTTGTTTACATTAAACACAATTTTTAGCATATTATTTAAGGTTTTAATTTTGTACAGGTCTCAATGGAAATTGTGGCTACAAATTTGTATTTTACTTATTATGACAAAATGAATAGCACTGTAAGGTCTTTGCTTAAAATCCCACATACCTGTGTATACTTGTTAAACACTTTCCTTTTACATTTAGGAGACCGAGCATTTGGAGCAGTTAAAAGCTCAGTTGGAGGAGGAGATCGCTGGGCTGGAAAGAGAGAAAGAAAGACTAGAGTTGGTTCTGGAAGCCCATAAACCAGTCTGCAAGATGCATAAATAAGCATCAAGCCTTAAATCTATTGGGAGCTGAATCTGCAGGTTCAGATCAGTCCTCATGTCTAGTTGTGTTAGTTTAATAGTCAGATTTTGCATATTGTATAAAAAACGTTAGCATTAGTGGACCTTGTGTGTTCTTTATTGTAATAGACAGTATTGTAAAGCCTTTACAGTGAGTATTTACTAAACTGGTTTATTTTCTGTCTATTATTTACTCTTTAAAGGTTTAATAGGATTCAAAAAGATTTCCCAATTATGAACACTAATCTATATCTAAAGCCACATACATGTCTTTAAATCACTGCCAGGTTTATAGATATAGATATTTTGTTATATTTCAAAGTAATTTCTGACAGATATTTAATATTGTTCTTCATAAATCATGTCTTGTTTAATTTCCTTGGTTTTTAAAAGAAGCTGTATGTCAGACCAGCATAACCAACACAAGGTCAGGCTTTATAACATTTATTATACTGCTGCAGGGAATTTTAACTTAATACTTGAAGTGAGATCCTGCAGATCCAGAACCATCTAAAAATATATAAACCACACAGCTAGATACTGTATGTACATGTATATCTGAACTGCTTTCAAAATCACAAGCTTTATCATCAAGTTTACAAAAAATATGCTGCAGTATTGCTTAAAATTTTCAGTTAAAGATGTTTTAGTAATCTTTTTTTTACCAATATTTTACCGTCATGTCCATTCATTTGCTTAATTTTGCTGCGCTCTCTTGCCTTTTGCTGGAGAAACTGTTACATACATGATTGCAATAGGAAATATCTCTCACAAGTTAAACACATAACCATGCAAACTCAAACGTGGCCAGTAACCACTGCCATTAATACTCAATAAAGTGACTTTGTGAGTACCAGGCTATTTTTTTACTGTGTGTAATTTATTTAATGTTTACACTTGTATGTAATGATATAAATTTCATAATATACAGTATAATGTTAGTATAACATATAATAAGTGCTGCGTGTCCCGCGGGATTTAGCCATGATGCTTAATTTGACGTCTTCTTGGCTCAAAATGGTTTTAATGCTTGTAAATGAGGAACAGGAACACTAGGTGGCGCCAGGCGGCTCTGTTTTTATTTGACATATTACCAGGTTGGATGTATAAAACGTACGAAACGACAGTTTTGCTTGCCATACGACTAAAGCGATTATTTCTGCAGCTTTGAACCCTCTAATAAAATGAACCAAAGTTGGGAAAACGTTTACTGAAACATCCGGTCGCGTATTTTTATGTAAAATTAGTCAGCATTTTACATAAATTGTCACTTTGAAAATAAAAACCCCAACCTTTTTAAGAGATGCTTATTAAATGATATCCATGCGGTTTAAACAATTTTGGCTTTAGTTTGTATTATTTAAAATAGAAATGCGTATTACTGGTTTATATAAAATATTCCCTGTGCAATTACGTTTATTGACAGTAGAGGGCAGCAGAGCGTTTTGAAACGTTCGATGATTTAGGAAACTTGAGGAATTATGGGCAATGTAGTTTAACCATAGCTTTTTTAACGGCGCGTTCCACGCTGGTTTCACCCTCTTCGCAGCTATAGGGGTTCCGGTCTGGTTCTCGTTCTGGGTTTGCTTTGGGTCTGGTTCTGGGTCTGGGTCTGGTTCTGGTTCTGGTTCTGGGTCTGAGTCTGGGTCTGAGTCTGGTCTGGTCTGGTCTGGGTCTGAGTCTGGTCTGGGTCTGAGTCTGGTCTGGTCTGGTCTGGTCTGGGTCTGGTCTGGTTCTGGTTCTGGTTCTGGTTCTGGTTCTGGGTCTGGTTCTGGGTCTGGGTCTGGGACTGGTCTGGTCTGGTCTGGTTCTGGGTCTGAGTCTGGTCTGGTTCTGGGTCTGGTTCTGGTTCTGGTTCTGGGTGAGTACTGTGCCAGACTTTGGATCGTGTTTTGAAGCGTGATTTTAACTTATTTGTTGATATAATAACTTTTTATGTATATAAGATGAGTTTTGATGATTGATGCGAAATGTTTGTGATGTTGGTGAAGCTGGTGGGACCTCTAGTGGTTAACGTGCAGCATGACTTCTCTTTTCTCTGATACTCTGGCTCTGTGTGAATAGAGTTTAAAAGAGAATAAAATATTGACTATAGCTCCAAATGAAGCCCTAATTCACAGCATCTCCATTAGATCCGGTCTTACACGCCGTTCTTATGTAATATTTTAATATAATTTCACTCCTCAATGACTCGGTCGTCTCTCTGCAGGCTCTTCTTCACTGTGGTGTTCAGACAGAATTTAGTCTTTTCAGGATTTTGCTGTTTGTTCTGGTCAAATCCTCAGCGATGGAACTGTAAGGGATGGTGGATGGTGTACATGGTGTTACTCATGTTAAATGTGTTTTGATCTCAAAGTTGAATTTAAACAACTTTTAGCTCCAATTGTTTTTTTTTATTTGATAACTAATGCATTTATCAATCATGATTTATTCATAAGGATTAATTTAAGAGATAATAATGACAATCAGGAATGGCTCATATTCACACTGACATGGTTCCTTTAATAGCTGACTGTGAAGGGCACTAGTTTCTGTGCTAGCAGTGACCTCATCATCGCTTGGAGCTCAGATAAGGCATTTATGAATAAACAGTGTGACTGGTCATTCAGTTGTTTTTGGAAATAAACTGGATATACTTTATTTGTTTAAACTTGTTGTAGATTTCATTCTGCAGATCTGCCCCTCTCACAGAGGTGGTACTGTAGCAGGTTAACAGTTTAGTTATTCATGTCTAATGAATAGTTCCACAGAACCATTCCAAAGCATTGATGAACATCACCTCTGAACTCACAAACTCTAAAGATGTTTAGGATTTGTTTATCGACTTTGTGGAATTGGACCCTGCTGAAGGTTAGATGGGAATAATGCCCTTTATTTAGTACAAATCAAATAATCATACTTTTGAATTTACATTCCTTCCATTAGCTGATTAAGCTGTTTGGCAGCATTAACATTTAGTAAAAATGTTCTGTTCCTAAATCAGATCTTCAGTGAGGGCTAAAGGCCATGATGGCAGCCTAAAACTATTTTCCACTATTAGTTTAATGAACCTTGCCAGTTTGATGAATGGGTGATTGAAGATCGCTGACTTTTTCTAAATCTCTACATGAGGACTGTTCACACACTTAAGCTATTAAGGTGAGAACCTTAATCTAATTATTAAAACAAAAAACAATGAAAACCTTTAGACCACATGATCCTATCATGTTAATGATAATTAAATAATTAAATCTACCAAAATGAGAACCTGTCCCCATCATCAGATTACAATGCATTCTTTACTGTTTTATATTTAAATGAACAATAATTTGAGCTTTTGCCCGGGGGGCGTCTCCGCAGCAGGGGGCTACATTTGCCTTGCCAACTCCAGAGACCGTGGCTGGGGGGTTGCAACTTGCAAGAACTTTACTACCTTGTAAAATCGGGGAACTGTGACAGCAGTCGGTCTTATGAGTCCATACAGATGACCATAGAAAACTCCAAAGAATTCACCAAAGAATTAGAGACCTCTTTCCTTGTTGGATGGGCCTCCTAAAACCTGACCACTGTACTTAGCAGTTGTACTGATTATAGTTTTTAAGGTATAATAAAGATAAATGGCGTTGCCGGCACTCAGGGCTCTGATTTAACTTTGCCCCTCTGAGCCAGGAAATATCCAGCAGTGATGCAAACCTGTGAGAACAGACACTTCAGCACTTTAAAACGACGCTGTTGTTTGCTTGTTAAACAGCATTGTTACAGCATAGAAATTCTTCATACCCCGTAAACAGTCAATTTCCTTTAAATCGAGCTGAAGTAAAAATGTTTTTCGAAATGTATTTACACAACATTTTAGGGGAAAAAATAAGTTAAAATGCACTGCTCCCCTTAAATCCATTATTTTTTTCTTCATTAAACCAAGAGCTGACTGTTGAAATCCAGGTGCATTGTTTTTAGTAATAAAAGTCTGAAGTTGTCTGAGGAGTGACTGCAGCACATGCTGTTAGAGCTTCTTGTCACTTGTGCGATGAATTAGGAATTTAGGCCTAGGACCAGGAATTTGAATCCTAGGGTGTTAGGCGGAGACGAGACAGGGAGGGAGGGAGCAGGGTGGCAACGGGGGTGTGAGTGGGCTGTCTAAAGTTGATTTTTATCTCCCACACACACCGGGACTGCGGGTCCACCACCTCTGTTTTCCCTCTGATCTGTTCAGTATTCAGTCTGGATGCACAGTGACTGCAGCGGAAAGCAAACAAGGCCTGTGTGTCACTCAGGAAGAGGGTCAGTGGCATTTATAACATATATAAGAAGAGGCTTTGGGTTGCCATCTGGAAACAGTGAGTGGTGGAACTTCTTTTATGTGCTCATTTTGTTGAATGCTCTTTTGGTGATGTCATTAGCGTACTAATGTTATGATAGTTTTGTACGTCAATGCAACGGTTCAGATTCCCGCCCATCCCTCACAGCTTCTACAGATGCATTGGTTTAATACTTAGTATTTTCAGAAGATAGTACAGTGCTTACTAATGTATAAAAAAAACAATTACACAACTGTTTATTTGTATTAAGGATATGATGCACTTACTAAAATAGTCGAAGCAAAATGTAACAAAACAAACCGTAAGTAACACAAGTTAGAAGTTTTTAACTGACTGTGCAAAAAGTCAGTGATTTAATAAGTGAATATTACTCATTCAATAAGTCTCACAGTCGCATTTAATTAAATGCATCAAAATTATTAATATTAATAAATCATAATTTATATCTTTATCTCAATTCCCAATGTAAAGTGTCCATCACTGATTCCAGTAATGTTAGAATAAGGGCCGGAAAACATCAAACCGTAGATTTCCATCACTTATACACACTGCACACTCAGTACTTCACTCTCAGGGGCAGTTTATTCAAACAACACGCATTATTGTTCATGTCAGAGGAGACAAATACTTTAAACACATAATAAAAATGCAGAGGGGACCTATTCAGTAAATATTTTTTGTTTTTAAATAATTTATGCAATTTATACAACAAAGGTTGTAATAATGCTGCATGTATAATGTGAGCATGTACTGTATGTGCGTAATAGACTAATGTTAAGATTAAGACTTTCATAACTGGTTGCATTCATCTAAGTGGAAAATTGTGTAACGAGGTGATTTGGTAGAATTTGCTACATTTATAGCCGTTTTAATGACACAAAGCCGCTTTACAGAAATCTGGCTCAGAACATCTGTACTGCGTTTCCCTAAAGCACGCTATAAACATTTGAACTGAGACACCGCTGTATGTAATTGTGCAACTTGGTGATTTGGGGAAATCACCCTCGGTGGTGTTATTTCCCTTCAGAGCCGGCCAGTGCTCATTTTTTAGAGCAGACATCATCAGCTGGCAGGCTCATGCTCTCACATTCATCAGAACGTGGAAATTATTTCCCACATTATTTTTGCGTAAGCAATAAACATTGTATAAACACTAAATTCTGATGTAATTTTTTTTTTAAAGTGCTAAGTTACAGCAAATTTTATATGTACAGTTAAGTTTCACCCCTTTGCTGAGTCAACACACTTAACCAACTCAACCAAGTACCAAGCTGAATTCTAAGACCGTTGCAGTTTTATCATTTCAATATTATTGGGACTCTAAAGAAAAACTTTAACACTCTTTTTCTTTCGTGTTTTTAATGAATGGTTGTTGTGGATGAAGGTGTCTGCTAAATGCTACTAATCATCGTATGTCTTGAAAGTCCCTCTTTCATTCATCTAATCCATTTAAACAATTGTGTAACAATTTGTCTTTCCTAAATATAGGTCTTACTGATTTACCTGAGCAACTGTTTCTGCAATCATTTGGCTGCCGTGCAGTTTGGTTAAAGATGATGGAAGTGTATGTAATGCTGTGTGTCGGCATGGTTCTCCTTCCAGCTCTGAACTGTCAGTCATCCAACCAGACTGACTCCTATACTGTAGGAACCACCTATTTACTTACAATTAATTTGCCTTTTTGCTCTTTTAGAGTGATTGTGCTGAAAATCAGTCTTAAAAAAATACTGTGACATGTAAATTTTAGATGAAATATTAACAGTTCATATTTAACAGCCATGTTTTTGGACTGCAGAACTGGAAACTGTAACTCTTAGTAACTTTAGGACACTTATAACAGGCTTTTTTTCTGACTGTAGTTAAATTTTGTATTTAGTGTTAATTTAATCGCTCAGTCATAATCACTTTATCACAGTTACTCCTTTTTACAATAGCTAACAATAGCTCTGCAGTTTACTGAATTTCTGTGTGTGTTGTTAGTTCTGTGGTTCGTAGGGTTAACACTGCCAGCGTGGTGTAACTGTTAATCTTTGCAGATACAGAATGTCTGAAGACAGTCTGTGAAATGTGTCTCCATATTGTGTCTCTGTCAGGAGTGCACAGATGGCTATGAGTGGGACGCGCAGAACCAGCACTGTAAAGGTGGGTGGCAGGTCATCAGCAAAGCAATACAATTATTCAGTGTTACTGTGAACTGTCCACTAATTAACAGAAAAATAGACAGGCTTTCAGTTCTTTCTGTAAATTCAGCTCTCATTTCGTAACCATGTTCTATGTGTAATAACTCTGCCCTCAGACATAAACGAGTGTGAGACGATTGCTGAGGCCTGTCAGGGAGAGATGAAATGCTTTAACCATTACGGTGGTTACCTGTGTCTACCTCGCTCTGCATCTGTCATCACTGGGCATGACCCTAATGGCCAATCACAGACCAGTCTGTCTGTCGGTCCTAGTGAAGGGTTCAGCCCCTGTCCTGTTGGCTATGTGGCTCAGGAATATAGCTGTGTGGGTAAGAAGGATCAATATGGCAAAGAGAAAGCTATACAGCCTTGCTAATGTTAAACAACCTTCTGAAAACTGTATTTTATTTTGATCTGCAACGAAACATAAAATTCGTTTTAAAATTGTGTCATATTCATTGGGCTGTGTTTGTGTACAGATGTGGATGAGTGTGAACTGGGTCTGCATAATTGTCTGCCCAGTCAGCAGTGCATTAACACACTAGGTACCTACAGCTGCCAGTGTCCCGATGGTTACTGGAAGAGGGGCCAGGAGTGTATAGGTGAGGCCTACTCCTGAAGCTTTCTATATACCAGTGTGTGTCCATGTGTTACATTTATGTGCCGTCATCATAGATATTGACGAGTGCAGGTACCGCTACTGCCAGCATCGTTGCATTAACGTTCCTGGATCTTTCTCCTGCACGTGTGAGCCGGGTTTCCAGCTGGCAGGGAACAACCTCTCGTGTGTGGGTGAGTCAGTGTTCCTTAACATAAAACACACAATGTTTTCATATTTGTGTCTTATACTTCACAGCTTCACTTGAGAAGCAGAAGTTAATGTTTTGAAATTTGTACATTAAAATCTAAATCTTAACGATTTACATGAGATTCAATACTGAGTCAGAATGATTTCATCTTTGCATGATTCTTTAGATTGTTGCTTAGATATTAAAGCTTATTTCTTTTTAATGTATTGTTTGTGGATATAGATCTGCGTATAAAGGAACTCCAAATTAGAACCATTAAGGGCCTTAAGTGAACTGAATAGGTCTTAAGTACTAAATCCGTACTTTTTTTATTTGTTGGTTTCTCCAGATGTGGATGAGTGTGAAATGGGAGCTCCCTGTGCGCATCGGTGCTTTAACACTTACGGGACGTTCCTCTGTCGCTGTGAGCAGGGATATGAACTGGCCTCTGATGGCTTTGCATGCAAAGGTAAGACTTTTTTAAATCATGAACAGGTTCCAGTAAGATTTCTAAACTTTTTAAGCTTGTATTAGTCGCACTAATTGAGTCGTTTAGAGCCTGTTCCTTACAGTTTGTGTACTGTTTATAAATCGAGCTTTTTTTCCCCTCCAGACATTGATGAGTGCAGCTACTCAAGCTTTTTGTGTCAGTTCCAGTGTGTAAATGAACCAGGAAGGTTTACTTGTGAGTGTCCCCAAGGCTACCAGCTCCTGGGCACACGACTTTGTCAGGGTATGACATGGCTTTTTCAGCATCTTCTTTGAAAACTGGTTTTGATTCTTACAGACACATATGAAAATTTAATTTACTGACGTGCTTTTATTTTTTGTCTTTGTGTCTTATGTGTAGATCTGAATGAGTGCGAGTCAGGTAGCCACCAATGTGCTGAAGGACAGAACTGTGTGAACATCCATGGTGGACACCTGTGTGTGCAAGCCAATCGTTGCCAGGATCCCTACATTCAAGCCTCAGATAAGTCCGTGACAAAACCAAACTAAACTACATTCAAGAAATGAGCTCTAAAATACATCTTCGATATTGATGAGCTTTGTAAATAAGAGGTGGAGCTAAGGAATCAGGTAAGGATTGCATTAATTGACTCTCCTCTTTCACTTTAAGTCCTGCAAAAGACAAACACATCCCAGGAGGAAGCCATGACCTCACCTGATTCCCTGAAACCACCTTTCATTTACAATATGTTATTGTTTGTTTGTCCTTTTGACTTTTTCTCTTGTATTCCTTTTTGTTACATTAGTCGCTGCGTGTGTCCAGTTGGAAAGCCAGCATGTCGGGATCTACCTTTCTCTATTGTCCATCGGTACATGAGCATCACGTCAGAGCGCTCTGTTCCATCTGATGTCTTTCAGATACAGGCTACTAGTGTTTATCCTGATGCCTTCAACAGTTTCCGCATCCGCTCCGGAGATGAGAGCGGAGATTTTTATATCCGGGTAAGTTATGTACAGTTCTTTACCAGCCAGCAGTGCTACAGAGGACATTGAAGCTTGAGCACCAGTGCTGCACATGATACCCTTTATAACCACGATAGTGCAGTCATTAGAAAAAAGAGTTTATTTTGAACAAATTTTACTTTATTTTGTTATATTATTATAACAAATTTACTTTATTGTGAATTTTCAGCAAATTAACAATGTTGGTGCCATGCTGGTACTGGCCCGGGCTGTAAACGGACCGAAAGATTATGTTCTGGACCTGGAGATGATATCAGTCAACCCCACAGTGAGCTACCAGAGCAGCTCAGTTCTACGACTCTCCATATACATAGGGCCTTATGCTTTTTAAAGTGAGAGAGAGTTAAAGAGTGAAGACATGAAGACAGGTGCACCACAAACTGGTGAGTTAAGCCAAGATGGTGTGTTTTAAGTGAAAGCTTTTAAACTGCTGCAGAGATCGCTTCTAAAAACCATCACAGCTTTCAAAACTCTGAATTAATTAAGCCCGTAAATGTAAAGGCTATATCTGAACAATGGTAAAACATTGATTCCTTGTGCTCACAATCACACAGGCTGCTCACTTGTACACAATAAACCTCAGGTGATTGGATCACTCATCAGACTTCCAACTTCTAAACGGAGGGAAATGGGTTGAACTCAGAACTGCAAAAAAGATTGAAGATTTTAACAATAAAACACTGATCCTGATCAATTAAACTAGTCAATTCTTCATTTGATTTCCACAATTGTTTCACAAAAAAAAAAATTTAAGTATAATTTTACCAGTTATTATGTAAATATTCTACATTTAAAACTTCACAATTATATCTACACATGCAAGTCATTTAAGCAGGTCTCACAAGGGTATTTTCTTAGTTTTTTCTTCCTGATTAATGTTGTCAGGAACATAAAAAGCGTAATATTTTGCAGTTTGGGGTTTTGCCTCATGTTATTTCTTTTCAGAAGTCTGTATGTAGCTCATATTTTGTAAATAGCTTGAGTGTGTTTAAAAACTGAATATGACAAAAGTCATGACACTGATAATCACTTATGTAGACTATATGAGAATTTGTTTTTCACCTTTTATATGTTACAATATGTACAAGAGGATGCATAACACCACTATATAACCTTTCCAAAGAGCTCATTCTATGTATGCTCTTTCATCTTGGCTTATTTGTACAATTTATACTAAATTTAATAAAGTTTCATTAGGAACAGACATGTGCGTTTGTCTTCCCTAAACATTCATTCAGTTTTTAAACTGTTTTTAAATAAAATCGCCGAGAGCTGGAGCTTGACCATTGAGTAATGAATAAACAGAATAAATTATCTGTAATTGTAGTGAAATTTATAATAAAATGCTCTTGTTTAATGCACTTATTGTAAATTGATTAACAAGCACTAGCATTTATAAAGTAGCTCTTTTCACCATATAAAGTCTCATGTAATCCCACAAAATATCTTAAAAGAGTTTGTAGTAAATAGCATCATGTTATGTTGTATCCGACTTCAGTAAGAGGTGTGGAACAAAGTGTAAGCATTATAGGTTTTGGGTTAAAAACCCCACAATAGAACAGCTTGGTGGAAACATTAAAGCTATAATTGTTTTTAGAAATGACACTGTGTCAGATCGTATAAAAACTAACCAGGTCAGCCCGGATTGGATTAGAGAAATGGTGCACGATTGCACAAGAGTGGAAGAACATCCAATGCTTTTAGAAACGGGCACTACCTTTACTTAAATAATACCCTTTTTAATCATAATATTATGGCATGACAAATAATTTTATTGTTTTTTCTTTGCTTTTGTTTATTGTTTGGTTTATAATAATGTTTACATGAAAGAGCTTCCTTTGACCACTAGTCCTTCAGGACCATATCATATCTGTATGATGTATGGAGTGTGAAGAAGTGAATTTTGTCCAGTGATGGACTTCAGGCCTGTACTTATCTTTAGCCTTCTGCCCAGTGTAAGATAAGTGAAAGCTAAATATAATGTGAACTTGAAGATGTGACCTTACTGCATTTCCTTTTACATAGTTATAATTGAAGCACTGTAAGTGTTCGACTGTTTAACACAGTAATTTGTCATGTGTTTCAGCAAGTGGATTTAGTGCATTAATGAAATACCTCCACATGGTGACAGTGTAACACAAACGCAGGCTGTAAAGGATTGAGTGATACCTTGGTAAAGCAGATATTCAAAACACACGTTTTAATTGAAGTATAAAGGAAGATGAGTGTTGTGTTGTGTCACATGGGTGGAGTGTTGGAAAATAGACTGATAGGTTAGAAGTTCAATCCTAATGACCAATAGGTTGCTGGTATCGACCTTTGAGCAAAGCTCTGAAGCTGTGGAGGCTGGAAGATGAAAAAGTTAAGTTAATTTGGTCTGAATGTGGCGGCACGGTGGCTTAGTGGTTTAGCACGTTCGCCTCTCAGCGCTAGGGGTTCCTGGTTCGAATCCCCATCTGGGTGGAGTTTCCATGTTCTCCCCGTGTCTGCGTGGGTTTCCTCCGGGTTTCCTCCCTCCCATAGTCCAAAAACATGGATCAAGTCAATTGAATTCTCAAAATTGCCCCATATAGAGTGTGTCTGTGTGAGTAAGTGTGTGCCCAGCGATGGACTGGCACCCTGTCCTGGGTCTATCTGCCCAGTGCCCGAGATGTTCTCCCCTGGATGGGCATGGGGAACCCCCCGTGCCCCTAATAGAGGATAAAGCGGGAGAAAATGAATGAATGAATGGTCTGAATGTGTGTGTCTTTCCTGAGAATGACTAGCAAATCATATAGGATGTACATTATGATTTTAGTCACTGCTTGTTACTGGTACTGTACTTTAATTTGCTGTTGGAGAAAAACATAATATAACATTTTTGGCCCTGAAATGGGCATGCACATAGTTACACTGAAGTCTGTGTGCAGTGGGTCATCAAATTTCACTAACATCAACCATTTGTTCGGTATTGTGTGACTAATAATTCCTAAAATGTTTTACAGTTTCTGTACAGAGAGTGTGTGAATTGTTCTATATTGCTGTTCTGGTTCTGGTGAGAATCTCCAACAGGGAGTGGATGATCTCACCCATGGTTGGTGCTGGAACAACAGAGGCCTTGTGGGCAGAGCAGCAGATGGAGGTAGGTGGGAGGTGTTGTAGTGAAACCCTGGCCATGATAGCTTATTGAACATGTGACATGGGGCAAAACAAACTCATCTTATCTTCATCTCTCTCTTGACTGGCCATGCTGCCAGAGTAGACGTGTGGGACTTTTGGGAGTTGGAATTGGAGAATCACATTGTTTTTGGGAGTTACATAAAAGTTCATAAAGGCTCTTTTGAAAAGATTTCTGTAATCACGTAATCACCCACATTGCAATTATATTTAGCGTTATTTAGCATTAAAAACAGCCAACAAAGATAAACAAACAATCTAAAAGTAACACGAGAAATATATTTAGAAGCCTGATGCTAAAAATGGAGGCTGAAACATTAAATCAGGGGTCTCATCTATTTTTGTGGTTAGTAAAGTGGTAGAGATGGGTCAGGGTTATTGTAATTTCCTGTCCGCCCCCTCTGAGCACACTTCACACATCAGGCTTTTAGAAATATTATGCGCAAACTACCGCTGACAGCTATGAATGGGCGTACCGAGATATGACCAATTCCCTGCCGGTGACTACTACAATGGGATGGGGCCTGAAGAAAAAGCTGTCATGCAATTGCGTAATATGTGTCACTTCGCCCTTTCAGATGACTTCCTTCTAAATCTGTCAAGCAAATTGTCACACTGACTCGAAACCTATTCCTGTAACACAATACTGTTAGTAGTTAGTAGTGATTATGTAAGAAATCAAACTGGGATACGGTCAGGATGCAGTGCTGTTCATTTATGTCTGAGATTAACAGATCTATAATGATAGATATTCAATGCAGATCTTTCAAAAAACAGTGTTTGGCAAAAAGTTTTTAATTAATTCTGGACCACTGGATGCATGTAGGATCTGATTTACCTGCCGTGCATGAGTTACAACACTACAAAAAAGATACACAGAATATACAAAATACACACAGAAAGGGCTCCCACTCTGAAATTAAACCCATAACCTTCTTACTGTGAGACTGTTTATATTATTAACTGAAAGTGTAAAAGACTGTGATTTATTGCACTACCAATAAGTTTTTTTTTTACTTGCATTTAAATATAAAGTTTGATTATATTACACTGTTCTTGGGAAACTACCGCTAGCATTTTCAGAAACATGCTTCAGGTTGGTCCTAAAGACATGTGGCACACGCTGACCTTTATGTACTGTAGTACTACTGAGATTTCTGTACTGTCACTTAACACAAATCTCTCCGCAGTGAGCCAATTTCGTTACTAAGCTACAGCAGTTCTGTTGCCATGGTCACATGGTCAAGCATCAAATGTTCATTTCCCAAAACAAAGAATTAAATTTAGGGACAAGATTAGAGGATTTTTAATAGTTTGCACGATTTAGTTGCATTCCTGCAAGCAAACTTTATATAACCAATATATATGAGCACCTATCCTGATTTGTGAATTATCCAAATTGTGGGACCAATACGGGATTATCTTATCTTATCTTATTAACACACAGGATGCTAGTATTTCCAGTGAGATGGGGCATGATGGCCTTTCATATTTGGTTGTATGTACACCTCGTTGTTGGCAGATGTTTGGTGATGCAGGAGAGATGGCTAATGAGTAGGAAATTGACTTTGAGAAATCCTCTCTTTCTTGGCTGTTCTGTATTTTCTCTGAATTCTACAGAAATCCACTGAAGGAAAACATATCCAACAGAGTTTAAAATTACACCCCTCTAATGCAGCATATGAAAGGAAAATGTCTTGTGCCGATTGGCTGGATGTTGGTGATTCATCAGTTTTTTGGTTTTTTTTTTGTTCTTACATTTATAAATTGACATTATCACAACCTCATGGGGAACACACCCAATAATTATGAGTGCTTTTTCTTTTAAAAGCTGTGAAGTCCACCATCAATAATGCAGCTTCTTTGCACGTTACAGATATACAGTATACTGAATGTACTAACTCAAAGGATTTTGAACATTACTCATTTTCTAGGAAGCAAATTGCTGCATCAGTCAACAGCTATGAGAACGCATGTCTTGTCATTTTGTCTTCAGCAGATGGCTATGCCACCCACATGATAAAAAAATCTAACAAAGTTGACAGATGACAAACATGACAGCTTAGGGGTCAGGGTGGTACTTCTCTAATATAAATGTATTTTTTTTTGTCCGTAGTAAGAAAATGATTAATTTATATCATTAGGGTTAACATTTGTCCTGAATGCCACAGACCTTTGTCTGTGTCCCTAATGTATAGTTTTCATATTTCATGTATTATGTGGTTTCTATTGTATGCAGGGTCAAATGCAGCATTTATCAACGATGGCTAAAATTGCAGAGCTGGCAATGACACTATTAGTTACATTATCAGTAATAATGGGGACATAGGAACACAAAGAACATCCGAGTGAACAAACAGGAAGAGTTCATTTTAGTGCAAAGTGTCTTTGAACACAGAGGCTTTGTGGACAACTCAGAGAGCACATGCATGAACACCTGATGCTCTTGATCAAGCAAACAACTCTGACACACTGCAGCTAATAACCTCTCATCCTTTAAAGAGTTTAATGGCCTTGGTGAAGGAGGGGGGGGGGGGGGGGGGGGGGGGGGGGGGGGGGGGGGGGGGGGGGGGGGGGGGGGGGGGGGGGGGGGGGGGGGGGGGGGGGGGGGGGGGGGGGGGGGGGATTTTTTTTTTTTTTTTTTTTTTTTTTAAATCTTGTGATTATAATGTGAATACAAAAGGCAAAGGTCTCCAGCATATTTAACAAGCTGAAATTGTGATCGACTCAAAAAAAGAAATCTTTTTGTACCGAAGACTAAAAATAACTTGCACAACCAAGGATGGAGAAAGAAAGAACAGTTACAAGGTTGCAGGCTGTACAAGCTTTGTGAACAGAAAGATGGAGGGAGGAGGGAAATGTGGAGGCGTTTGCTTCATTCAACTACTCAGTGCTTTTGTGTTTTAAACTTCTGTATGCATGCATGAACAAATAGCAATCATACTCACTCACATGCACAGCCATGATTTCTGACTCGCACATGTTCCCTCACACTGTTCTAAGAGTTCAAGTTGCTGATGAGGGTGGCAAAGTGTCACATCATAGGACAGCTGCCCATTAAGGCTTTCAAAGCACCGAGGTTCCAGAAAAAAGTTTGTGAACCATGTGGCATGACTGTAGCTGTTGTTCAGACTTGCACAACATTTTCTTTTAAAAGTTTTTAGTTTGTAATTAAAATATAATAATGATACTGCATGCATCTGTATCTTAGACAATAACGTGCTTCAAATTAATTATTAAGACCTTTTCCCAATTGCAGCAAAACTGCTTACCTTTGTACCAAGTATGATTTTGCACTGCTAATGTATGACATCACAAATAGTTTTTTTCACTATATTGAAATAGATTACCATAGACATGCATTAACCTGGTTTATTTTTTAGGGTTATACTTTTGTCAATTTAAGTACAAGTGTAATATTTAGGTTTGCAAATGCTTTGTTTTACTGTCCATTTGGCTCAAATGCTGAAATAAGTGTCATGGACTTTTTACAAAGGTCTTTACTCAGATGTTTCCTGAGTGAATAATGAATTCATGTTTTCAAGTTACATGTACATTATTATTTTAATCTAAAAGTATTTGTCTATGGTTATAACTAAATATAGAAATCACTTCTGAACATTGTCGTCTAATTGTTAAGCCAATCAGCATGTTTGAACCACAAATAATGAGAGAGAACAGGCACGAGTGGGTCTGGTTCAGATAGGTGGTCCATGTTGTTCTATATTAGTGTTTGAGTGGGAGAGTTGCCAAGCAACAGATTACATTTCTTTCAAGGAACTAAGTAAGGACCTTGATTCTTCTTTTTAAAGAAATGCATAAAGGGATAAAATAAAAGAGGAGCTCTTAAAGCAGACAATAGTGCTTCATTTTGACAGGTAAGTAGAGCTCTCATGTCTGCACATTTTTTGGTTTTGTTAAAAAAATCCTTCACTTCATCTCACAATCAGCGAGTGTCCTCTGACAAACTGATTTATGTGAAGAAAATGTGCATTGGGTTTCTTTTTAGAAGAGATATCCAGCGACCTGCATAAGAAACCCAATCATCCATGGAAACAACTCTCCAGAGTTCTCATTTCTTTACTTTAGTACAATATTAAAGTACCTGTATTTCATTTGAAAATTTGAAGTTGGTGCCACTTTCGACTTGAAAACTGAAATATTGTATTTTTTCCACAGTTGGTCTTGTAGATGTGTGCAATACTGACAATTTGCATGCAATTTTTATTTACTTTTGCTTTCTTACGGCCAACTTAACACATCTGCTGTGTCTGTTGCAGCAAGGATCTTTAAGTTCCTCTGAGGTAAATAAATGCAGCAAGCTTGATTGTGGTATGTGAAGTGGGGGGGAATGCAATTGTGAGAAAGAATAAGGTTTTATCTGTTTTTATGGTTCCTGTTTATGATCTAGCTGTGCCTGTGTGTTTTTAGAATAGACAGTGAGGCTTCAGTGTCGTGAGCTGCAGCAGCCTCCTACCAGCAGTGCTACCTGTCTGCTTAAACACTTAAGTATTTTGAAGCATGTCATGTGTAATTTTTTGTATTTCAACTTCAGAATTGACACATAACCATGTGTAGAATATCAATACAGATGTGATTCTAATGATCCCCACCGCGTCCTAAATCTTGTGACACAATGTCACATCACAATCCACATGACCACTGCCTGCTGTCTAACTGATATGAAATGAGATCAGAATGAAATTCATCTATACCACCCCCTGTAGACCGAAAACATTCCACAGCCTCACAATCTATTCAACTTGCATTAAGTAAATTAATATGTTGATTTGTCATTTGTTTTAATAAACACTACATATTAGTGTTTCTTTTGCTTGTTATAAGACAGACACATGGTATTACGCATAATAGTAACCAATTATCAAGAAACAGTTTATCCCAAAGTCATATTACTAAATTATTGTATGTTCCTAATTTTTCTTCTTGTCTTGAAGATTTGATCCTTTAATTATTCTGGTTTTTCTGAACCCACTTTGCAGTAAAGACATGTATTCATGTGCAGAGATAAACTGCAGAATGTGAAAGACTTTACTGCTCCACCGGATTATTTAAACACTGGGACGGACAAACACTGTCTCCGCCTTGTGAGGCCTTAATGTTGTCCAAATCGGGCTGCGTGCGTTGAAGGGGTTCCCATCTCACTCTCCTACGTCATCATCAGGGGGTGACAGGAGAAGCAGCAGAGACATGGGAACTATGATTCTTATGCTTAGGCGCACGCCCCCCCCCCCTTTTTTTTCTCTCCGACTCCTATATAAACCGCATATGCGCCGTGTTTCCACCAAATCCCTTTTCCAAGCTTAATAATAACATTATCCTTCTTTATTAAAACATTAAACTCAGCAGCGAGGACTCACTGCAGGAACATGGTCCTTACCTGAAAGTGCACCGACAGTTTTCCATCAGTCCAAATGATCAAATAGAACGAGGTCTGCGAAACTTCTCGGTCGCATCCAGTTTGATATCGGCGTTTAGATCGAGGCTGCAGCGATGTACCGCTCGACTAAAGGCGCATCGAAAGCGCGGAGAGATCAGATCAACGCCGAGATCCGCAACCTGAGAGACCTGCTGCCCATCTCCGACTCCGACAAGGCGCGCCTGTCCTACCTGCACATCATGTCCATCGCCTGCATGTACACCAGAAAGTCCGTCTTCTTCTCTCCAGGTACGCTTTTATTTTATTGAAGTAGTTTTGATCGCCGAACAGCTGGACTTTAAAACTCCCTGCACATTTTGCTTTTTACCTTATAATAAATTACTGAGAAAATGTTTGTCCTACAACACCTAAAATATCCTTATTTAAATTTTAAGGAGACTGCAGTCAGTGTCACCACTTTTAAGTTTTTTATTGATTTGGTTTAAATAGTTTACAAAGCAAACTTTTATAAATATAAATACTTTTTATTTAGTGTTTTTTTTTGTAAAGTCTAGTTAAATCTAGCTTGATACTCATTGTCCGTCTTCATTTGATTTGTATTTTTATTTTGATTTTAGTGATGCTTAATTTTGAAAATTGGATAAAAACTTTTTTGAAGTAGCTGTCCATGGTGCTGAGGCGCACCATGATTACTGTAAACTCTAAATCGGGTTGCAGTGATTTACAGACGGGATTCTAACGTACACGTACTTTCGCAGATTTGGCAGAACATCGTGATTTAAGTGCCAGCATCCTGGGTCTGTCTGAACTCTCTGAGTTGGTGCACACATTACCTGGATTTCTTTTGCTGTTGACCAGCGAAGGCAAACTGCTTTATCTGTCTCACAACGTCACCGAACACCTTGGCCACTCAATGGTGAGTTATGTGACATGAAAATCAGTATATTTACGTAGCTTAAATTAATTTGCATAACTCAGGACAATGTAGAAAAAGTTTTTAATGTTCCTTCAACAGAGGAAAACTTAGACATTTTATATTTCTGTTGCATTTTTTAAAAAAGTGAAAGCCTATCAATAGATTTTGGTCTAAACAATAATGTTTTTTTTTATCTGTACAGGTGGATCTGGTATCTCAGAGTGACAGTGTGTATGATATCATCGATCCAGCTGACCACTTCGTTGTAAAAAGCAACCTCATGCCAGTGACCACACCAGACACAGGTAAAAAGAAATGTTTCACACCAACTATATGCTGTAAATGTTTTTTTATCACCTATGAATGAAGCTAAAAATGCTTTTTATTATTTTTTATTTTTTTAGAACGCCTATTTCGCTGTCGCTTTAACACTTCAAAGTTTGTCAGAAGACAGGGCTCTGGGAACAAACTGATTTTGGTTCGAGCACGCTGTCTGCCATTGCCTTACCATGCATCATCCTACTGGACCTCCACCTCAGTGTGGGTGTGTTTTTGTTCACCACTGGAACTCCAGCCATCCAACCCAGCCAGCAGCAGGAACCCCCTCCTGACTCCACCAGCTGAGCAGGCTTTCCAGCTGACCTCTTTCCAATCGCAACACAGTCGAGACATGAGGATACAAGCTGCACAGGAAAGGTGAGAGAAGCAAGTCGCAGTCATTTAACAATTTATTTATTACAAATCCAAGAGACTTCATAAAAGACTAATATTGTTTTGTATTCTTACAGTGTAAGTTTGTACCTGGGCTACAATGTGGAGTCACTGCTCTCTCGCTCTTGGTACAGCATGCTGCATCCTCGTGATCTGTCTTATGCCTCAGCACAGCACTGCACTCTGTGTAAGTTTAATATATTTACTGCTAAGTAACCATGTATGAATACTAGCAATTATTTTAAAGAACTTTAAAACATGTTGTTTTGATAGAAATACTAAATAAATTGTTATTTTTCTTTCCAGTGCGTGAAGGATCAGAAAGGCAGGTGGAGATGGTGGTTCAGATGGAAGCAGCTGATGGCTCATGGGTCTGGCTTTATATGATCCTACAGCTTCAGACAGGAGAGCATCCCATCACTTGTCAGAATTTTGTCATAAGGTATGACATATCGCAGTGACTCTTATCTTTTGCCATTTCAAAGAAAACCCTAATATTTTTAACTTTAAAAGCCACTCACACTTTCCCTTTATGTTCTTTTTCCCCATAGCGAGTCTGAAGCATGGTCTGTGCGTCAACAGCTCAACTCAGAGCAGAATCAAATGACCCTTCTATACCAGGAGGGTTTGGCGCAACCATTCTCTCCACTGTCTGTTTCAGAGCAGGTCTTCACCCCGAGCAGCAGTGGCTTATCTGCTCAATCATTTGATTTTAATTTTATCTCTGGTCACAGCTCCTCAGAGGAATTCCCCAGCACCAATCCTGAGACTGGCTTAGATTTAGGCTCCTGTTCCAGCTTTCCA
Organism: Corydoras maculifer; assembly: GCA_019802435.1. Taxonomy (NCBI): domain Eukaryota; kingdom Metazoa; phylum Chordata; class Actinopteri; order Siluriformes; family Callichthyidae; genus Corydoras; species Corydoras maculifer. Next base: position 761,060 of record JAFMOD010000766.1, read on the forward strand.
GTAGAAAAAGACTTTTCCCAACCTCACGAAAGCCAACAAATGTGGTTACCTGATTCTGAAAATCTTTCCACTGGCTCAGACCCTTCTGCCCAGCCCTTTTTGGGATCAGACCATTACCAAGCACTTGTTCACTCCACACCTCTACTCAAGCCAGGTGTGTCCAAAAGACATAGCAAGGGGGAGTTAGTCTGCACACCTCCTTATACTCCAAGACACGTAGATGGCTCCTTCATGTTTGGTGAGGGAATGTTTAAACCTGACCCAACCAGTAGTGAGATAAGTGCTTTAAATCAAATAGTTCAAGTGACTCACTCAGTTTGTTTGTCAGAAATTGGTGGCACAGTGTCTGCACAGCACTGCCACAGGCCTCGCTATGAGAAACTTCCTCTCTCCCCAGACACTCCAGCGAATGATGATTGTTCCCTTATAGCCTTACCAGAGATTAAGGGACCTTTGTATGTAGATGTACCTGATTTCATGCATCATGGTCCTCCTGAGTGCTACCTGACCCCAGAAGCTTCCCCGACTGAACAGTTGTGTTTAGGCTTCTTTCCCCAACAACTTGAAGAGGACAGAGAGAAATTGGAGATCTCACTTTTGGCTCAGTATCTCAGCTCCATCACTGAGGGATTTTGGAAAGACTGTGTACCAAAAACACATCCCACCTCCCCTTCCCGGCTCAAAGAGCCCTTTCCCACTAAGAGTTCTCCTTCCTGTGAAATTCCACCCACCATGTACTGTGGGCAAGCTTACTCATCCCTGGCACAAGACCACATGTCTTTAGAGAAACCTATCTCTCACCCACAACAATCTCCTCCTCACTCCTCCATTCAGCATCCTCCTCCTTTCCCACAGAAGGAGGCCCTAGTTGGTGTTCAGCACCTCTGTAGCGTCCAGTCGACGCACTGTAACGGCATAACCAGCGGCAGGATGCTGGAGTCAGGAACTCCTGATAATGAGGCTTCTCCTGAGAGCGCGATGGATGATGAGATGTCTCCAACACTGTCACCCTCCACTCTTCCAGCCTCACTGAAGTTGAGTCCGGCTCCAGCACGTAATTCTGTCAGTCCTGGTTTATCTTGTAACCAGTCCCTTCTGGAGGAGCTGGTCAGCATGGAACCTATGTTCGAGGCAGATGTCTCTATAACTCCTGCCTTGAGACAACAACCTGAGTTGTATCAACTCCCTTTTCAAGAGTCACAAAAGCATTTCTATCAAGGTGAGAATCACAGAGATTTTTTATTTTTTTTTAACAGTTCAGTAATTTGTGCAGATGCAGTTTTCATGCTGAGATTTAATACTTACCTGTCTCTTCCCTTCTTGTCTTTCAGATGGAACTGGTGATCACATGTTCTAAAATAAGTCTATGACTTAATTAAAAGTATGGCATATTGTCAGAACTTTCACTCCGTCTTATCTGATTATATGAGTGACTATCTCTATGTTTATTTTATGTTTATACCTCAACAGAATGAGTTTTCATGAGCGCTTGTATTCATGGACTGTCATTTTGGGCAACAAAGTTAGAAGTATACTTAAAAGTATTCAAGAGATGGCAGTTTTGCAAAAAAAATGCCACTTTGGTATTCACTTATAGTGAAGACTGATGAAATTCAATTGTATTGGTTCTATGTAGAGCTGCCTATGGTAACAGAAGATTGATTCCAGAATCTGATATTTATTATTTATTGATTGTTTACATAAAATATATATGTATATATATGTGTGTGCTATGATATTATGGATTCTAGATAAAAGCCATGGAATTATTTATTTTCTTCTATTAAAATGTTCTTGCTGATAAGTGCTAATAAAATTGCCTGCTACCTTGCATGGTCATTTTTCTTCTGAAGTCACGATGCCATTATTTTTTTAGGTCAATTAAACACAACTTTGTCAGAGAAGGGTTATCTGCATATAGCTTTGTTAATCGTCTCTACGCAAAACCATTCTTTTTTTATAATATCTACCTTTCATTCTGGCTTTTTTATGTGTCTCCATGGTTTCATAGACCTGAGAGGTACAGACTGACGCACATGATGGTTTTTTTTTGACGCATGCTCTTGACTCAGAGGCATAGTGGAGACAATCAGCTTCCCACTCCCACACGCTCATTCACCCAGCCCACATGGGCTCATTATATCAGTAAGTGCGCAGTGCATGATAATACCCTATATGGCTGTTCCTGACGCCCTCACAGTTCCTTACCAGTCCCTGGCTCTCACTTTCTGCCTGTTGCTGAGGCTTTTTAGATTCTGCACATAAAGGCTCCACCTCCTCAGGGTCCTCCTGAAAGCATCCTGTCCATTGAGACTATCCGACATAACCCTGACCCACCTACACCGCCATGGATGGATGTCTAAAAATATCTGCGTCCATCCACCACACGCTGAACGAGGCTCAGTCGTCGTCTTTCTGTCCTTGTGCAGGCAACACAAATAGACAGCTTTGAAAAGAAGACGAAAAAAGAAAAAGAACCGAAGGTGCACAAGGACTTTTAGATGTGCTCTCTGTGCTCTAGCCATCCTCCCACTCGTCCAATCAGTCGACGTGCTTCTTTTCATCGTCCCTCTTTCACACATCTGTGCCTGCTCATTCATTAGTATCCTCTCTACCTCTGACTCATCCCCACCCCTCGCACCCATACCTCTCTTTCCACTCCTTCACTCCATCTCTCTATTTATCCTCCTCTGCTTGAGCATCCTCCAGCTCCAGTCATGTAAAACACTTATACCACAATGCCTACATGAATAAAAAAAAAAAACTCCAGAGTGTGTTTGTGTGCTTAGTAAGAATAGCATTGCTTACATGTTTGACTACAGAAAAACAAGCTCTTATTTAAAAATGATAATTATGTGGTGTTTGCAATTAACCAAACCAGGATCAGTAAATGTTTTTTAAGAAGTGACTATTTACATTGCATATATCAGTGGAAAATTTTTGAACTGATATAGCTCATGTATTAATATAATAATATAATGCTGTTATGTTTGAACTGATATAGCTCATGTATTAATACAATAATATAATGCTGTTATGTTTGAACTGATATAGCTCATGTATTATGTGCGTTAAATATTTTTTAAACACAGTCCTAAAACTTGTAATAATTCTGAGACTTTGTAAAGGCCACTTATGTTCTTTACACACCAACTTTACACAGGCGTAATGTGTCCCCAAAACGTGTTGCTGGTATTGTATCTGCCTCTATCTTAAACGATCATGTTTGTCTTGTTGATCACTTCAAAAATACGTGTGCAAATAATTAATAGATTAATGCTGCCCTCTTGTGGTGGCCGTGCGTGTTGCAGTTCGGTCTGTGTGGCTCACCGTGTGGCCTCTTGGTGGCAGTATGCGGGATTATCTGCTGCACATGGCAGGGGAGGAGCCCATAACGACGTCACTGACATCATGGCGGCCTGCGTGGCTTGAACATGAAGCCGAACGTGAACGAGGTCAAAAGAGTTTCAATCAAAACAAAGCGTTTTATTTATTTATTCCACAAACTTAGAGTTCTACAGGCAGGCGTGCACAAACTAAAGACCTGTTAATGTGATACGGGTCGTTTTCTAAAGTAAGTTGTGTGATGTCAGTTTAAATATTACTTTTATTTCTAAATGAATTCATTGTTTAAATTAAATTTAATCTACTATTTTAGCACGATGGCTTTTCTTGCAAATCTTCGTCCTGTGATGTCATCGGTCCTGCAGGGTGAGTCTCATTCCGTCTGCTTTACAGAATCAGATACAACGTTTTAATCATTTTAATTAATGCTTGAAATAATTAATAATCCACATCAATCACTTTTACAACCTTCAGTCAGAGTTCGTGCAAATAACTGTGTTATATAAACTGTAAACGGCTCCCCATCTTCATCATCTTCATCATCATCATCTTCATCATCATCACATATAAATTAAAAAACTAATGGCACTTTTTCAGCTAATGAAGATTTTTAAAATACTATTAAAAATACTACATTGTCAGAATCAGAATATCTTTATTGTCATTATACCAGGTATAACGAAATTAAGGTGACATACTTTCGGTGTCACATACTTAAATTTACACAAATAAAGAGATTTAAAGTATAGCACTATCATTTACAATTTACAAAAATTTTGAAAGAAAAAAATAGTTTCTTTACAAGAGTGTATAAGACTGTACGACCTGAGTGAATGTATTTATATGTGTGGATGTGCTCGTTAATGTTAGATTATTTTCTGTCTTGAAATGGCCTGGCAAGAGCTCTATGAGAGCAGGGATAGGCTCCAGCACTCTTGTAACCTTAATGATGGCCTAAGAAAATAAAAAATAATAATTTACCTTAACTTTGTTGGGATAACAGTTTCTGAGGTCTACACAGTTTATGTGTTCACATGATTTATTTTGTTCATTCAGAGTATCTTTGATTTCAGACTTTAGTGATGGACCTACCTCATAAATATTTATGATTTTTTTTTTTATGGGATACATTGAATTATACAGATTTAATTATTGTTTCAGCATCTCAGTCTGCGTGGTGTGGGCCTCTGTTAACCCGAACCATGGCGACGCTCAATCAGATGCATCGTCAGGGTAAACCCGCCCCACCGCCAAAAAACATCGGAGCAACGTTTGGCCGACCACAGCTGAAGGGTGTGGTTTTAAAGACTATGATCAGAAAACCCAAAAAGCCTAATTCTGCCAACCGCAAATGTGCACGCGTTCGTCTGTCCAATGGTAAAGAGGCTGTGGTCTTCATCCCGGGGGAGGGCCACAACCTGCAGGAGCACAACGTCGTCCTTGTGCAAGGAGGCAGGACACAGGATCTTCCTGGTGTCAAGCTTACGGTCGTCAGAGGCAAATATGACTGTGCACATGTTGTGAAGAAGAAGCAGTAGTTTGTCTTGTCCATGCAGGGACGTCCAGCAACAGAGACTGTGCTCTGATGTAGAAACCTGTTCTGATTAGGTTTTGTTTTTCATTCTTTCAGCTTCATGACACAATAAACCTTCTGCTCGAACAGCTGTGTATCAGTGTGAATATTCTGGTCAGGTTTTTTATATAAAAAAAAACCCAGAGACTACTATATAGTGTAATTGCAGGACATTGTACTTTATAGAAAAAGTGTTTTAGCCACTGATGCGTTCATGAAATTCTACGTATTCTTATTAACATGAAAAGGATTTTTTACAGACATGTTTATCTCATTTAATCCTAAATAATCCAATGTAAACCAGTCTCCCTGTCCTCAGTCTGCTACCATTTACGATTATCCCATTAGATTAAATAGGTTTGTAAATGCAGTTTTCTTTTTGTCTCAATATAAATACGTACACAGCGAGAGAGAGAAATAGAACTTTAAAATATTTTTTATTTTAAATTTACCGCGACAAACCATTCGAAACTTATTTTTTAGTCTTAGAAGTCAGCATGCATCACACAGTTTGAGCTTCGTTCTGAAACGTCCAATGTACCTGCAGCTGCGCAGCCAGTCCGTTGGCCTGATATTGTATGTATTAGTATTGTTTTAGTATTTTATTGTATGTATTAGTTAGTATTTCATTCTATTTCGAGCAAAAGCATTTCACTGTCTTTGTGGAACGGGAAAGAGTTCATCCAGACATCGCTGAAGATTTTCTTTCCTTTCAGGATAATGATTCTCCTTAATCTTTATTGCTATATATTGCTGGGTCTGGGTTCGGGTTTCTTGGGTGGACGTTCTGTTCAAAAGCAGAGCACCAAGCATTTCCTGATTGGCCTCTACTGACAGGCCGAGCAGAAAACGTAGGAAGAGTTCAAAGTTGCCATTTTTGTCATTCAGTGTTTTCTCTACAGCGCACTTTTGTAGATCAAACAACGAGGGTTTACGCTTTGCACCCTCTAAGATGTTCTTTTGTTGATTCTTGAAGCACATGAAAACATAGAGTGCAGCCAGGTACTCTTGGAGAGTTGGATGAATGAAGCAATCCACCTTTTCCTGATACATAAAAAACTTCTCTCTGTTAAACTGAGTACAGAGACCCGAGGTGGACACTTCATTATCAGCTTCCAAATTCCACGCTTTCCAGTCGTCTCGCTCGATCCGAAACAGGTTTCTTTCCAGTAACTGGAAGGCCATGTTCCCAAGTGTCATGATAAACTCTGGGTTGAGCAGATTCTCATCACGAGCTTGGATCTGAACTATTAGGAATTTAGTGTAGAAATGTGTCAGCACTTTGGGCAGTAACGCCCCGACCGGGAGGCGTTGTAGATCCCGCTCCAGATAGGTGCAAACCACCGAGCAGAACAGCGGCATGTGGCACATGATGTAAAGCGTTTTGCAGGACTTGATGTGAGCGAGGACTTTCTCTGCAAGCTCTTTATCTCTGATTGTCTTTCTGAAATAGGCATCCCTCTGTTCATGGGTGAACCCACGGACATCCAATAACTGGTGGATGTATTCTGCTGGGATGGCTTTGATTTTTATCGGTCGAGAGATGACCCACACATAGGCGTAGAACAACAAATTTCCTCGGATTAAATTGGTGATTAAGACTTTTATAGTCGCAGGTTTAGAGTGGTCACAAAAGTAGAGTGTGTTATGGAAGTCGATGGAGAGGCTTGATTCATCCAGGCCATCGAGAATGAACATCACCTGGCACTCTTCAAAGTCGAGGTTGTCCACTTCTTTCATCTCTGGATAGAATTTACAGATCAAATCCAAAAGGTTCATTTTAGTGTATCCTCTTCCATAATCATCATCTTCCATCTGGTCCTCCACCTCCATTGGTTTCTCGTCATCTTCACTTTGATTTTGGTTTTCCTCCACCTGGACCGAGGCACCTTTCTGCTGATTTAAGTCTTGTCCCATCTGACGCAATCTTTCTTCCATTTGGTTCAACTCCTTAAAGGATAGGGGAATGAGAAAGAAGACGTCTTGGTGTGATTTTCCTTCTGCCCAGTCGAGGATGAATCTTTGAACGAGGGCTGACTTGCCGATGCCAGGACTTCCTTTAGTGATTATGGTCCTCACATGCTTTTTCTTTACCATCTCCGGGTCGAAGATGTCCTTGCTTGAAAGCGTGTTTTTTGTGCCACGCTCTTCTTCTTTCAGCTCTGGGAACTGCCTGTACTCATGCTCACTGTTCACCGCAGCATGTCCACCTTCTGTAACATGGAGCTCTGTGTAGACATCCTCAAACAAGACTCCGTGCCCGTGTTGGATCATGTGCGCATATTTCTTCTTTAGTGTTTCCTTTAACTCATAACGAACCTTATCTGAATAAAAAGAGGGTTCACATTAGCTTCACAAATTGAAATCAGATTTTACATCTCCCACCTCTTTACTTCAATCAAAAGTGGTTCTTACTTCTTTTGCACATCCCCTGCAGATGCTCAACCAAATGCTTTAGGTTCATAGCATTTAGAACTTCCTGTGTGATCTTTAAAGCAACCTGTAATTCGCACCGTTCAAGCATTTTATCCACAATGTGTATTAAATCCATGGTCTCCAGCTGATCTCGGAAATGCTTTGGGTAGCGCTCCCACAGGACCTTTTTAAAATGCTTAAACTCTGTCTGTCCAAGTTTCTGCAGGCAGCTCATGATGACCTGAAATACAGCAATGTTCGGTTATTTTTAGGAACCCTCCCACAATGATGCATGGCACGATGGGAAGCTACTCACCTTAAAAGTGAATTCTACATTCAGTGCAGCATGAGGTTCCCAGTCAGGTTCATCTGAAGGCTGCATTTTTGATGAGGGCTCTGTACTTTCTGTACTTTCAGCTTCTGCCTTTTTCTTTTGCCTGCATTTCAAAATAGGATTTTATTTTTTTTCTGCATGTGAACACAAAGCTAAGATAATAACAGGATAATTATATTCACTAGACTAAACGAGCCTTTAACAGTCCTTACTTTTTCTTTTTCCTGACCTCGCCGTTGGAACTTCCATGGCTTGAAACAGAGGAGCAGGATTCGGAGGAGTCTTGTCGATTCAGCAGGATTCTGTGAAAATATAAATCCGATATAATACATACAGCACTCGATGAGTCAGTTAGAACCAAAATTAGTTTTACTTATAGAACTAAAACACTAGAGTTGTTTAATTTTCCTAACAAAATAGGATTTAATTTTATTTTAAACATTGATGTACCTGGTGGTGGAGCTCTGTTTATCATCCCTCATTTCTGATTCATCCACGTCCCAGCCATCACTTTTCATTGAGAGATAACTAGGTGCAGGAGATGCAGCGCGTTCAACATCATGCCTGAAAATAAAACAGCTGGGTTTTTAAAACTTTTAAATGGATATTGTTTAATACGGGCGGCACGGTGGCTTAGTGGTTTAGCATGTTCTCCTCTTAGCATTAGGGATTCCCGGTTCGAATCCCCATCTGGGTGGAGTTTCCATGTTCTCCCTGTGTGGGTTTCCTCCGGGTTCTCCGGTTTTTCTCCCACGGTCCAAAAACATGGATCAAGTAAATTGAATTCTACAAATTGCCCCATATAGAATGTGTATGTGTGTGTGTGTGAGAGTGAGTAAGTGTGTGCCCAGCGATGGATTGGCGCCCTGTCCTGGGTCTATCTGCCCGGCGCCCGAAACGTTCTCCCCTGGATGGGCATGGGGAACCCCACCGCGACCCTAATATAGGACAAAGCGGAGGACAATAAACGAATGAATGAATAGTTTAATACTTTGAATTGAACAACAAACAGTGCAGTAATTTGTAAGTACGGTAAAGCTTAATGTGTATATATTGTATATAATTGCTCTGAATGATGGAGGTGATGGAGTAAGGGCTATAGTATGAACTGTACCTCTCTGTACTTGATGCCAACGTCATCTGTTGGAGAGATACAGGTCTGTGAAACGCAAAGTCTTCATCTTCTTCCTCCGGCTCAGAGCCAAAGGCTGAAGCTCCATATCCCAAAGGGATGCTGTTATCGGACATGGCATCCTCCTCCTCCTCCTCCATCCTGGACATCTTCTCACGCTAGATCTCACACAGTCCCTGATGTGTCCGAACTGCCATAAATGATGTCTTTTTTCTGTTTAAAGACAAAATAATTATCTACGAGCTATTATTTTGCATTTAGGTTCAGCAGTAACGACATAATGATCAGTCCCTCTGTGTTTACTCAGTGTACACTCTTATTAAATACATCCACATTGTTGCTTCAGCATGTGAAATCTGAAACTGGGGCTCATTTGTAATTAATAAATCCACTAATTATTTAAAGCATCCAGACCTTTTTGATTCGTAAATTCGTGCAAATCCTCATATTCATTGTTGTTCTACCAGCAAAGAACGTATTTTATCTTTATTTGACCTTAAATTACGTAAAATACGAGCCGTTACACAAACAAACTGCGCGTGGAGTTTTTTAATCGGATTTAAGAATATATTTCTTACATTTTATGGAGCTTCTCGTTAAAGCTTGTTATTCCACCGACGTCATTGTTTTCAGCGGCCGCACTGTTTGTCAGGATGTAAACAAATGTTTTTAATAGAATTTCCAAAAGATTTAAACTCGAATAAAACATTTAAAAAAACAATGGAACTTATTTCCTGCTCTTTTAATCGCCGTCACACTTTCGTTTTTAATACTTGCTCTTCTTTGCTTTTAGCAGTTGGCTATTTTGTGTATTTTACCGCCACCTAGTGTTCAATACATTTATAGCGAGGTAATGTAATCCGAGGTAAAAATAGAGCGTGCGTTGTAAAGATGTCCACTAGAGGGCGCGGTAGCACCTAAAGCTAATGTAGCTTTCTTACACTTGCGCGATTCGTTAATAATAATATAATAAGAACAATCATAATAACTTGTTTGTCAATACATGTAATCTAAAATTGTTTTTTTTTTATAAGAAAAATCACCAAACGTACTCTCCCAGTTCACGTCTAACGGACTCTCGCTCGAGTTTTTAAAATGCACATTTTTTATTTTTTGGCAATTTCACTTATTATAAAAATTATAAATTATATTTCTCATGTAGATTTAAGACTATATTCATTTACACACGTACACAATTTGCCAGACTTTTTTTTAGACAACACAGGGGCCGAGATTGTGCTAGCAAGGAGGCTCTGACCTCCGGAGAGCAGGACGTTATGGTATGGATTTGGTATGTTCTCCGGTGTAACCCTAGAATTCTCTATCTCCATGAATGTGCGTGACGTATGAGCGTGTGCGAGCATGTGCTTTTCTGTGTGTCTGCCCTCATTCGACGGACGCCCTGTCGGGGTGTTTCCTCAGCTTTCGGTCTTGTGAGCGTTCGAACCCTCGACTCTGATCACGACGGGGGATTAAAACCTGAATGGACGCGCCGCCCGTCCCTCCGCACCTGCGTCTGCGTGTTTACTTTGCGGCTGTGAGCGGGTGGGCGTATCCGCCAAACCAAACCCCGCTGTTCTCACTGACCCCCGACCTGAATTCAGATTTTTTTGGGGGGGTGGGGGTGTTTGATTCGTTCTGCTTAATCAAAACCCCAACGGAAGCCCACGATAAGGTCTGCTTAAGGCTCCGTGTGCGCGTGCATGCTGGCGCGCGTGACGCCTCATCCATCCGCGAGCGCTGTTTACAACCCGCTGAACGGCTCGCGGCCGCCGACGCGATGTTGACGTAGCTTCTCGTGGACGCGTCTCATACCAGTTCAGGGTGGCGGCTCCATTAAGGAACGTCTCTGGACGGGGTCGGGAGAACCTCCATCTGTCCTGTAAAGCTTTCCCGGGGTGTTTTTTTTTTTCTGAGGAGCGAGTGTAGCGGAATGCGCCGGAGCGGAGCGGTCCTCCAGGCGCGCGCTGATGCTTTGGACTTGGCACCGCGTTTCCTGAACTCTCCTGCTCGCGCTCGGTCCACGGGGAGCACACACACCGGATGTGAGATGACCAGGTTCGGGATCAGAGATTGAAGCAATGGGAGGGAAACCTTGAAACTGATCCATAGCGTCTTGTTCCTTTGCGCCTTTGTTTGGAACTGACCGCAAAAAAAAAAACTTCCACTAGAATGGCTTTGGTGATGGAACCTGTGAGCAAGTGGACAACCAGCCAAGTGGTGGACTGGATGAAAGGTACGATAAAAAACACACAAACGCGCATCTCATGTTTTGCGCATGCATGGTAATGATGCTTGTGCAGATGCGTCCATTGCCGTTACGGGTGCGAGCAGTAAAAAAAAACCCGCCTGTTGTTGCAACGTTGATGTAATGTCTGCAAAAACAACGCCAAGAAGCAAAGTACCGGTATTTATACAAATGCCATCTGTGCCATGTAAACGCCTCCGGTGTGAAGCTGCACCTCTGGCCTGATGCACCTGTCAGACTGCACAACGGGACAAAATGGAACAATGAGGCGGCATTAATGGCATTCCTAAATTCATAATGAATGGTGGGCGAGAGATCGGGTCATGACGTCATTCTAAAGGTGTAAGAACGCAATTCCATCACTAGTGAGTAATCAACTGGTACCGCCAGTTCCTCCTCTCAGACAGGATCCCGACCAGAACGTTAGTGCCCTGTATGTTTCGTTCTGATTTATTTACTGAGCAAATATTACGGGTGTGTCAGTTTACCCTGAGAAGGATATTCTACAAAGACATGGATTGTGATACCTCAAAACTGTATCCAATTTATCTTTTTTGTCTCTAATTGAAAACATGGACCCAAATAGATGAAAATCATTTGAGGTTTTTCCAATGTATTCATCAAAATTGCACAATGTTACTAAATAATTACACAAAGTCTCTCAAAACCATGCATTTCTTTAATTCTGCCCTTCTTTCCTTTGTGTAATGTCCATCATTTCTGTCCATTTCACCAATGTTGCAGTGATTAGGCTTTGATTAATGGTGACATTCAAATTCATTAGTCTAACTAAATACACCCACCCCAACAACTTGAAAGTTCTCAGTTCTTTTAATTATCCAGTATTTTGCATTGGATTGAGATTTTGCAAAATGAAAGGTCATGCCAGACTACTTTCTTATTGTATGTGTTAAGCATTACACTCACACAGTGGCTATTTACACTTCTTCTGCCGCTGCACTGCATATTAAAGAGGGGAGAATTAATGTGACCCGGATAAAACCTTGTTTTGAGAGGGTGTGAATGCTGCGTCATTTGCACGTTGGTCCAAACCAATCTGTTTATCATTTTCACATGACAAACATTGTATTATTAACACTGCTCACTGAAAAAGCACAGAGACACAGACGAAGCAAAACAGTGTAAGAAACAAATGTGCAATCTACACTACACCTTATCCTAACACGTTTAGGGCTGTTACACCTTTATATGTTTTTAACCACCCAAATGTTCTCTTTGAGTTTTGAAGCAGTATAAAATTTAAATCCTTACAGAACACATAAAACTCTTTTGTTGTATGAAATTCTTTTCATGTCTATTTTTAATTTTTCACCCCACCCCCTTCATAACCTACCTAATTCTACCACCACCACAACCTCATTTAAAGAATATTCTAAAGGCCAAACTGACAGATGAGGTTTAGCTGCTATAAAAGGACTCAAGACTTGAGGTGCGATGAATTATTTAATTCCTTAATAAAGAGGTGGACCTTTTTCACCTAAAGAAAGCAAATGAATGTATAAAAGACATACAGTGTTGATATCATTACAGTCTACATTTCCCTGTTAAAATATTGATAATAATAATGTACAAATAGTCATATATATGCGGTAGTGTTTTGTCTGCTAAAGGAAATTGACCTCTTACCTAAGTTTTTTTTTTTTTTTTTTTTTTACCTAACCTAATTTTAACGGTCTTATCAACATTAAGTATTTTCTTTGGAACAGTATAGTTAACCCTTGCAGCAGGATAGGTCTTTTCTATGTGGTTTGTATGACAATCAGTGCAATGTATATAACAGCAACAGTTCTATAAGCACTGCAATGCAATTAGGTTATCTGTCACCGAGTGGTATATGGCTTTGTGCTCATACGATAGATTAAAAGTCCTGAAGTTTGACACCTCCCTGCAGTAACTCTGTTGTCAGTCTGCTCTTGTCCTCTGCACCACATGATCAGACCCTGCCTGTTGCACTGCCAGTGATTTACTGACAGCATGGATCAATATTCCATTCATCTCCAAGAGAGTTTCTTAATAAGTTCTGACTTGATTTTATGGCTTTTAAGCTCCATGTGTGCCCTATGTTTGTCTCTTCTACTGAGTTAAGTGGGCGCCACAAAAGAAGCAAAGGCCAAATATTTGGTTTAATTCTAATTTCATTCTATTACAAACACTATTCCACAGATGATTTTGAGTTTTAGTAGGCCTGCATCAGCTAGTTTGGCGATGTTATTACCATGCAATAAAATTCTAATTCGTTCTTAAAATGTAGTGTTGAGATCCTTTACATGAATCAGATGCTGTTAAAACTGTCAGCATGTATTAGATGTACCTTACTGTGCATTACTATTTTTATTGTGCAGAGCAAAACTATTTTGATTACACTGCCACATATTCTACAGGCATAATCAAACGTCGCAGATGTGATAGTGTGCTGTTTTAGGCTTCTGTTGAACAGTGATGAAAAGGTATGGCTCCTTACCAAATATCACTACCGGGGATCTTGGAGCTGCTTTAATTCTCTGCAGCCAGGGGCTTGTAAAGAATAATGATGTTGTTAAACATGCTCATCTATGACACTGCTGTATTGTTTTAGAACAAGTTATTCTGAAAACAAACCTTTTAAAATATTATTTAATTATGAAAAATTACAAAAGTAAAGGGAGCCTAATCAAAGTTTCATACCAAAGCAGAACATAGGGGACGTTCTAGAAGGTTCACAGTGAGAAGTTACTTTGTTTGATACCTTTTCAGTTTGAACAATGTCTTAATTGAGTGAAGTTTTTATATTCAGCCAGTGTGTGTGTGTCTGTGTCTGTGTCTGTGTCCGTGTCCGTGTGTCCAGGCAGCAGTTTGTTTTTTTAACACCTGCTATTAAGTGAACTGGCCAACTGGTTTGTTGTGTGTTAGGTAGGAGGCAGAATAGTGTATTGTTACATAAGTAATAGTGACCGTACTGGTTGGGTAGGGTGTCAGCATCCCATATGAGTACTGTAAAAGATTCCACTACATGAAAACCTGATCATAAATAGTAGACTAGATAAATAAGTGAATAATTTGATTAAAAACATATCATTATTACCTAATTTTTTTGATGTCACAATCAAATAAGAGGTGTATAAACCCCAAGGCGAACATACATGAGTTCATCTGGTTAAACTGCTCTCCTCTGATCTGATTGTAGAAAAGGTTGACCTCTAAAAAAGGTGAAAGAAGAGATTAACATGAAATGGCAGATGGAATATGTAGGCAGAGAGGAAGTCAAAGATTAAAACATGCTGCAGCCTTTGTGTTTGTATATACCTCCAACAAAGCTAAGCCTCTGTGAGAGACACTGCGTTTCAGAAAACAGTTTCATTGTTGCTTAACCTGGCAGCAAATCCCCTGAGCACGACCTGCTGCTCACCGTGAAGCGTGTTCTCAGTGTGTGGGGGATTCTCAGATTAGAACCCAGCCTGTACACATTTCCATGTTTGAATGCTAATTAGCACATCACTGCTGCAAACTCAATCTCTTAGGATAAAGATGACCTCACAATCCTAAAAGCTGACACATCATGTGGTTTTCACGCCGTCTGGCACCGAGCTCATTCTGATTACCATGCTGCAGCTTCATTGTTAGCGTATGGCTTTGTGACGATGCCCCTGGGGTTGCAAAGGGTCAGAAAGCAGTCTTTGGAGACGCCAGAAAAGCCCACAGTGCTAAATACAATAATGCTCCTGTCCTCAGCCCTGACAACACACCTCCCACTTGGTATTCTGAGTAGAGCAAATGTGGAAAAAGCCAGAAAGCAGTGTCTTTTGATTTCACTTGAGTGCCAGCACTAGTGTTGCCACGCTCCCAATGGAGAAAAAAGGGATGTCCTTTAAGCCCTTGTTTAAATCCTAAAGGAAATCCTTCAACAAATGCACATTTTAACACAACTTTAATTTTATGTAATGTTTGTGTTCATTCTACAAAATTTATCAGCATTATTAATGTATTAAGACGCTGACCTTCTAACTATTTACCATCCAAAATCACCAAATCCATATTTGTGCCCTAAGGCGTCACTAGACAGAAGTTTGTGAGCAGAAATATAATGTTGACTCAAAAGAACAGCTTTTTGTTTTCCATTTCAGAATGCCCTTTTGTTATAAGGGCTGGGTAACATGGGTGTGGATGGCATAGTACGCAAATGCCTTGTTTTAGAAGTATGTCTGTGGGAATCTTTGCCCAGTTATCCAGATGAACATTTGTGAAGTTTGACATTAATGTTAAATGAGAGAGCCCTGGTTCAAAATATTCATCCTATGTCATCCCAGTGGTGGGCAGTGTAGTTGAGGTCAGGGCTTTGTGCCGAGCAGTCAAGTTCTTCCACACCAAATTCACCCAGCCATGTCTTTATAGACTATGCTTTGTGCACTGGAGCAAAGTCATTGAAAGTATGTACTTCTTTTAAATACATGGCTATGTGCTTGCTTTTATGCACATGTGGACAGGAATAAATCAAATGTCGGAATTCAACGTTTAAGAGGTGTGTTCCACTCTGCATTTATTTTTCTGCTCCTTGGTTTGTTCGTTTCTTTAGAATGCCTGCTCAGTTCATGTCTTTTAAATAAGCATCCATGCATTCAAGTGATGCAGGCCTGTCTTTTTGGAAACCAGTATTGCTTAATCAGGAGGAGGCTTATATGTGTTCCCGTTCCTACACTTACCCCAACACAACCACTGCTCCATGATCATCTCTCCTTCCAGAATACAAACAAGTGAATTGATTAAAGGGCTTATTTTTTTAATTACTGAACTCCTACTGAATAATATTACAGCCTCATACTGAGCAAAGACATCTGCCCCACATGAAGATAAGTTTCCCCAAATTCTCTTTACAGTACATGTTTTTCTGGAGATGCTCTGTTCGATCCGTCTTCTTTCAGTTGATGGGTGATTATTCAGTGTCTTCCGAAGAAGATTAATGATCAAGTTTAACATGCCACATCCTCTGTGGTACTTAATAGCTCAGACACAGTAGCTACAATTTCCAGCTGCTTACTGCTCTCATAATCAATGAGCTCTGTGTTTGTGTACGGTAACTCTCAGTACGGGTTTGTGTCGTGCTCAGCTGAGAGAACAGCACTCCTCACTTCAGGGATCCTTCTAAACGGCATTCTAATGACCTGGTAATCTCCCAGTACTATTGTTGGAGCATCTTTATAAAAAGTTAACAGCCTTTTTATTGCGCGACACTTGAGCTACTGAGAACCAAAAACTTCAAATCAGAGTAGGTGAGAGAAACTGATTGATTAGTGTAATTGATTTCAGATCAGTTAACAAACTCAAAAAAGCTGGAAGGAATAAAAATGTCACCGCACTAAACAAGTTTCTCTAACCTTATTATTACCCATAATCCACTGAAGTATCACTTTAAACGGCTGAGCTCTGTGGTTGATTTGATTTGTACATTCTTACTAAAATTGAGTAAATGCATGTAAATCCAGACATGCAGGACTGAGATAAAGCTATTCTGCTGTTTAAAGGTGTTTTTATAAGCATGATCATAATAAACCCATCTTTGAATAATCTCTTCATGCAGGGGTTTTTATGCTGCAAAAGCTTCAATTGGTTGATGCATTTATCTCTCGAAGTGTACACCATAAAAATAAACAGACACATCGGCTTCGAGTGGAGTCCCAATCAAAGTTACATGTCTTGGTACTGTTTCCATGGCAACCTATACCTGCAGACTGTGACAAGGCCTTCTTTTCGGACCTAGTTTAAAATAAACCTGCTGAGGGGGCCAAGTCCTTAAAGCCATCCGATCCCACAAGCAGCATCTTATTGTTCACCCTCTTATACAGTGCTGTCATTTCTTTGCATTAGAATATGAATAAACAAGGATTTAAGCACCAGAGCTAAGCTTTGATTTGTTAGGTTACAGGCTTTTTGTTAGGATTTTTTTATTTATTTTTTTTAATTTTTATTATTTTTACTATTCTTACTAATGAACTTTCAAGTGACATCATGCCACATCATCATCCATTATCCTGTCAGTCATTAAAAATGTTTAATGTACAAACCTCCTAAAATATCAAATAAGTTTAATATACAGAATTTGTTGTGCTGTTATATCCAACCTATTTTTTAATGCAATTAGGTAATCTGATCATTAGCATAGATGTCCATATCCTATTGTCCATGTAATTAGTGTATTTACACTTTTTATGACAGAAAAGGTTTGATGTAAACAACCTCCCAGGCTATCATTATGTAAATTTGGTCCAAAATGACCCAATCGTGTGTTATAGTGGCATATGTGGGTTTAAAGTGAGAGAGTTGAAATTGTCAGACAATTATACTTTAAGAGGGTCACTGTGTGGAGGTGAAGGTGAAGGGGCAATGGGGGGAGGGTGTTACCCAGACAACCATGAAGGTCTGCCAGACAATTCTACCCTTAATGATGACAATGGTCCTTTAAACCCATGGAAATCTGTCCATGACAGTCTTTGAGTGTGTTGGAGTGGGGGTGCAGGATAGAGGTTTTTGTATTTAGGAGAATTCCAAAGGTTTAACCCATGAGGCATTTTATGTAATTCGGACTAATGGCTCAGCATTCTAAAGGTCATAATAAGTTATGGACTTGCTATGAAGACATGGATGCAGAAGATTTAACGTGTCATCTTGGGTCTAAATGATCAGTAAATTTTGTTACATTTATATAAATACATATAAAATTATATTGTTCAACACATTTGGATCACACCTCTGGATGCCTTAACAGTGAAGTCTACTCCCCTCAGCTAAATAACCTATTCCAAGTGAATGACAGGTCCATGTGCAGTTACATAATAAATATACATTAAATAAAAAGATGAAATTTTGGTGTGTATTATTTTTAAATTCATGCGGTGTGTATGTGTGTTTATATGTTGGTGGTTAACAGGTTTAGATGACTGTCTGCAGCAATACATCAAAAACTTTGAACAGGAGAAAGTTGGAGGAGAGCAACTGTTACGCATCACCCATCAGGAGCTGGAGGACCTGGGGGTGTCTCGCATCGGTCACCAGGAGCTCATCCTGGAGGCTGTAGACCTGCTGTGTGCGCTGGTGAGGACACACAGTTACTTCGTATTATTAGTTACATTAAAAGCTTCGGGTCATTTTAAACATTTAACGTGTACACAAGAGTGGGAATGGCCATCACTGTTTGAACTGAAACCCTGGGATCCATCAAATTTATATAGATATCATGATTAGATGTCCACATGCTTTTAGAGATTTTTTAAGTGTTGTTTTCTGTTGTTTTAGGTGTAATGTAATGTACATAGAAAAAGATTTACAGAAGCTTCAGCGCTTTCTGCTTTGCTTGAGGCATCACTTTATCTGGGACACGGTGGCTGTTACTGACTCATCATATAAAAGCTTTTGCTAACTTCATACTGGATGGATGTTGTGTTCTGCACAGATCAGCTGCAGTTCATGCCTCCTGTATAAAAATATTTGATAAGAAATATGTGTTGATCACGTCTGATAATCCATATGTACATGAATTAAATAATATTGCCCATAACTACAATAAACCCTGGGATATTACACAGTGTATGAAGTTAGAAATTTTAATCTATAATTCTAAATTAATTGTAGATCGATTTGCCAATTTTAGCCAGAGCCAAAATTTAAAGGATCGCGCATATAGCCTTAAGAAATGAGGCCGAGAAAAAAAGGGTGAGCGTGGGAGAAGGATGGAAGGTTGACAAGAGTAGGAACGAGGGAGGAATAACAAAAAACAAGAGGGAGCGAGCAGGCATTGCTGTGGCTGAATCGGAATAAAAGGACAATTCAATCTATAAGAATTCAAAACTACATGTTTCACACCTCCGTTTAGTCCTCATGCCCCATTCATCAGTCATCTGACTCAGTCTGGTCCTTTTCGAATGCCTCTTATGCAACACAGTGTTAAATTAGTCCAACTCCAGACTCTGAACCTGCCTCGTCAAAATCCAGTGCTTATTTAGCTTTAATATAACATTTTAAATGCCATTCATTATGCAGAAAAGGGGACTAACAAGTATGTGAGAAAAACATGGACTTTTTCTTGTAGTAAGTGAACCTGATTAAATGAACAGAAATAAGGAGATGTATGCTAAAGTTGTATGCTATTAATTGGACTGGCGGTCCTGCAGGACGCCCCCTTAATGGACTCACATATAGTTTTCCAGTTTTTAGTTTTTCCATTTGTTAAATGTCTCTACATGGCTGTCCTACATTGTTGTTGCTGCCTGGCCGCTCAAGGAGGATGAGTCCCCCACTGAGTCTTGGTTCTCCCAAGGTTTCTTCCTTGAATAACAACATAAAAGGGAGTTTTTTCGTGCCACTGTCGCTTCGGCTTGCTCTTTGGGGGTTTAAAGGCTTTTCATTCTGTAAAGCTGCTTTGTGACAATGTACTGTTGTAAAAAGCGCTCTATAAATAAATAACTTGAACTTGAACTTAAAGTGGCTGGTAAATGTTTAAATAAGTTCCATTCACAGTTATTACATTATTTGCCTTTAAATATATTGCAATAGTTGGCATTATATTAAACCATAACCTGTGGACTGTGGACAATAACCACGATGAACAAACCATGTAATATTACAACAGGCCTGCATATCTCCCTCCCTCCAGCACTTGTGCGTGACACTTGCTCACTGGCTCCCATACAGCAGTGCATTGTGGGGGGAAAAAACATTATGCACATGTTCTGTGCCAGCCCCACTTTATAGGGGAGGGGTGGGGTGGGTTGAGCAGTGTTTCTGCAGAATGCTGGCATGTTTCTGACCCATGCTTTAGGAAGCATTAATATGATCCCAGGGTAAACCCAGTGCATAACCCTGATCATGTGATCTGGCAGTAGAACATGTTTCCTAAGATTCATACAGCAGAAACCCATCTGTCTGTTAGTGTCCTCCAGCATGGCACTTAATTCTGCATGGGGAACAGATGTACTGCGGCATGTTAAAGTAATATCCCAGTCTTTTTTTAACCCGATCCCTACGTACTCCATCTGTAGCATGCCGTCATCTCTATACTTATTGACATCAATAATTGGTTACCCTGCATTTTAGAGTTTACTAAACCTCCATTCATCAGCAAAACATGACACCAGGTCAGTATGAAATAGCATACCAAAATATTTGCATAAAGGTTATCAAAAATCTATTGA
Organism: Corydoras maculifer; assembly: GCA_019802435.1. NCBI lineage: Eukaryota > Metazoa > Chordata > Actinopteri > Siluriformes > Callichthyidae > Corydoras > Corydoras maculifer. The sequence continues at coordinate 781,286 of JAFMOD010000766.1, forward strand.
TGTGCGAAAGAAAAATACCCAGAAAAAAATTCTAGAGATCTAAAGATGGTTATTTACCATAGAATGAGACAGAGGCAGATGTTTGAAAACCCTGTTTATTTATAAGTTAAGTTATAAGTGTAAAATGCTGGAGTATTATGCTATGTTCCATGCAGATAGGTTTAATCTCCTCTGTGTATTTCATATCACCTGCTTGTACAAGCTACACATGAGGGATGAGGGTGTTTCCTCAGCGGTGCACTTTCATATCTTGCTTTCAAACACGGCGTGTCCCAGTGTGTCAGCATCACATGGCTTTGTAATGGTGTGCGTTCGTCTTACTGTCATCCTTTAAATTTTTATGTGCACTTCTCCGTTGCTCGGTCTCTGCTAGGTGCATATTTATTAAACCCTGGTGGGTATTTTAGTGAAAGTTGTAACACACACCATTTGAATTCACAGATGTAGAAATGTAAATTATGTTGCTTTTTTTAGATTTAAAGGGATTTTTTTTAGGCCTGTGGTGCAATTGACATTTTTCACATCTTTCTTATTATAGAACTATGGTCTGGAAACAGAGAATTTGAAGACTCTGTCTCATAAGCTCAATGCTTCTGCAAAGAATCTGCAGAACTTCATAACAGGTCGCAGGCGGGGAGGCCACTACGATGGACGAGCTACAAGCAAGCTGCCCAATGACTTCCTCACTTCTGTAGTGGACCTGATTGCAGCTGCCAAAAGTCTTCTGGCATGGCTGGACAGGTCAGCTCTGTCCACACACACACACACACACACACACACACACTTTTAAAAGTGTAAAATGACCGTTTGTTTAGCCACCATTTTTATCTCAGATGCAGCACTTAACTCAGTGTGTAGTTGATGTGAGGCTAAAATTTACAAAAAGATGAACTCATGCAAAATACATGAAGCAGTCCAAAGTAAAGCCTGAATATTATATTAGCATTAGCATATTTAGCGGAGACTCATTCATCTTTAGTACACAAACTAGACTTTAACATGTCTAATAATCACATTTCAAGATTACAGAATGAAAAACACATTTTACTGAACTGAACGCCAAAAACACAAGAACTGAAAACAAGCATTTAATTCAAGAACCAGTTCGTGTTCATAAGGACTCACCATCTGATGTTAGAGTCAAAGCCAATTTTATATACAGTACCAGTCAAATGTTTGGACACACCCCCCTCTTCATCCATTGTCTGTTTCCTCCATTTATCATGAAGACAGACGTTGTAGTTTTATATTTACAGACTGTAGTCCATCTGTTTTCTTGTTGTTAGTCCTCTGTTGGTTTTCTGTTCTCTATTGGTCAGGACCATCACAGAACTGGTGTAATTTGGGTGGTGTACTGTTTATTGGTCAGTTCTGCAGTGACACTCATGCAGTGAGGGGGGTTTATTCTGATTTCTTCTTTCACTGAAGCTCTTAGTGTTTGACACAGACTGCTCATTAGTCCCATGCCTTGTCTCTTCTGCTTAACTGCACATTCCCATGATTACAATTAATTCCTCACGTCGTGCCCCTTCATTAAGCCTTAGTCTCATTCTCTGCTAATTATTTACTATTACTACACTGGAATGCATTAGTCAGCATTTAGATAATACAATACCTTTTTCCTTTATCCAGAACTGTTATTGTAAAAATAGGTGAGCACTCTTACAATAATGCCAAGAAAAATTATTTATTATATTTTTAATGATTATGCTTCCAGCTGTGTATCATTTGAAGGTAACTAGTTTATATTCTTTCACATTTCTAGTTGCAGAGGTGAAACATCATGGAGGAACCATACACAGAAGCATTGCAATTATTACACTAATTATATTACACACACACACACACACACACACACATTTCTCAACTGTCCTCAAAGTAAATGTGCAGTGAAGCGACACATTCGCTACCTTTGTAATTTTAGCAGTTCTTTATTTTCAGCTCTCTCTGTCTTTCTGTCTCATCCTTCAATCCCCACGTGCCAAATTTAATTGACCTTTGGATTAAAATCAGTTCAATCGGAATGATGGGGACAGGGATAAAAAGAAATCAATGTTTTATTTACTCTGTATTTATACTTTTATTATTGAGTCCTCTGAACTCTTCAGTGATGCTAATGTTCTGCTTTTTAAATAATAATACAGTGATAATAAATCAATTAAACTAGCTGTTTTAAATAGAGATTAATAACCATGTTGACCATAAATGCGTATAAAATGAAAGAAATACTCAGAGTTTGATTTATTTAATTATTTAATTTATTTATTGACTAATTAATTTATTAATTAATCATATTTTGAAAAAACTAAACAATTGTAGCTGCTTATTAAAGAGAATGCTTTTTGCATGCTGTAATGAAGCTACCCATATATGATATACTGTCAGTCACAAAGTGTTACCATGAATGCAAAGCTTTGTAAGCAAATGTCAGATACCAAACCTTATTTGGATGATTTAAATGATTTAAGTGAATATTTGCATGTTTCATTGTTCTGTGACCTAGCCTTTTAATTTGCTTCAAACGTGATCTGTTGGTTAATTCCAGGTGTCACGTCTTCCTCAGGTCTCCTTTTGCCGCCGTAGCTGACTACTCCATGACCAGGAACAACGTCATCCAATTGTGTTTGGAACTGACCACAATCGTACAACAGGTACGCCCCGAAAATTGCTTTTCCATCATCCTCTTCCCATTGTATAGAACCAAAAAACTGACTGTTTTCTACTGAGGCTCCTTAATGATAAAAGGAAAAAATATGTGAGTTTAATATATGTATATAAAAAAATTGAGGCAGGGATGTTTTTTTTCATACTGTGGACTGAAATAGTGCAGGACATGATGAGAGTTCAGCACCTTTGGGATGATAAAAAAATAGAAACTGAGGTCCCAGAACTTCTCCTTATAAAATCAGGTCATGATGGAATGTGAAATGCTCAGCTGGCACATTTACAGCTGTTTAAGGTGCTTGTTGTATAAATACATATTATATAACAAGTCTCATTTTTGCAACTGAGATGCTACATTTGGAATAAACTGACTCTGTGGTTTGGAAGAATTCCAATAGAAACACTGGCATCAAGTCTAACAGTTAAATGGCCGAAAGTATGTATGGATACTCTCTTACAAAACTTAAACATTTTCGTTATTCCTTATAGCTTGCACGTTTTCATTATTTTGTAATATTAAGAGCTTTAAAATACATTTTCTGCTGTAAATACAGCAAAAACGAATCACTGTCAGACTTATCTTGTGCTATTTGTCTCAAAACACAAAACAAAGTTCAATAACTGTTGAGTGTGGCACTCTGATGGAACCTCAACCTCACCAAACACATATGGGGTGCATTGCAAGGGCAGTCTCATGTGGAGTAAATAGATTATTGTGTAAATAGTTATATAAATTATCTAATTACTGCACCAGCAACATTCGGAAAAGAAAAAATCGGCTGTGGGAAGACCCTCACTGTTTGCCTTGTTAGTCATAACATTGTTAAAAAGCCAGGCAGTGGAGTTCCTTATACAAAGCAGCCAATGCAACCCACATAATTCAGAGCGGACACGCGGGCGCAGAGAGCTGACACCTTTGATTGGTGGAAGGAATTGCAGAGATGAGGAGAGAAAAAAAGGGAAATGAGCAGGGAGAGAAAAGAGAAATATTTCATCAGGCTCTGTGTGGGAGGCCTGACTCACGACTCACTCATCTGTCTGAGAGCGAGAGATAAATCAGCTGTCTCCAGCACCTCAGCGCTGATTTGGCTGCAAGACATGTGACACTTTATAATAACTGTCTTACTCTGCTAATTATCTCACAGCTAGTAGCAAAAGCAATAGCATCTTCTGTTACTGATATAGCAGCATTTAAAAATTTGAAATCGAGACTATTATTTAAAAAAATCTCATTGTTTTTCTTTAACCACAGGTATCTTTTGGAACAATTACATAGCCAGAGGTGTTTTAAATAAGGGATATATATATAGCAGGCAGGTCATTACTGGCAAATAAACTCAGAATGAAGCAGACACAGAGCTCTAGATCAGTCTGACCAATTGTGGTTTCTGCTTTATGCAATTGAATCTAATTTACATGGCATATTCATTTCTATTCTACCTTACATTCATTTATGGTCTAGGATTGACTGTTCACTGCCTCTTTCAAGCTTTAATAATGTGTTAGCCAGCTCTCTACTCAATTTTTGAATTTTAAGAATATCCTTAGTGGTTTTTCTAGCAGGTTTGAAACAGTCTTGTCTTTTACATGACCTTTTTTTATAAAGGTTGCTTGAGAAATTAGGAGCTACTTTCTGAATTAGGGTTAAAATCAGTTTATCAATCATTATAGTAATTATCTGGCACTGCCTATTCCCCTGATTAATGCTTCACAAAGCTAACAATCCAAATGTCTTGGCTATGAAAATGTAATAATATGTCATTTTTATCTTTCTCCAGGACAACACCGTGTATGAAACGGAGAATAAAATCCTGCATGTGGTAAGAAAAAAAGGATGTGTGTATGATTTAAAACTCTCTGTTTGTTATCCATGCCATGCCACACTTTAGAGTCGGTCAGGATGCAACTGCCCTCGTGCTATAAATACCGAACACGCCACGTGTCTACAGAGAGCCTGAAAGAAATCCTTAGCGTTGCACCACAAGCATTCCTGATAACCTCAAACACACAGTGCTGCACAGTGCTGTTACACACATGCAGACCGACGTTCAGACACAAGTGACTTTACAGACACCGATCACAAGGGCGGGATGAGGGATGATCGACTGTATGGACAAATCTGAACACGATGCTGTGATGTAATGTAGAACGAGCGTCTCGTCACCATTTCATAATCACGCAGCATTTTTAAATCCTCTGCACAGATGGTGTGGAGGGACCTCATACTGACCGTGCATTCGAGAGCTTGGCATATTGCAGCACAGCAGGCGTGTTTTCGCTCATGATTGAGGCCATAAAACCGCCTCATCATCTGTAAATAAATCTATTTTTCAGTTGTGTGAATTATATTCATGTATGCATGCGGTGGAGGCTCAGTGGTTAGGGCTTTTTATTTAAAGGTTAAAGATATAAACCTAAGCTTGTCCAAGATCCCTCTGTGGGCTCTTGAGCAACAATTTTTATCTTCCCTATTCCCCCCTGCTACCTCATTTTATGGAATATATTAGCGGATGTAATTTAGTACTTGCTCTTGGTCTGACAAGAAGTGGCATCGGTGCATTTTTAATAATGTCTTTTTCATTTTCACTCCGTTTTCACAAGATCTCAAGTGATGGCATCATGTCTGCTTTTCATTTTATTTTATTTTTTAAAAACCTTAGTCCTCTGTTATGAGGAAATGTTATACTATAGTCTGTTATCTATGTTTTCTTTTGTAATCTGTTTAATCTCTTGTATCTGAAAAAACTTTCTTTTCTTTTTTTTATCAGTGTAAAATGCTGTCAGGTGTGTGTGACCACATCATCACACTGTCCTCAGACCCCATGGTGTCTCAGGCAGCTCATCTGGAGGTAGTCCAGCTAGACAACATCAAGTCCACAGAGGGGCTGGTGGGTAATAAACACTTAAGATCTGTGGGGTTTCATTTTAGAGGTGTTATTGTTTCAGTATTTAATTCCTAGGTAAGATGGACAGGGTCCGTTTTGTGTGGAGTTTGTATTATTGAGACTATATTGCCCCAGGTGTGAATGTATACTGTGTACATGCTGTGTATCACCATGATGGACTTGCAAAATTTTCATGGAGTTTCCCCACCTTTATCCCTGCAACTGCTTGCATGGCTCCAGCATGCCGTGACCCTGATCAGGATAAGCGGATTACAAAATGAATAGAAAAGGTTTAAGCTCTGATAAAATGCAGAAGTGAAATTGAAATGTGAAAATATGATAAATATAAATTCAGGTTCTTAAAAGAAGCTGCAATTAATAGATTTTGGTCATTTTGCCAGCAAGGAGAATAACATCAAAGCAAAGATCTCCCTTTAAATCTTTTCCTGCTTATAATTATGAACGCTCTGTATGTGAGCTGTAGGCGGTAATGTTGTCGCCCACATGCATACAGTATATAAACATATAGCCAGTGTTCATGTGGAATGGAGGCTGGGCAAAGGACTAAAAATAAACCTTTGCCTCTCTCACTCTTTCTCTTTGCTCTCTACACATTCTGAAGCTTGTGTCAAAGTCTATTAGTGTGTGTGTCTTTTAACAGTGTGTGTTCACTGTGTTCGCCAAGGATTTTGGAGTAACATCTCCTATCTCTCCTTCCCCCAGGGCATGTACATCAAGTCGACGTATGATGGTTTACATGTCATCACAGGGACCACGGAGGGGGTGAGAGGCCACTTTAAACGGCTCAGGATTTTTAAATGCCCTGTTTGAAGAGGCTAATTCACACATTACCCTTTTATTTTCGATTCAGCAACCCCCACCCCCTCACTTCTACCACCATCATTTAAGAAGCACCACCACTTTCTTGGTTGAAGCTCTACCATTTTATTGTATAATCCCAAAGACAGAAATATACTGAATCTCGCCCCCGGTTTTGACACTTTTTAAGAGACAGTAGAGTTTGCTGTTGCAGTTACAGTGAGAACATGTCGAACTCCCATCCGTCAGAAACTGCAAATCATGTCTACGGAAAGCCACTAAAGAGACTTTTTCAAATTTTGAATTGGCATACACTTAGAACTTTCCCATTACACTACTCATTTAGTCTTATTTTCTCTAATCTGATAGAGGACTTTGCAGTTTTCTGTTTCAGATGTCATGTCTAAACTTTAGTGACTCAAGTCGTTTTGGTTCGTTAAATGATTTATTTTGTCTCATTTGCTGATTTTCTTAGTTGCTCTAATCAGGAGTCAAGGGACCATCAAACAGACTTGTTTAGCTTTTAGTCAATAAGCAGATCAATATGTTTTAATGAGGCCACAAGAGATTCAGAAATATCCTATATTTATTTTACCTAACATACCTGAGTCTTTATTTGTGACAAACCTGTTTTTTTACTTTTTTCCCATTTTAATTTATCTCTTTAGTCTCATATCTGTCTCACTTTGTGTTTCTGTCCTTCAGTCCCCAGCTGACAGGTGTAAAAAAATCCATGCTGGTGATGAAGTCATTCAAGTGAATCATCAGACCGTGGTGCGTTAAATCAAAATCACTTAATAATCTTGGCTTAAATGTCAATATAGTGGTTCAGGCTGCAACAGTAAAGGGCTTCATCATGAGATTCCGTGCCTTTGCAGGATTTCAGATACAATCTTAATATAAATTATTAAACTGTCACTAATAACATCAGGCTTATTAATAAAATCACAAAATCCTGGTGACAAAGGGTTCATTGCTGGCTTTTGGTAAATATATGTTCTTGCCGAAGAATGTGCATGGGTTTTATTTATCTTCTCTAGCCCCAGTCTAGTACTTTACTATTGTGTGTAATTTTGTAAGATTGAAAAGTAACTAAGATAAGTCTGACCCAGATCTTCCTGTTAATGGAGAATCTTTAAATGCCCTTTTGGCTAAATATGCACAGATTCCTTTTTAGACATGCCAGAATGTTTTTGGATTGAGTTCCCAGGCATCAGATGCTCTTATAACTAGAATAAGAACAAACGTGTAACTCCCACAGTTTTTCAGTAAACGCACATTAAGCTCTTATAGATGTAAATAGCGGGTTAATTTGGTTGAAATGATGTTTAGGTGAATGAAACGAGGTATTGTGTTTGTGTAGGTGGGGTGGCAGTTGAAGAACTTGGTGAACTCTTTGCGTAGTGACCCCGCTGGTGTGTCTTTAACTCTGAAAAAAAGACCTCAAAGCACCCTTACCTCAACTCCTGCCTTACTGAAGAATATGAGATGGAAACCTCTAGCCCTGCAGGTACTACTGGGGTCTGTGTGTGCATGTGTGTATGAATATGAATAGATGGCAGTGCTGTTCAAGTGCCATGTATGAGCTGATAATATACAGTGGACGAATTTCCATGCTAAAGGATTTGCTATGGTGAAAGCTGTCTCTTTACCTCAGGGCTCGGACTAACTGGAGCGCATGTCGAATCTGTATCTTCTTCCTTCTCTTTCCTAATGTCTTTACTTCTCTCGATTTTTTTGCCCATTTGTTCACGTCTTCCTCTAATATAGGTTTGTTCAATGTGAAGCTGTGGTATTAAATACAAATATCTAATTTAAGAATAAGACTAAATAAATCTGAATGAATCTATAGGAAATGCAATCACATTCATTATGTTCAAAACTAATATGTCCATCATCTTTTAGCCCATCTTTCCATCAAGCCCCAGCAGCAGTGTGGCAACTCCAACCAGCACCCTTAGCACGCCATCGAGACGGGACAGTTGTGCCCTACAGGACTTATACTTCCCTCCACCTCCTGATGAGCCATACACTCCGAGGTACCAACAGACTTGGTTTATTAAATTATGTATGTGGTGTGTAAAATTAAATTCCAAACTCATCTTTACTTTTAGAGAGGGATCAGGAGTTGATCCTTCCCAAATAGAAGTGGCCAAACGCTCTGAGTCGCCCAACTCTTTCCTGGATCAAGAGTGCCGGAGGCGGTTTCCTGTGGTCGAAGAGGATGCAGTCCTCTACTGCTACGAGTATGACCAGAACCCTGGGCCTCCTGTACGCAGAGACAACACATATGGTATGTCATTTGCACTGCCTCTCTAACCCAAAATTGCTTGATGCAGTTCCCTTTAATGATTCTCACTATGACTCATGATCCCATTAACCAGCTTCATAGATACACAAGTGAAAACAAGGAATCAATCGCCATGGCTCACTGTTTATTAGGGGAGGGGGTGGTGTGCACTATTCCCAGCCTGTGAGGTCTGTAGTGTGTTTAGTACTGTGTGATTCTGTGTGAGGCAGGCAGACTGAGGCCCATCTCCATGCCGGTGGAGTATAACTGGGTGGGAGACTATGAAGATCCAGCCAAGCTGAAGAAGGAGCTGAGGCGAGGTGGGTGAGGGAGGTGGGATTGACCAAGGTAGAAATAAGACAGGGCTGGTCTTAACCATTTTCCCTTTGCTCACATTGAACCTGAATGCTGATCCAGTTCCCATTGAGTTCTCGCTGACCCTTTACTTGTTCTCCCCGTGCGTCTGTTTCTGTTGGAGTTTGTAGAATTGCTCAATGTTGATTCTTCCTTCCTCCACCTGACTCCAGTTTCCGTCACTGTACATTTCTCTGCATGTGTGTAATTCTATTAATGTGAAGTATTCAAAATTCCATGCCATCTCATTGCCATGGAAACTCTTGGCGAGCTGGTCTTTGTCTGACCGAGTGGGGCTCAGTGAGTAGGTGTAGTGTGAATTTGGTTTGGACACGGTGGGAGAATGTGTGTATTTTTACTTAAGCCAACGATCTGTAATCATATTAGTCACTGGGGCCAATTTACACATTTTAATATCAAAATAACATGTACAAACAATCTTATGCAAAAGTTTGCCCACTCATTGTCACTTTCCTTATTTCATTGATTTTCTAAGTGGAAATAAGTTTAAATAAATAACGATTGATTTACTGAATGTTTTACACTGAAATAAATAACACATTAAATTCATTCATTCATTCTTTATCTTCTGCTTTATCCTATATCAGGGTCGCACACAGTCACACACACAGACATGCACGCATACACACTCTATATGGGGCAATTTGGGGAACTCAATTGACTTAATTCATGTTTTTGGACTGTGGGAGGAAACCAGAGAACCAGGAGGAAACCCACGCAGACACAGGGAGAACATGGAAACTCCACCCAGATGGGGATTCGAATCCCTAGTGCTGAGAGGCGGACGTGCTAACCACTAAGCCACCGTGCTGCCACATTAAATTTTATATTTATTTAATTTTCCCTAAAACAAAGAAATGTTAATAAAGATTTCCAAAAATAACAAATATCTTATTGACACTTGGAAAATCTTTTGCATGAACCCATAAATAGATTTGGTAACCATGACAGTTTGTGGTAGTATTTTGAACAGATGAATGCCAATTACATCTTAGTACAATTTAATGATAGTATAAAGTTAATTGGCTTACTGGCTAACTTTAACTGGCTAATTACAAGGTATGTGTTGGTAAGGTAACAGTGAGGTAAGTAAAGGGTACTTACAGGTTAGGTCTGTAATTACAAGGTAAGTACATGCTCATACAAGCTTGCTACAAGTTATGCATCTGATTATTATATTTTAAATTTTGTTTATGTACTTTGTAATTAAATCATGTAATTGGCATTTGTTTTAATGTTATTAATATTTTTATAATGTTTTCATCAAAAGGAAGATAATAAGCTATATGTCTGATGATAAAGAATAATTAAGTCTTAAAAATCTTATTTATTCAAAGCAGAAGTAAAAAAACTAATATGAGTCTCAATCCTTAAAATACATAACTGTTAACCCAGCAGTGACCCTGTGTTCATTTTTTTGTTAAAAGAACATAAGAATTGTATATAATAGATGTCTTGTTAATGCATTATGTTTTAATATTAATAATTTTGCCAACTGTCACCTTACTGTGCATGCAGAGAATTCCCTACTTCGTTATGTTGGTGAGGATAAAGCTGGTCCTGATGAGTATTTAATAGGACGCAGCAGCAGTAGGAGGAGCAGAAGGAAGAATGAGAAAGGCAGTAGCCCATCACGTTACGCATTGGTTCCCACACATCAAATGGAGATGCTGCGACAGGACTCTGTAACCACGCCTACATCAGACACTTCCTCCATCTATCAAGTGAGAGTCACTAATAAATTACATTGCAATTTTCTATTCCAAAATATTAACAATGTGAGAATATGGAATATCTCATAAAGCTAACAGGGCAATCAAGCCCTGACACAACTTGTTAACTGTACTTAATTTAAAGATGGTTATAAATTGTGCTTTATTTTGCAGACATTTGATCAGTCATCAAGGTCGAAAAAAAAGCTAAGAGGTTACTATTTTGATTTAATAGAGTTTAAAAAATGTGTTAAAATATTTAGATCCGTCTCTTTAAACTGATTCCTGTTCATCTGCCTGTAGCTGGGTCAATGTCTTCCATCAGTAAACGGAGAATTTCCTGTAAAGACCTGGGGCAGGGAGACTGTGCAGGCTGGCTGTGGAAGAAGAAAGATGCCAAAAGCTACTTTTCTCAGAAGTGGAAGAAGTACTGGGTGGTTCTAAAGGATGGATGTCTCTATTGGTACATTAATGAAGAGGTCAGGGTTGAAGTATGCTTATAAAACATGTTCATCCTCAAAAATATTTTCCTTTTGTGTAATTCAAAATATATATATATTTTTTCCAGGTTTAAAAAAAAACATTTTTAATTATGTTGTATGGAATTTTTTTTATTTACCATGAAAACAAATGAAAAGATAATCATAAGCCTCTAAATTTTTATCCCTTTTACCTTTTAAGCTGTCAGCATTCAAATTCGTTTTTTTTATACATATAATATTCCCACTGTCTTGTGTAGCCTCTTCCAGCTCTTCATCTGGCTTGTTTTTGGCTCGTGTGAACAGTGTGATGAGTAATGAATAGTGTTTTTAATTGGATAGCAAAACTACCAAAGGGACTAACTAATCATCATTTAAGTGTAATTAATTACAGAGGAAGCAAAGTTTTACTCTTTAGTTTGCTCCTAAATGAGGCTCTAACATTTTAGATTATTAAATAATTATGATTAATTAATCAATAATAAATGAAGATCCATTTCCAGGGAGCCTATTGCTACAATGGGCTATGCTGTTGCTTCACAACAGGAAGGTCCCAGGTTGGATTTCCATGGTGACACTTGTATACTGAATGCTACCTTTAAGTCTACAGTAAAAAATATAAAAAGGATTTTGAAAACATGACCTAAGCAGCTGTTACTGATTTAACTTTCCTAATGTGAATGTTCTGAATGGTGTGGAAATGTGGTTAGTGCTGGTTTAACTCTTTCTCTTCTGCAGGATGAGAAGGCCGAGGGCTTTGTCAGCCTCCCTGACTTCAAAATCGATCAAGCAAATGAATGTCGTAAAAAATTGTATGTCACATTTTTGTAACCATTTCTGTGGCATGGCATCTACAGAATCCACTGCTGAATCACATTTAATCCCTTTTGTGCTTCAGTGCTTTTAAGGCGTGTCACCCAAAAATCAAGAGTTTCTACTTTGCAGCGGATAACGTGGATGACATGAATAGGTGAGGAGCTAAGGGAAGCAACATGTCTGTTAATTTTGAAGTTTTAGCAAAAATGCAGCAGTATTGATTATATTTTTGAAATAGTCAACATTTTCTTTTTTAATCAGCGTTATGGAGCCGGTTTAGCGCACAGGGTTATAATTCTGGTATTCAACATGTTAACAGTTTCATGTTCTTTAATGCCATTTAGCAGCTCTGCAGGTGATTGATGATTTTTTTCCCTTCTCGACATGCAGATGGCTGAGTCGATTAAACATGGCAGCAACAACTCACTCTGAGCAGGAGCGGATTCGGCAGGATCATGGTGAGCAGTTGCCTTCACAGCTCACTGATCCCATCAAATCACATGTTCTCTTCTTCAGCCAACGGCTTTGCAAATAAACACCCGTTTTGATGTAATGATTCTGCAAAGTGTTTGACTTACAACCTTTAAATGTCTAAAGGTCAGAAATGCCCATTTTGCATTAACATTATAAGAATCTCGTCAGTGTATGTCATAGTGTCTGTGATGTTAATCCAGGAAAATCAAAACAAATGAAAAACATTGTGTAATTTAAACAGATATTGACATATTTTGTATCATAATTAAACATTTATACTTATTATTATATGTTAAATTAAATCCCAAGTCTGTTTGTTTGTTTTAGACTACTGGAGTGAGAGTGACCATGAGGACACTGATAACATGTCTTCAATGACAAAACAGGACAGTCCTCCACCTCCATATGACACCTATCCTGCCTTGGTATGTTTTAAACCTCTAATTATATGCACTATTTTTGCATTTATGTAAAAGGAGCCCAGCTGGTTGTTCATGTAGCTCATACATTGCAGGCTTGTAACATTAAAGTAGTGATGTGTGAAGAGATGGAATTGAAATAGGTCCCTAAGAATTGTGAGTTTAAAAAAAAGACATTTATTATTAAAGCTCTGAGCATTAGTGTAGTGGCAGCAGATGTAAGACAAAGGTTTTAAATGTCCCCCTGCATCAGAAAGTGATAATTTACATAACAGACCCAAAACAGAAAAAACAAAATGCCATGTGGGATAGCGTGTCAGTGTGTGTCCATCTCAAGAGTAGTTCTAAATGTGTCAGTGTGTGTCCATCTCAAGAGTTAGCAACGGCCCTGAAGCTCTGTTGAGACCTCAAATTCTATTTGATTTAGACTTGTTGCCATTTTGCATGCACACTTAACGTTTACTTATTAGATTAATTAGATTACATATGGGAAAAGCCATTCTAGATTATAAAGATTGTCATCAGCTTTATCCTGTCAGTACTCATTTTCATTCACCTTCCCTTCCTGCACCAAAGGTTAGTCCTTATCTGGAGCCCAAACACATGCGTCCTCCTTCTACAGAGTCTGTTCAACTCCGTTCTCCCCATGAGGACTTTCATTCTGAGTCCCATTGTGCCAGCATGAGTAGCTCTAGTTCTCCTGGACACAAATCAGCCACCCAGCGACGCTCATGGCAGGACCTAATTGAGACACCTCTCACCAGTTCCGGCTTACACTATCTACAGTCTCTGCCTTTGGAAGATGCCGTGTTCCTGGAGCCTAACGGATCTGTACCAGGGGAACTCAGATGCCAGGCTACACTCCCTGCTCAGCGATGCCCACCACCTGAGCGCCATACTTCTTTGACACCCAGCCAGCCCCCAAGCCAGCCACCTTCCATGGCCAGACTGGGAAGGGAAGTAAAGCACCGCAGCTTCACGCTGCCACGTGACAGTGGCCTGCACGCCATCCTGGCAGCCACAGCGGGGGCACCGGAACACCGAGACATCCAGTGCCACCAGGGCCTGCTGTACAGCAGGAACGCAGGTAAGAGTCTGTGCAGCCAAACAGAGACCTCTGGCAGTCATGTCAGTTTTCTTTAAAAAATATAATGTTTTTATTTGTTTACTACATGTACTGTCTGTACTGTATTTATTATATATTTGTAAGGTAGCTTTTTTAATCCCCCTTTTCTGTAAATAATGTGAATTTGCTTTCCTCATACCATAGTTTCCTCATACCATAGTCACAAAAAACACCTAGACAATGGTGTAGAACACATATCAGATCAACACTTTTGCTCTGTAACTGCCTGTCATTTGACCCTGTTACTCTGTGATACTTATTTGCATAAGCATTCCTCTGCTTCTTTTTGTTGCTGAGTCGGAGTGAGTTTGTCTCCAGGCAACTTGTCACTCAGCGTAACCCAGCGACCAATAAAAAACAATGACTTCTAGTTGATTTCACGTTTGTTGACATAGTCAGTAATAAACCTTTTGCTCGCCTTAACTTATTCATTACAATGAGTTTTCTTATTTTTTAATATATAGTCAAATGGGAGAATCTAAAAAAAAAACTGAAAAAAAAAGTATTTGTACAGTTTAGTTGTTTACTTCTGTCTAAATTAAGCAGTCAATTCTGATAAAGTAAAATATATTTAATTGTCTTTAATAACAAATATCTAATAATAACATCCTGGAGAAAGTGGTATCTCTGTTTTAAAACATAGAGTTAGCTGCTGGTTTGTTTTAATATGTTAAAAAATAATGAAAAGGTAAAGTTATAAATACAGTAAAAAGCACAAATTAATGGCATTTAAATGACTACAGACTTAAATAATCCTACAGTGAGCAAATGAGATGTTTGTTGAGGTCTTGTTTGTAAGATATTTTTACTTGCCATGTCGTTTCTTCCAGTCGTTTTACTTCACTGGTTCATTAGATAAGTGGCATCTCTTTCCCTGCAGTGAGGAGCCCCCTCCCACGTGATAGATTTGTTCAAATGCTCCTTTTAACCAAAGGAAAACAGGACTGAATTTAAACCTTGCTGAACTGAAGCTGGAAAAGTGTTAATAATTAATGACCATAGTATAAATCACACTTATTATTCAGAATTATTGGAGACATCTGGTGATTTATATGATTTAGCAGTCAAAATGTGTTTTGTACCTGCTGGTGCTCTCACAGATTTGTGAGAATGTTTATTTGGTTTAAAGATCATTTATCTTCAAAGTAATTGATTTTACTTATTCAAGATTCCTTATTTGATCAAATATAAATAAAGCAAATTCTTTCTTCCACTTCTGAAGTACACTAAGGCTTGAAACTGTTTGATATAAAGCCCATAGACACTTTCCTTTAAGACATGGTTTGTCTCATCTGAATGTTGAAATGTCTGTTCTACAGTTTTTTTTTTTTTTTTTTTTTGGGGTCACTAATGAAGATTGTGAAATAAATTTCCTATAATTGTGATTCCAAGTCCTAAATCTCCTGGACTAAATAGGGATGTTAATGATTAGGGAAAGCACAAAAATGACACACAGGTTTCACTTCTCTCTAAAATACTCAAATCAGTCATAAGCACAGAGCGAGTGTTAGGTTGGGAACTGTGGGGTTTTGGTGAAAGCATCTGTCAGATAAATAAATATTTAATTCCACTCTGACATTTAATAAAAGACCCCCCCCCCCAACTTCCCTTTAGAAAGATTAGAACGACTTATTCTTGCTCTATGGTGCCCTCTGCAGGCTTAGAGCGGGAGCGCAGGCAGCAAGCTGACTCGTTGTGTGATCTGTACCGAGCTCTTGAGAGGGCCAGCCTGACCCCTGTCACCGAGCACATCCCCCCCACTCGTCTGGAGTACAAGCGCTCGTTTGTCCGGCGTGGCAACGACCCCCTGCTCAATGAAAAGTTGCACCGGCTGCGCGTACTTCAGAACACATTCAAGGTAATCTGGGGATTGGGAGATCCAGTTTGCAGTTGGGTCGTGCAATGGGATTTTACTATCTGCTTTAATATTTAAATCACAAAATAATCACAAAAGAATTTCACTGATCGTGTATAATCTTTTACAGAGATAATAATCAACCCATTTGGCACCAATATTCATGCATCATGAACATAACCCATTTCTGCATGGCTTTATAAACAGCCTGATTATTTGGCTTTTATATCCTGAATGAGAGAAGTCAGTGTTGAGTTGGTCTGTTCATACATTATTTAGCAGAAATAAACATACTCTTACTTCTTCCTTCACAGGATATCCCTCTCCAAGAGGCCGAGACTAAGATTATTCATCGGGATGTTTAAGGATCTCGGAAATCAACATGAATAGCATGTTCACATTTCAAGCTAAACATGAAAGGACTTGATATAAAAGTTACCTCTGCTTTCATTGCTCTTCATTGTTACACATTTTCTTTGATAGCTTTGCTTTGCAATTACTTATAACAGGAATAACGGGAATGGGCGATATGACAAGAGTCCCAACCTTGAAGGGATACGGGTGTGTTAAACTAAATCAGGTAACCAGTCTATTTTAATATGATTTAATATGATCACACTTTAAAACTAATTTGTCACAAAACAGCACTTTAACATTAGGGTTAATCTAAAAATAAATAAAAGTGTTTGCTCTTTCCAAACTGATCACATGATTGGGTTAATTTTTTTCAACTATCAGCTTTACTTACTATATGAATAAACATAACACAGACTGTATTCTGTTTCACTACATACTTTGCTTGCTCCTTTCATCATGTTCAAAATGTCATTAAATTTTAAAATGAAGACTGAAAATAAATGTGTAAAGAAACCTATTTTAGATGTTTTAGTCGTATCGCCCACTTCTCCTCTGAAGTGTCTTCCTTTTTTCATTAAAAGTTTTAGAGCAATACACAATGTTCATATAAAGCCATTATTTTATGTATATGAACCCGAGCTTGGTCATCATGCATTGCCCACTGATTATTTACTAGTGCTGGACTTTCTTCAGAGCCAACTGACTGCACTTAACCTTCAGATTAAGGAAACACAGACGCACTAAAGTGTTCGACCAGCTGGTGTTGTTGCTTAGGATTGTTTTTTATTCCTTTGCATGATCCCTGTCAAGAGTTTTTTGCAAGTGGTGCTCGTTATGTTATTTATTTGCATCGGTTCTAACCTCAGTTAAACTTTTGTACCTGTAACTGCCACTGAGTCAGGGATGAGAATAGTGTATATGTAGTGTCACCCTTGTCCTTTCTTCATTTTGCCTGTCTGTGTGGCTCACCTCTCTATATTATAATGTAAAACTCACGCAGCTTCAGTGACGTTTAATGAAATGAGTTAAGCAGTGAAACTATTTTTGTAAGCATGATTATTTATCCAGTTGTTTGTACATGGTTTTGTATTCTGAGATGTGTTTTATTTGAAGAATCTAACAGTGTTGATCCCTTTGACTGGATGAAACTCATCTGAACACAACTATGTTGTACTGTAACTCTGAGATCAAAATAATTTTATCAATAAACTAGTTGATGTTTTTGCATATTTTCCTTGTTTTCACTTTATTTTTTATGTGAGCAGTTGCTATTTACTTTTCAACATCTTGTCATTGGGGCCTCAAATGGTATTATGTTAGTATCTTTTGAAAGTGGCAGCCCTGGATAAACAACTGCGTACTGCGCATCTGGCTGTAGAGAGCTATAAAATCATCAGGCAATGTCCTTTAATTAGGTAAGATCAGTACTGTACAATATCTGATATATGTAAACATATCAAAAGTCCAAAATTCGAGTAAATTATGCGTTGTCGCATGTAGAATCTGAGGGCGGCACAACGGCTTAGTGGTTAGCAAGTTCGCCTCTCAGCGCTGGGGATTCCCGGTTCGAATCCCAATCTGGGTGGAGTTTCCATGTTCTCCCCGTGGGTTTCCTCCGGGTTCTCCGATTTTCCCCCACAGTCCAAAAACATGGATCATGTTTTCTCATGAATTCTCCAAATTACCTCATGTATAAGAGTGTGTCTGTGTGAGTGAGAGTGTGCCCAGCTATAGATTGGCGCCGTGTCCTGGGTGTATCTGCCCAGTGCCCAAAACGTTCTCCCCTGGATGGGCATGGGTATGGACATGGGCCCCGACCCTAGTAGAGGATAAAGTGGAAAATAATGGAAGGATGGATGTAGAATTTGGTTATTTGTGGCCCTCTCCTCTGCCCCCATCCCCTCTGCCCCTCCTCCCCTCCCCATTTGGTCCCCTTGCACAGACAGACAGAGCGCGGCCCCTCCGCCCACTTCCTCACCGCGGTGTTATAAGCTGCTCTGTGCGCACTGCGGAGATCCGCACAGTGCTGTCCGCGTCCTGCCCGCTTCCACACCGCTCCACTCAGGCACTGTAGCGCTTCCACCCGGCCGCCTTCTCCCGGCATGGCAGACGGCCTTGTCCCATCATGGCAGTGCGACATTACACCCTCGACTTCAAGCTCAGTGCGCCAGGTAAGCTGCAGCATGGCCGGGAAGAGAGAGCGGCGTCTGCGGGCCTCTCACCCGGCTTATTTTCTGGCTAACGGCTAACGCTCAGCCTTCTCGTCCGACTCGTATTGAGTCCTATCCCGGGCGTGGGGCAGCCGTGCCCGCGTGGATTCCCCCAGGGGCAAGAACAGGTCAGCGGGGGGCATTTTTTTTCTGCCACCAGGTTGACCTTAAGGTTTTAGCACGTGTGCTAATGCTAAGTTGCGCTGTCCGTCGGATCACGCTGCGGCTGGGTTCGGGTTTTATTTACGATCATTTAAAAAAAAATAATAATAAATAAAGTCATGTTATTACATTTATAACCGCGCGTTAAGTTGCGTCACTGTATCAGTATCTAAAGTAATTAACGGAATCGGGTCATCTCCTCCTGTCCTCATAATAATTCAGATTTGTGGAGAAACCAGTCTTAGAATGACATCGTTTGATCGTCGCTTTAACATCTGATCCTTAAAACAAACTTACAAATGGCTCCTGTATAATTTGGCAAAATTACGTATCAGGCTTACCAAGTTTTGGAGTATTATGTTAATGTTATAAATGACGTAAATAATTATTTACATAGTTTCTTGCATCATTTTTTTTTTAGCTCTCCTTAATAGCATGACAAATGTATAAAGTAAGTTTTTTTTAAAAATAAAGATAAAGTATAGAGGGTTCATTTTTGGCATGTTTATACCCTTGGTAAATTCACCATCAACAGGAAGTGCAGCGAGGTGCTGGAAACAATAAACAAAGGCATTCTGTGATGGGCTGGCATCCTTATCCAGATTGATTTACAGAAGTCTTGCCATGATGCAATCCATGAGCCTCAAGGTAAGGGCTGTGTTTAAAGTTCCAGAAGCAGAGGATTGGCAGTGTCCGGTCATGAACCATTAAGATTGTAGTCTGCTATCCAGCGTCTTATCCCATAAGCCCTTGTTGTCTCTGACGTGCACACCTCCCTGGAGAACTAGAAATTGTTTGATGGTTTAAATGTATTTCAGTAAGACACAATGCTTTCCAAATAACATACTATGACGTTTTTGAAGCTGTTCACATGTTTTCCTTCTGCTGTAATGCATGTGCTAGTGCTCCATATGCTGCACATGCCTGTGATGATCTAATGATTTGTGTTCACATAAATTGTTTCATTATACTTCCATGTGGAATACTTAAAATTGAGTTAGCATTTCTTACGTCTTTGTTATTTTGCAAAGATTTGAGGATGTCCTTGACCTGGTTTCTAATTAGACCCTGTGTTACACTTCAAATGTGGAAGTACAATTTTTTTTTTTTTTGTGCCATCAGGGCCAACATGATGTCCATTAATTTATCCAGTAAACTTAATAAAGTATTTAAAAAATATATTTATATTAAAAACCTAAATTCATACACTATAGACAAGCATATTTGGGGCATTTAAACCATTAACATACAGCATCTCATTCAGTTTTCACAGTTCACCTGCCTCAAAACTGAAGAACCATAGTGTCCAACCTTCATTACATGAGTAGCTTCTTTACATTGGTTTGTCCAGTATGCAAATGTCTGAATGCTTCATGCTTCTCTGCAAATTCATCACATGAATACATAAAAAAACTAAATGTGAATGTTCTGCTTATAATAAAGAATCACTATCTGACATAACTGCTTTATGGTTTGTGAAAAGAGTTTTCTTTCTGAATCTGAATGCCTTAAGGGGAGACTTTTGTAATTATTGAATGTGTTTTAAGTAACACTTATTTGCCTTGCAAACATTCAAGTTGAACCTGGCAGGCTGGATGTTGTGTGCTTGATGGGCGCTTTTAAAAACCAAATGGAATCCTTTAACCTTTACCACAATTGAAAATGTTAAACTCATGACATTTCATAATGATTCGAATAACTTAAATGGACCAGTGCCATTGCCCAACTACAGGCATTTCTCAAACCCTGCATGTATCGTGTACCCTTTGGGGATCAAGTACTGCTGAACTGGAACTAGCCTCCAGGCTGTCAGGAGGATGAACATCAAGGCTTTTTTGCTTTTAAAAGCCAGAACAACCAAGTCGCAGTGTGAATTCAGTATAAAAAAAGACTCGTCTTTATTCGGCACTTAACTCAACACCTTGTGAAAAACCCTCACACAACATTCTGCAGTTTTCTTTGATCCGGTTACGTATTTGCTCTGCAGTGGATCGATGACCTGCTCTGGGTATTTTCCAGCTTTTTATAAAGTAACTCTGAGACAGACTGCAGATCCCGCTGCCACTCTGAATAGGAACATCGGATAGGAGAATGAATAATGAAAAGAAAATATGGTTATAATAAATAAATTGATAAAATAATAAATAAAAACCTGTTAACCTGTTTTAATCTGCTGTTATTAAGCTTGTGTTAAACATAGTTTTACATTATGTTGGTTTTAGTGGTGACTTATTTTTTACTTTCTGCAGCTGACCAATCTGCAACTGTGCGTGGCCTGCAGCCTGTATTTCAAGAGCAGGAAATGACAGAGACTGTCCTTGACACTGAGGGACATGGATACTTGGCTACCTTCACTGGGAAAAATGGCAGGTAAGTTCTATTAAAAGTCATGAAGTAGAGCTGGGAATCACACAGACACGGAATGCATCATCCTGTTTACACTGTGCAGGTCATTTTTATATTTTAGCCAAGTACAATGTTTAAAAAAAAAAAAAAAAGCATCAGAGTTTAGGCGTACAGATGAGAACTCCATGTCTGAGTACATAAGCACATGTGCCTGTTTAGCCTAATAATCAATTGACCAGTTAAATGCATCCTCTGGGTGGCGATGGTTGCCATTTTAAAAAGAACAGGGTCACATCAGGACCTCTGTGTTTTGATCCGTCAGCTTTGACATCCAATTCCTGGTTTGTGAATACTGATTGGTCTTATATATTAAGTTTTAGCAGTCACACGTTTTATAAATGTTGGACAACTAACTGTTTTTGGTGTTCTGACCTGGTAGGCTTGCCACCCTGCGAGTGCACTCTTTTGGTCTGGTGACTTTTGACCTACAGTGTAATGACGGTGACGACCTGTCGCAAGTGGACAATGTAAGTGTTAAATGAAAATAAGGCTTAAATTAAAAAAAGAACTTTGAACCAGATGCTGCCTCTGAGGAGAGAGAAATAACACATTATGAAATGTTTCTTTGCAGCTACTGAATGCACTGGAGAAGAAGCTGAATACTCTTTTATGTGGAACTATACAAAGAGTCAAGAGGTAAGCGCTGTTTCTAAAGCATCCTCGATGTGTCTCCCTGCTGTTAACTTTGTTTAAAGACCAAATGCTGCAATAATTTTGAGTGCATAGACATTGAGTATTTTTTTCTGAATGATTAAAGATGCTTCTGAATAAGGATTTGAAAACTATATTGGCTTAAACTTGCTTCTCTATTGGCAGTCTTGCTGAGGACATGGGTTTATTGTGTAAGGTTGTGAATGGGTATTTCGAAAGTCATGTAAGACTAAAAATACTGAATGTTCAATGTAAGATTTTGATCTTGGTGTAGCTTCAGATCATCACTTTTGTGCTAATCTAATGAGTAGTGGTATGAGGTTGGATTGACTGGTTATGAAAATGCACAAGTTTATAGGGATACCTTGTAATGGTGTGTGTGTGTGTGTGTTTATGCATGCCAGACTCCCTGCACTACTGCGAGGGGCTGAGGTGGATCGGTACTGGCCCACGGCCGACGGCAGACTCGTGGAGTATGACATAGATGAAGTTGTTTATGAGCGAGATTCTGCGTACCAGAACATCAAAATCCTGCACTCACGACAGTTCGGCAACATTCTCATCCTCAACGGGGACGTTAGTAAGTTGTACACTATGCTGCTTTTGCCCCTCAACAGTATCGATAATATGTGTAGTAATACCATACCCATACGATGTGTATTATTTTTTGCAGATTTGGCTGAAAGTGATTTGCCCTACACTAAGGCCATCATGGGTGGTGGCAGGGAGCAGTATGCTGGGAAGGAGGTCCTGATCTTGGGTGGAGGAGATGGCGGCATCCTGTGTGAAGCAGTGAAGCTCAAACCAAAGATGATCACAATGGTGGAGATATCCTTTACCCTTCCCCACGTTTCCGTTTATGTACTCTGTACAGTACGGTACTCTGGACTGTAATTCAGTGTGACATTTTGATCATTTAAAATGCTTAGGGGCTTGTTTGCCATCAAAGGACTATTTTCCTGAATAAAACCTGCACATTGACCAGCTGGTGATTGACGGCTGTCGAATGCACATGAGGAAGACGTGTGAAAACGTTCTAGATAACTTGAAGGGTGACTGTTATGAGGCAAGGAGCTAAGATAAATTTATATATACTCTTAGTAATCCCTTTGATTTTACACCCTTCTAACCTCACATTCATTGCTTAAGTTCTGTCCACCTTATTTTTTGTTTCCCCTCTCAGTGATGCGGTTGGGGGGGGGGGGGGGGGGGGGGGGGGGGGGGGGGGGGGGGGGGGGGGGGGGGGGGGGGGGGGGGGGGGGGGGGGGGGGGGGGGGGGGGGGGGGGGGGGGGCCCCCCCCCCCCCCCCAGAATCAACGTGGGAATTTCTAAGACTCATTCTTGACCTGTCAATCAAAGTTTTACGACCTAATGGAAAGTACTTCACACAGGTAAGAGTGTGGGATGGATTTTTGGAGGATGTCATATGTAGAAGTTTCTCTGATTCGACTCTCCACTCTTCCTGCAGGGGAACTGTGCCAATCTGACTGAGGCACTTGGTGAGTATGAGGAGCTGCTGGGAAGACTGTCATGTAAGGTGGACTTCTCCAAAGATGTGGTGTGTGTTCCATCTTACATGGAGCTGTATCCTTTCCACGTCCTGTAATGCGTCTTGTTTTTTTTTTTTTGTTTTTTTTATGTAATTAAATAACCTGACAATAGGTTTCCATGATGGATTATTGCTGTTCAGGTTCTTCCTTAATACATCTCAGGTGGGTTTTCTACAGCATCTGGAAGAAGTAGCTCGTGTCCTTCTTTCAGCTCCCTGTGGCAGCATGTGAAGTCTCCACCACCCCCTTTCCTGCTTCAAATGTACTGAGAAGAGATGCACAGCTCTCCATGCACTGTTTTTATTTTCCCTCCATGGCCAGCATTTCCCTCCTTTTTAAAAAAAAAAAAAAAATTATTTCGTGCTTGAAAAACAGTGTTGGTTGTTTGTGGTGTTGTCCTTGTTGTTACAACGCTTGCCAGCCAGCAGGAGGCGCTATAATGTTGGCTAATAATGCTAAAGCCAGCAGCGTGACCAGTCACGGTCACATTAGACACTCAGACTTCCAGCTTCCTTCATCAAGATTTTAAAGAAAAATGATGCATCTTACTGTAGTTCCTGAGATGTTTGTGTTTGGAGATTTCAGCTTGCTTTCTTTACTGTGGTCGATTCGTTAATTGACCGGAAGTTGACTGACATTGCCGTGTTTTGAGGTGTTTAAGTGTGTCGCTGGAGTTGCACAAAAGCACCTGAAAAGTTTTTAAAGGGAAAAGGATTCTGCATTTGCAGAACTTATGCTTGATTTTCTTTTCATTTTTGCAGAACTGTAATTTTTAAGCAACATTTCCAAGTTTGTTTGAAGAAATGAAGTTTTAAATGAATGTACATCATGCTTGTATACATTCAGTCCATAAAGGTGCCCGATTCTCATTATTTATTTCAGTTTGATTTGATTATGGTAATCCTGCCCTGAAAATACCTTCTGTATGTGAATGGCTATTAAAGAAGCTGGTGGCTACCTTCCTGGTCCTGTCCTTTGTTTAAACTTTGATATCATGATTAATTATGAATTGAATTATTAAAAGTACTATTATGTTTTAATGGAATAGTCACAGCTGAAATAGTAAAAGATGAAAACCTAATGTTAGGTTTTATGTTCTCTAACAATGTGGGTCCTTGAGCAAGACCATTAACCCTCATTGCTCCAGGGATGCAGTAGCCAACCATGAGTGTGCTCACGTTGTTTTGGATAAACGTGTCCGCTAAGTAACAAAATGTTAATTGGTTAATTGGAGTTAGCCCCCCGTTCATATTCAGTTATATGCTGGAAACGTTCATCAGAGATTTTGGTCAAAGGCAGGGGTGCATCATGCAGTTACTGTAATTATTGGCTGCCCATCCAAGCTAAGAGTCTTATGTGCTATGGCATCTAAATTTGGGTTACGATCTAGTTATTGGAGACCATGTAAGGACAGTAAACTCAGTCACTTAAGAACACAGATGAGCCTAATAAGATGGTTCATGGGCAGCACGGTGGCTTAGTGTTTAGCATGTTCTCCTCTCAGCACTAGGGATTCCCAGTTTAAATCCCTATCTGGGTGGATTTTCCATGTTGTCCGCTTGGGTTTCCTCCGGGTTCTCTGGTTTTCTCCCACAGTCCAAAAACATGGATCAAGTCAATTAAGTTCTCCAAATTGCCCCATGTAGCATGTGTTTGTGTGTGTGCGAATGTGTGCCCAGCGATAGATTGGCGCCCTGTCCTGGGTGTATCTGCCCAGCGCCCAAAACATTCTTCCCTGGTTGGGCATGGGGAACCCCCCCGCGACCCTAATAGAGGATAAAGCAGAAGAAAAAAAATTAAGATGGTTCATTATTATAGAAGAAACTCAGGTCATAAAGCGAACAAGATGAGCTACAAGCTGGGGCATTGAAATGATGCTTCAACACAATCTACCATCTGAATGTGAACCTTAAACTCCTCAGGTCAGATTACATTTTTCATCCTTTTGTTGACTAATTTTGATGAGCCTCCGCAAACTTCAGCCTCAGTTGCCTGTTTTTTTGGGGGGGAAATATGAACAGACGAAACATTCTGATCTAACTACACTGACCCATCACAAAGTTCATCAATAATAAAAGCTTTTGAAGTTGCCGTGCAAATACATGACCACATAATGTATAATAATAATATAATTTTGTCCATAAAGCCTTTCAGATCAATAAACTCGGTGTTAATATCATAATTTGTGACTCGTGACGATCTAAAAACAGATGCTCAGCACGTCGCCGGGCATTACGTCATCCTTTTACGGGCCTCCCTACGTCTTTGCGGGCGTGTTCGCGCTGCATTGTGGGAGATGTAGTATCCTTCGGCTCGTCGCCCCCTTAGGTTTTTCGATAAACCCACGGCTGGGCGCATGTGTTTCCCACAATGCGTTGCGCGGAAAACCTGGCGCTAGGTGGGGAGTAGCTTGTGCGGGGTTTTGGACTTGGTTGAGATTTCTGGAGTCGCTGGTCCGAGCAGAAGGCGGTTTATGGTGCTGGTTAGTTAACGGGTGCTGGTTAAGTTAACTGGTGCTGGTCACAGCGAGACGAAATTATTCGGACGCAGACGGATCCGGATTAATCCCGGAATGGAGCGGCAGTTACATTTGAATTTGTTAGCTTCCAGACCTCCGACCGCGGGAGGCTTACAGTCCGGCTCCAAAACCAAAATGGGGTGAGTTTCAAAGACTTCACACCGAACTGTGAACCATCTGTAACGGAGAGTCTGCCGGGCTGCGTCAGCCGAGCGGACGGTCACGACTTCCAGAACATTCACACACAACCCGTACAAACGGTACCATTTATGAACCACGAACGTCACAAATTCACCAGTTTAAGAATATTAATCTGATCTGCAACCTGCCTCCGCGTTCTAAATGACCCATAACACGCTTTCTGTTAACTGTCATATTGAACCTGCAGAAAATGCCAATGGTTCTAAGTGGATAAGTTTTTTTTTTGGATAAACCAGGCTTTTTTTTTAATAGTTAGTGAGATTAAAAATGACACCTTGGTTTTGCTCGGTTATCAGTACATTTGGTCATTTATTGGACGCTTTTATCCAAAGCGACTTACAAGCTGAGCACAGGGTTCATCACAACATCCCCGGAGCAATGAGGGTTAAGGGCTTTGCTCAAGGACCCACACTGGTAACTTCAGTGGACCTGGGATTTGAACCCCCAACCTTCAGATTGATAACCCAACACCCGAACCACTGAGCTACCGCTTCCTACTGAGCTACGTAACCCATTACCGTACACCAGTTTGGTTTTAAGGTTACTGCTCATAAAACACATCTTTCTGTCCGAACCTGCATTGTTCAGGGATGGTGTATAATTTTTTTGCTTCATTCGTTATTCTGATTAATATTTTAAAGATGACAGCTGTATTGTGATGGTGAGGCGCACGGATAGCGTTCAGAATGATGACGTCACTCAGAAAGGTCCTGTATTCTGTATAATCTGAAGGTCTTTTCTCTTGTGGTAGCCCTTCTGCTTCAAGGTTTAATGTGATTTGTGCTCATAGGCACATGCTTGTTAGTGCTGCTGTTATAAAGCTCTATTAATTAATTCTCATTAATTCTCTGATTTAGGCTTTAAACTTAAAGAAAACTTTTTAATGAGTTCATGACTTTCAGAGAAGCAACACATTAAGCTGATGAGTAACTGGTGTGTGATTAATAATACTGAGTCTTATTTTTCTTCTGTCACTCAGGCCTGGAAGGAAACGTGATTTCTCGCCGCTTCACTGGAGTCAGTATTTTGAAACCATGGAAGATGTGGAAGTCGAAAATGAAAACAGCAAAGACATATCCTTTACCGTGACACTGTTTAGGTTCCACACAAATGTTTTTACTCAAACCGAAAGATCCACTAAATGTAAATATGGCATCAGATTTGGTTTAGTTCATTCGGTTTAGTTTGATCCTCTTCCTTGACTCCCGTGCACACATTCAGAATCTACAGCAGTGGCTCTCATGGTCCAGTGCTGCTTCTGCTTCATGGAGGAGGTCACTCCGCTCTGTCCTGGGCCGTCTTCACTGTCAGTGTTCATGTGATCTTACTCATTTTCTTTATATATTTACTCTATATAAACCTGATAATGAGATTGTGTTGTGATGTTTGATTTCAGGGAGTGATATGTAGCAGAATTACATGCAGGGTTGTAGCCATGGACCTCAGGGCACACGGTAAGATACTTCATTAAGCACTTTACAAAAAACAATGCTGTGAGTTCAGTCTATGTTTTTATCTGATTTTGAAAGCTCTTAGTTACTCCAATTCCTCTATTACAATTTGCCTGCTGTAAAGTATTAATAAACACATACATAATTGATATCCCTTTGTACACTATTTGTGTTCACTGCCCTTACTTGTATTTCTGTTTCTTCTGTGTAACATACAGGTGACTCAAGAGTTAGAAACTCAGAAGACTTGTCTGCAGAAACAATGGCCAAGTAAGATTATTAAAAGTTGTGTTTTCAGCCAGCAAAACAATTCAAACAGGTCAAACAATTAAAGTGATTTTAATTGCAAAAAAGCTCTAATCTAGGTGTTTAAACTGTGTTCTAACAGGGATATTGGAAAAGTGGTGGAAGCTCTCTATGGTGAAAACCCACCTCCGATTATGATGATTGGACACAGCATGGGGGGAGCAATAGCGGTTCACACTGCCGCAGCCAATCACGTGCCATCTCTGCTTGGCCTTTGTGTCATAGATGTAGTCGAAGGTAGAGTTTTTCTTATTTTAAAATTCATAGTTCAAGTTGTCGGCGGCACGGTGGCTTAGTGGTTTAGCGCGTTCGCCTCTCAGCACTAGGGGTTCCCGGTTCGAATCCCCATCTGGATGGAGTTTCCTTGTTCTCCCATTGTCCGCGTAGGTTTCCTCCGGGGTCTCCGGTTTCCTCCCACAGTCCAAAAACATGGATCAAGTCATTTGAGTTCTCCAAATTGCCCCATATAGAGTGTGTGTGTGTGTTTGAATGTGTGCCCAGCGATATATTGGCGCCTTGTCCTCCCCTGAATGCCCCCCCCCCCCCCCGCGACCCTAATATAGGATAAAGCGGAAGAAAATGAATGAAATTAATGAATTGTTCAAGTTATATATTTTGTTGTAGTGTAATATAGTTTGGCTCATTAATAAGTTGCTGATGAAGTAATGAATTCACTTTTTTATTTTATGCACATTTAGTTCACTTTTGCTTCAGCACTAAATGTTCTAGATTCATGCCATAGCAAGTACAGTTAATCCAGTTTCCAAGCTTTATTTTACTACCCCCTTAATAACTTTGTATGTAGATGTTCACAGAAAGTAGCAACCTGTATGAAGGTTCATGCATCTCACAGTGTATTTTTTTTTTTTTTCAGGTACAGCAATGGATGCTTTGAACAGTATGCAGAATTTTTTAAGGAGTCGACCAAAGACATTTAAATCAGTGGAGAATGCGATCGAGTGGAGGTACTGTACTGGTGATATTTGCACTTTAACCTTGTGTTTCCTAGCCTGTGATAGAAAGTACTAGAATAAGCTCGATCAGAACAGGGTCCCTGAGACCCTGATCAGGATAAATAAAAAAAAAAATAAAAAAAAGAGATACTCAGACATACTCTATTCTAATGCACCTTTCTGAACATAACCCTGCGGCTTAAAAATTAAACCTGGGTTTTATGTTTTATTCTACTGTTGTGATTCTATTTATTTCTGCCGTAATCAGCTGTATGTTTGTATTTTGTTTGGTTATGTCAGCGTGAAGAGCGGCCAAATCAGGAACATCGAGTCGGCACGTGTCTCTATGGTCGGACAAGTTAAAAAGTAAGTTCCCCTCTACAGTAATCCTTCATGTCTGGAGTTTTCTCCTTATAAATGCTTCATGTAAATGACTTAATTTTGTTGTTTTGAGATGTGATGAGCCCTTGAGCAGTCCTGGAATCTCTAAAGGTATCAGTGAAGGAATCATAGAGGAAGAGGAAGAAGAGGAGGAGGAAAAAGAGTCCAACTACAAACGGAAGAAAGAGGATGACCAAGAGGTTAGGAAACAATGTGCATGATGTAAACTAAGCTGAAATGCTTCTGATTGACGTGTATAGTTGGTTCTGGAAACAAAAATGAAAAACATAATTGATTACATAATCAGTGATTCCAGCTGATTTGATGATGATGATGATGATGATGAGAGGAGGATGAGGTTTATGCCTTTATTAGTTCCACAATGGGGCAATCAAAAAAAATTGTTCAGTCGTTCAGCATTCTTAACACATAAAATACACATGCGCACCCTCTAGTGTGAGTCCCTGGTAATTACAATAGTCTAGCTTTGTTGGTTAGTGGGCTTCGTTTCCTTCGGTCATTTGTTTGCCTTAGTTACCGCACGTTCTACAGCCCTTACATGGGGTTTAATGATATCAAGACTTTTAATATATTATTCAGGTTTTATGGCACTTTGTATGGTACAGCTCATTTATCCAGTTATATGGACAGCTACGATAATAAAGAAAGGCGATGCTGTTATTGATAAACATCCTATCGTATTTTTGTGAATGCAATTTCAGAGTGAAGAATTTCAAAGCGCCTGATGTGTATATATTTTAAGCAAGTGTATGTTCATTGTGTAATGTTAATGCAGTGCTCTCTTATTGTGCTGACATGATGGGATTCTTCTGCTCTTCAGGTAAAGAAAGAGAGTTTATACACTTGGCGCATTGAACTTTCAAAGACGGAGAAATACTGGGAGGGTTGGTTCAGGGGACTGTCCTCTCTCTTCCTCAGCTGCTCCGTGCCAAAACTGCTGCTGTTAGCGGGTAACTGAACTTAATGTTAAATGTTAAGATGTCGTTTGTTACAGATCCAGTGTCTGTTTTTGCAAAGTTGAAGTTACAAAAATATTTAAATAAATAAAAGTTCCTTTTAGGGTCCTTTTATGACCTATTTTAATTAAACGATTTTTTTATGGTATGTTTATATAGGCGGCACGGTGGCTTAGTGGTTTAGCACGTTCGCCTCTCAGCGCTAGGGATTCCCGGTTCGAATCCCCATCTGGGTGGAGTTTCCATGTTCTCCCCGTGTCCGCGTGGGTTTTCTCCGGGTTCTCCGTGTTTCCTCCCACAGTCCAAAAACATGGATCAAGTTAATTGAATTCTCAAAATTGTCCCATATAGAGTGTGTCTGTGTGAGTGAGTGTGTGCCCAGCGATGGATTGGCGCCCTGTCCTGGGTCTATCTGCCCGGCGCCCGAAACGTTCTCCCCTGGATGGGCATGGGGAACCCCACCGCGACCCTAATAGAGGATAAAGCGGAAGATAATAAATGAATGAATGTTTATATAGTCTGATTAAAATGGCATTATTTTAATCTAAATCATGTCAAACGTTTGCTGCCATCTGGTGGTAAAAGGCTGCGATTACATGCTTAATCAATAATACT
Organism: Corydoras maculifer; assembly: GCA_019802435.1. Taxonomy (NCBI): domain Eukaryota; kingdom Metazoa; phylum Chordata; class Actinopteri; order Siluriformes; family Callichthyidae; genus Corydoras; species Corydoras maculifer. The sequence continues at coordinate 811,938 of JAFMOD010000766.1, forward strand.
ATAAGATGGTTTCTGTAGTATGAACACTATACTGACGTGAGTGTGTGTTCTTGTTCAGGTATTGACAGACTGGATAAAGATCTGACTATAGGACAAATGCAGGGTAAGTCATCACCAATTGTGTATTTGTGATTTTGTTTTTTTGTTTTTGTTTTTTGCCTAAATGAGTCTTAAGTTTTTGATTGTATGTTTTTCCTGCAGGAAAGTTCCAGATGCAGGTTCTCCCTCAGTGTGGCCATGCTGTTCATGAAGACGCGCCCGAAAAAGTATGTCATATGTTTTTTCTATTTATTGTAAATTACAAAGTCAAAAATAAGTGGACACCTGACCGTTACACCTGCACAAATGTCTGCTGGAGTTTAGTTTGGATCATTTTTAGGTTTTTGCTTTTCTGTCTGTTTAAAAATGTTTCCAATTTGCTCTACTACAACCAATTTTGTTTGGTTTTTTAAAAAGCATTTATTTTCAGTAAAACGAATATGAAAACATGACGATTAAAAATAACAAAGTTCAACTTTAAGTTAAATTTAAACCTGACATCACTGCTCTTACCATTCTCACTTTATTTGCAGGTAGCAGATGCATTAGCCACCTTTATGGTCCGACATAAGTTCACTGAATTTAAGGATGGCTTTCCCTGGTAAGAGGTGAAACCGTGTATAATTAAACATCTAATAATATTTTATGCATCAACCTGTTATTTTCTCTTTGTTTTTACTACATAGACGATGTACAGCTCGTCCTAGCCTTCATTCTGCACATTGCCCCCTGTCGCTCCCCAATGGACATCTTAGTTTCATGAACATTTATCCCTTCTTCCCCCGATAACCTCTCAGCTCTTCATTCTAAAACTCAAGGTTTTTTTTTTTTATATATATAAATTAAGGTATAATCACTTCAGTGATCAGGATAACTATTTTAGCAGAACACATTCATCTGAAACAGACTGATTTAATTTATTTAGTTAACCATTTACTTTGCATTTCCTCTGAGGCTTTGTTTGATGTTTGAATTGAGGGTAATTGCATCTCATTGTGTTCTACGTGTTCCCAGTTTTGTCATCGAGAAATAAAGAATATTTCAACAGCTGAACATTGCATCTGGTCCTGTGCGAAGGTATTCTTTATTTATTCTTATGCACAAAGACGCAAGAACTAAAAACAAAAACACGATCCAGATGGATGGAAGAATCTAGTTTTCTAACTCAAAGGCAAGCTGTTTTTTTTAACATGAATTTTTGAAATTGTGGCCGAAAATGATTAAATAAATTTCATAAGCACTTAATTTCTATAGCAGCAAATACACATGTCTATTATAAGAATCATTACAAACTCTTTATACAATGGTTTTAAAGTAAAACAATCTGTTTATATTCTGAAGTACTGTATGAAAGTGTGATCAGGTGAAGATGCCTTAATAATAAAACAATTATAGATAATTTAGCTATAAGCTTGGATAAAAACAGATTTCATTGTGGAACAGCATTTAAAATGCATAATGGAATTAATTAATGCTGCATTGCATTGAAAGTTTTTACACATTTCCCCAGTCCTTGTAATGTAACGTTAATTTGTCATACCGTACCTAAAATAAGAATTTCTCAGTCCTCACACTTTAAACAAAGAACTAAATAAACAATAAACATATATTTTTTTTAGTTAATGCACATTTACAACAGTCTGACGTTTGCCTTTGGCACAGCGGAAATGATAAATGAGCAGAGGGCGGACGGCATCATCTCTCAGCCCGTAAATGAGTGGGCTCATGCAGCGTGGCAGGAGCAGCACGAATAAAAAATTAATAAAACGCAAATCACTGACGAGGTTACTGCTGGCGGAGTTTGCAGCACGCTCTAAGGTGTTGAAGAAGAAGGAGGTCAGACACAGGCCCAGCTGGACAAGGTGCAGCAGCACGGTCTTCTGGGCCTTTGTAGCTGAATCTTTTTTGGACGCAACAGATCTGGCAACACGCAGAATGCAGCCGTATGTGAACAAGATGGTCAGACCTACGAGGCCGAAGAGGAATGCGCTAAAATACAGAAGCATTTGTCCCTGCCAGGCTTGCAAAATGAAATAATCTCTTGTGCACAGGGATACAGAGGTCAAAAAGTTGGGGTTGACAGCCAAATTAAAAAGCAGATCGATTGCATGATTGATTGAGCCAATCAGCCAGACGACCCCGACAGCCATGTAGGTCCTTTTTTGAGTGACTATTTCAGCGTGTCTTAAAGGGAAACATATAGCCACATAACGCTCCAGAGTCATAAGGGCCAGGTTTAAAGGTGCGTTTTTGAATGTGGTTGTTGCCAGAAAACTCAGGAGGGCACACAGTGATGTGATCATCTTGAATACGATCAGACCGCTGATAAACAGCACGTATGTGGAGAGATACTGAAAGGAATCGTTAATAAGCATGTGCATAAACAGAATGTACCTTGGATTCTCTTTAAAGTTGTCTTTGCTCCAAAGAGTGTAGAACATGATGGCATTTAAATAAGTAAAAAAAAGAGCCATTAGTAAAGCAAAAACAAGTTTCACTACATGTCCGTTAGATGTTGTGACCTGGTAGATTAAAAGAACACCGGCTGCACTCTCATTACTAACTGCCATTACCTGAAACAAACCACTATGGCATAAATTTTACTGCCCCCACCCCCCTCCTCACCTCACCTCCAGATCCTGTGCAAGCATCAACACATTCTGCCTCTCACACTTGTCACACACTTATTTTATAAAGAACACTGGATGCTTAAGAGACTTACTGTTACGTCACTTCAGGGCAGAAACGCATGCATGATGTGCTCGCCCATACAAACTCGTAACAGTTTAGGAAAGGCCTGATTCCTTATACCTGTGCCCAACACACAAAAGCTGTAAAGGCATGGTTGAGTGTCATGTTCTGCCTGGTCACCTATAGGATAAATCAGAACAGAAACCCAGGACCTCTGTTCAACATCAGCGTTTCCTCTGGATGAAAAGGCCAATCGTGCTCACAGCTAGATCTTGTGGAAATCCCTGGAATTCCTAGTTCCTTTATTTATACAAAAAGCTTTGATCATGATTTTTAAAAATATTAAAAAGTTCCCAAATTAACTTCATGTTTTAACACCAAATAGTGAAAAATCGTGCAGGGAAGATGGAAGTAAAAGATTAATATGCTTTTATATAAAAACGAAAATGCGTTCATATGTTTCTAATGATCATATATGTAGTTTGCATATTTATGGTAGATTATAAATAAACAACTTCATATAATTCTTTGTTTTTTAGACTGATGCAAAAAATAAATCAGATTAGACAATGAGGTATCTGAAATCAAACCAGGTGCCTTAATTCAGTTTGCTTTATTACCAACCTGCTGAAGAAACACGTAACATTAATTCTATATAAAATAGAATCAAATATTGTAATCAATGTACAATTAGCAATTTACACAAACCAGCTACTTATTTGTTGACGGGTAGAATTTTTTATATATATTTTAAAAAAGGGGTTAATTTGATTGTAATTATAAATTGTCTCATAATACACATTTTTTCTCCCCTTAGTTAATATACAGATCGAGATAAACAAAAAAACCTGGTGACTTAAAAGAGTACATATGCATAGATAAGTACATACAACATACTTTATAAGTTGCTTTGTTTTCCTTTTTTGCCTTTATCTGTATTAAGGTCGGGTCATTTACAACATAATCAGTCTACATTTAAACAAATCCTTTCTTTGATTTTAAACATGAATTATTTTACAATATATATAAACTCTTATTAATCACAATATTTTCCTTTTAAATTTAGAATTTAAACAAAAAAATTGGACAACACATTGTCTTCTTTAAAACACAATATCCCGGCTGGTTTAAAAAGTTAAAAACCTCTTCTTGACCTTTTTTTTGTAATGCAGTTCTATCTGTGTCTCTGTGTAAACCATGTACTTTTCTCTAAACCTTTTTATTTCATGAATTAATTAAGTAGGCTTCAGAATCTCAGAATCACACGTTATGGATAGAGATTCATCCACAAATCATTACATGTTGAACCAAGAGTGTGTTATTGTCGTTTTTGGATCAAGCAACATTTACCACAGGAATAGCTTTTTTGGTCCTGCAACAAAAGTAATATCTGAACAATGGTCGCACAGCATCATCTCTGAGCCCATAAATTAATGGACTCATGCAGCGAGGCAAAACAAGGATAATTAGGAAGTTATAAAAGCGCAGGTTCAAAAATGTACTGCTACTGGTTCCAGTCATCATGAATAGCATCTTGTCAATAGTTGCATTAAGAAATGAGGAGAGGCACAGTACCAGCTGAATGAGGTGAAGCAGCACGGTGCGGTGGGCCTTCTTAGCTGACTCTTTCTTGGAGGAAACTGACCTGGCTGTGAGTATTATGCTGACATAGGTGAAAAGGATGACCAAAGTGACAGAGACGAAAAAAACAATGTGAATCCATTGAGATTTATCAGCCTGCCATTTGGCAACAAAGTGTCTCTCTATTGCATGAAGACGTCTTTAGGACCTGACTGGGATCTGTGACTATAACAAAGATGATGTCTGGAACACAACTAATCGAGCTGAGAATCCAAACGCATCCCAGAGCAATGCCAGTGTTTTTCTGAGTGACCATGCTGCTGTGCTGGAGAGGAAAACAAAAAAACTGAAATTGGGATTTAATTGTTAGAATTGTTGACTTATGTTTAGTAAAGTTAATTAGAACGTTCACTTAATGAGGCCAAAACTCCTAAATGCATCACCATCCTTTGGAAACCTGTTCCCATGAGTCACTATTATAACATTTGTGAATTATTTATGATTCCTTTGTCCTTAAAGTGTGTTATTATGTTGTAGCTGTGTACACATGATTTCCTTTGGGTTTGTGACTCAAATTACCCAGTGGTTTCCAAACCAATGGAACTAAATAGCAATGATATGAAGTGCATAGTTAATATCTGCTTGATACATGTTTGAATAATTAATGAATTTATAATCATGTTTTGAGGGGTTTTTTTTAAACTGTCCCTGTGTGTATTGCAATTGGGGAGGTAAAAACATGTTTACTTCACATATGCGTATCAATTATTATATTGGACACAAGGGTATAAATCACATTGCAAAAATACAATGATGGTGGGGTTAGGGGAGACTTGGGGTTAATCACTATCTGAACAAAAGTATTGGGACACCTACCATTACACTTGCACTTTTATAACTCGGTCCCCACTTTGTAACTATAACGGCTAAGACTCATTTTGAAAGGCTTTCTACAAATAGAGCAGCATCTGTATTCAATAATGTCCAAGTAACTTTGTCCTTATAGTGTATGTTATGGACTGTCTATAACCTGATCACAGAGCCAGTCCATCAGAGGGCAGACATGCAAAAAACAATATTAACACCTATTCTTCTACTTTGCATGTCTTTGAGCTGTCCAGGTGTCTAGGAGAAAACCAAGCAGACACAATGGAACATGTACCTCACTACATAACCCACAATCTTTGTCGTGTCATTTAAACAAAGGTTTTCCTTGATTTTAAACATGAATTATTTTACAATAGGCATTTTTATATTTTTATTCTCATTATTTATATATATATATATATATATAAACTCTCTTATAAAGCACAATATTTTCCTTTTAAAATTTAAATTCGAAATTTAGGTCATGTCATATACAACACATTGTCTTCTTTAAAACACAATATCCTGGCTGGTTTACCTTTTTTTGTAATGCAGTTCTATCTGTGTCTCTGTGTAAACCATGTACTTTTCTCTAAACCTTTTTATTTCATAAACTAATTAAGTAGGCTTCAGAATCACACAGTATGGATAGAGATTCATCCACAAATCATTACATGTTGAACCAAGAGTGTGTTATTGTTGTTTTTGGATCAAGCAACATTTACCACAGGAATAGCTTTTTTGGTCCTGCAACAAAAGTAATATCTGAACAATGGTCGCACAGCATCATCTCTGAGCCCATAAATTAATGGACTCATGCAGCGAGGCAAAACAAGGATAATTAGGAAGTTATAAAAGCGCAGGTTCAAAAATGTACTGCTACTGGTTCCAGTCATCATGAATAGCATCTTTTCGATAGTTGCATTAAGAAATGAGGAGAGGCACAGTACCAGCTGAATGAGGTGAAGCAGCACGGTGCGGTGGGCCTTCTTAGCTGACTCTTTCTTGGAGGAAACTGACCTGGCTGTGAGTATTATGCTGACATAGGTGAAAAGGATGACCAAAGTGACAGAGACGAAAAAAACAATGTGAATCCATTGAGATTTATCAGCCTGCCATTTGGCAACAAAAAGTGTCTCTCTGTTGCATGAAGACGTCTTTAGGACCTGACTGGGATCTGTGACTATAACAAAGATGATGTCTGGAACACAACTAATCGAGCTGAGAATCCAAACGCATCCCAGAGCAATGCCAGTGTTTTTCTGAGTGACCATGCTGCTGTGCTGGAGAGGAAAACAAATAGCCACATAGCGCTCCAGAGACATCAGTGCCAGGGTCAGAGGAGTGTTCTGGAAGTTCCAACTGGAAATCAGGACCAAAAAAAAACAAATTAATTTGGTCATTTGAACGAAAGCAAGTATAAGGACGAACAACAAGGTGGTAGCTAACAAAAGGACAGAGTCATTCAGGAGCATGTGAGCAAACAAGATGTACCGGGGGATCTCAAAGAACACAGTCTTGCTCCGAAGAGCATAAAGCATGGTGCAGTTTATAGCGACAAAAAACAAAGACAACAGAATAAGAAAAATAATCTTAGGCACAGTGAAGCTGATGAAGTCCACCTTGTACAGCTGCTCATAGATGAAGAGCAGACTGGGGTTTGTGATGTTCTCCATGTGCTGTTCACAGACAGATACAAAGAGAATGTAATAGCATATCAATGCAACTGCATTAAAGAAATGGATTTATTAGATAAAATAATAAAAAAGTAAAAACTCTTTTAGATACAAACCTGAAATTGTAATAGTATTGAACTAGTGTTTAATTAGACATCTATACACTCCAACTGTCTCTCCAACATTCAGAGCATAATCCTTTCAGTTCTTGACCTATGTAGTTGTGACCATCCCTCTCATGGGAGACGGAGGATGGCTTTGTGTGTGTGTGTGTGTGTGTGTGTGTGTTTACGCATGCGTGCACTTTTTAAGTTCATACAAAATCATAAAATAACTATATAATAAATTGATAGATATAGAATAGATTCATTTATTACATTAATTCTTTTCTTTACATTCAGTTCCGGGGTACCACACTGACTGTATGCAAATCTTAACATTACTAACATCAATATCGCTTTTATATGAATTCATCATAAATAAAGATTGATCACAATACTTAAACCTGATAATAGGTTTACGTTGTTTTACTTAAGTTCATATTTTGCTTTTTTTCAAAGGGATTTTTATGTATTCCATTGCCATGTTCCTATTGTGCAATGAGGGTTAATATTTTTGCTTAAAATCCATATGAAATGATATTTGTTTGATATTTGTTCCATATTTGTTTGAATGACGTGAAAGTGTAAAGCTTTGTAATTGAAAACCATTCTTGAATATAACCCTGTTTGTTAAAGTTTTGTTTTTTCTGCAATACAAATCAGGATACAAATGGCTTAAGATAATTTAATTATTTACATTTTTATTGCTTTGATAGAATATTTCTAACATTATCCTTTTTGGATAGTAAAACTAGGGTGGCACGGTGGCTTAGTGGTTAGCACCTTCGCCTCTCAGCACTACGGATTCCCGGTTCGAATCCCAATTTGGGTAGAGTTTCCATGTTCTCCCTGTGTCCGCATGGGTTTTCTCTGGGTTCTCCGGTTTCCTCCCACAGTCCAAAAACATGGATCAAGGTCAATTAGTTCTCCAAATTGCCCCATATAAAGTGTGTCTGTGTGAGTGAGTGTGTGCCCAGTGATAGATTGGTGCCCTGTCCTGGATGTATGTGCCCAGTGCCCGATGGGCATGGGGAACCCCCTCGCGACCCTAGTAAAGGATAAAGCTGAAGATAATGGATGGATGGACGGATACCAAAACTAAATTGTAAGGTGTGTCTGAACATGTTTGTCTTCACTGTGATGCACTACTGACCTCTCCATCATTCTCATGTGTTAACAAGCCCATGCAAAGTAAAAATAAATCTGGTCTTTTTTACACTAATTCTGGATCAGTCAGGTTAAGGTCATTTATTTAAGGTCACACTGAAGTTCGGGATTTAATTGTTAGCATTGTTGACTTTTGTTTAGTAAAGTTAGTTAATTAGAACGTTCACTTAATGAGGCCAAAACTCCTAAATGCATCACCATCCTCTGGAAACCTGTTCCCATGAGTCACTATTATAACATTTGTGAATTATTTATGATTCATTTGTCCTTAGAGTGTGTTATTTTGTTGTAGCTGTGTACACATGATTTCCTTTGTGGAAATTTAAGTTTGTGACTCAAATTACCCAGTGGTTTCCAAACCAATGGAGCTAAATAGCAATGATATGAAGTGCATAGTTAATATCTGCTTGATACATGTTTGAATAATGAATTTATAATCATGTTATGAGGTTTTTTTATTTAAACTGTCCCTGTGTGTATTGCAATTGGGGAGGTAAAAACATGTTTACTTCACATTTGTGAAGATATATACCCAAGGGTATAAATCACACTGCAAAAATACAATGATGGTGGGGTTAGGGGAGACTTGGGGTTAATCACTATCTGATCAAAATTATTGGGACACCTACCATTACACTTGCTTTTATAATATTTTAATCCTAACTCGGTCCCCACTTTGTAACTATAACGGCTAAGACTCATTTTGAAAGGCCTTCTACAAATAGAGCAGCATCTGTATTCAATAATGTCCAAGTATCTTTGTCCTTATAGTGTATGTTATGGACTGTCTATAACCTGATCACAGAGCCAGTCCATCAGTTTGCATGTCTTTGAGCTGTCCAGATGTCTAGGAGAAAACCAAGCAGACACAGTGGAACATGTACCTCACTACATAACCCACAATAATTGTTCTTAACCAGCAATAAAACCGTAATAACCATCAGGAAGCAGCACTACATTAAAGACCTGCTGTTTTAGGACATTTAATCATTTGCGTTTAATCATAATATTTATTCATTTCATATTGTAATTGTTTGATACATTTTTGCTGCCATTTTAAGAATCGTTTAATTGGAGGTAAATGCAGAAGCTCCGCCTCAGGCTTCACCTGGCGCTGCGACCTGAGGACCGACCGGAGGACCGACTGGCGCTCCGACCTGAGGACCGACCAGCCGCCCTGCGCCGCTTTCGTTAAGTTAACTCTGTATTCGGTTCTCATTCGAAACTAACAGACGTCTCCAAACTTAATTTCGGTGAACAGTGAAGGATCTTAACTTTATTGTTCATAGGGGGGGGGGGGGGGGGGGGGGGGGGGGGGGGGGGGGGGGGGGGGGGGGGGGGGGGGGGGGGGGGGGGGGGGGGGGGGGGGGGGGGGGGGGGGGGGGGGGTATATATATATATATATATATATATATATATATATATATATATATATATATATACGGCACGGTGGTTTAGTGGTTAGTACGTTCGCCTCTCAGCACTAGGGATTCCCGGTTCGAATCCCCATCTGGGTGGAGTTTGCATGTTCTCCCCGTTTCCGCATGGGTTTTCTCCAGGTTCTCCGGTTTCCTCCCACAGTCCAAAAACATGGATCAAGGTCAATTGAGTTCTCCAAATTGCCCCATATAAAGTGTGTTTGTGTGTGTGTCTGTGTGTGTGAGTGTGTGCCCAGCGATGGATTTTAACTTTGTGACTCAAAGCAGGGTCCCTCAAATTATGGGTTTGTTAGGAACGTTATTCTGACTTGTGCGTCGTAATGGACAAAGGACACCCTGACAAATACTTAGACCACATTTATGCTTTGCACAAGAATGAAAATGCCATTGTACAGAATGACGCATGATGGGTGTGAACTTAAATTACTTGAGATTTTTTATGTCGGGTGTGTCTTATTGTTTCATATGTGCACACTCTCACTATAAATAAATGAGTTTCTGGTTGATGATCAAAAACTAGTTTTAGAGTAATTGTCATTTTTTAAATTAGAGCTGTCCTTTGCCACAGCAGCATATTTATTGATGGACGTACAATATAATTTTAGAGTATTTAGGTTCCTGTTTTGTGGTTTATGTTATAAATCTACAGCAACAATTACACCAAGGTGCAATCTGTTTTAATTTTATCTTATTGATTTGGGACTGAGGGTGGAAACCAGGGCACCACTTTTATGGAAACTCACACAGACATGAGGAAAACATGCAAACTTTGGAGTTAATAGAGTAAATCTGGACTGTCATGCTGTAAGGAGATTCTTTATAAACATTTAACTCATTTAAACCAGCCTGGCATTTTCTTTATGCATGTCTGTACTGTATTTAAAGACTGAAATGTCAGACCAGTCAGAGGGATTTCTGCCATCATCTGATGTAAGGAAGCTAGAGAAGAAAAGAGCAACCTGCAGGAAGCTCCTGGTTCTCGGGTTGGTTGTGTTGGCAGCACTCCTCACACTCATGGTCTCATTGCTTGTGTGGAACTTCCACTGTAAGTTTCATTTAATTTTTTTATTCTGAAGATGATCTGCAGAGGGCCAGCATATGTTCTAAACCTTGTCTCACTGCATTACATAGTACGAGCCGAGGAAAAGGTAAAGAAAGTTTTTAGCGGCTCTATGACGATCACAAATCAGAGGTTTAAAGACTTTTATGAGGACAGCAGTACTGCTCAGTTTAAAGATCTGGCCTCTCAGGTCTCCAAACACGTGAGTGATTTATTTCATACTAAATTTTATTTATTTATTTTCTTAATTTTATGACATCAGTCACTCTAAATCATTATATGTTGTTTTTCAGATGAAATCTTTATACAACAGTGTCCCATTGCTTTCCAGATATTACATCAGCTCCACCATTCAAGCTTTCAGGTATGAAAATAAAGTCAGATTCTGCTAATTTAATTAGTTGTGGACATTTTTAGAATAACCTCTTTGCAGGAAAAAAATGCAGTTGCACCAGCAAGAGCACTGGCTGCACCTTAGTTTCACTACCTGTACAAAGTTCATGATGGACTCCGCCCTCTCCATACACAGTTGTGAAGCCGTTAATCCAGAGGAACATTACATCATATCTTCTTATATAGTTTTCATATACACAGTTAAATAGATTTTGCTTTATGTTTATACCATGTACATCATCATGTACTATATAGACGTAAATATGTATACGTAACCTTTTGATTAATAATGTTTAAATAACTCAATTGCAGTAAAGATTCATTAGGGATGTCTTAAACCAAAGATCTCACCATTTAACTAGTATTGAAAAATTATAATGTGACATTAAAGGCTATTTAATATTGAAATCAGAGAACAAAGAATTAGCACAGTGCTTACGTTTCGATTCATTACCTCTGTTACAGTGAGTCTGCTGATGACAGTGTTATAGCTTACTACCTGTCTGAGTTCAGATTGCCTGAGTCTCAAATGCCTGCTGTAAATGAAGCCATCAGATCCATGGAGCAGACTGACGGGTCCAGAAAATCTCAGCGGTTGATCCTGAGCCACAAGCCGTCCAACACCCTGTTTATTAACGATATGATATCTGGAGGTAACTTTGACCACTGACATTTTACAGCTTTTTTCTCTTACATTCTATAAGTTAGTGTGCAACATTTAAGGCAGACAGATTTTGATGCATGTTCTCTGTTTTTCCTGTTTTCACAGCTGTGGATGCTCGTTTTATTAACGCGTCTTTTAAAGGTTTGTCATTATGATGTTATTTTAAACCTACATCCAACTACAAATGTAAATGTTCTGTCTTTCAGGACACTATAAAAAATCCCTTCACTCTAAAGTGGGTCGAACCGATATCATCCAGTCTCCAGGTTTCCCAGATTCGTCCTATCCCCCCAACATGCATGCTGAGTGGCAGCTCCGCGCCGACCCTAACCACAGAGTACGACTGGAGTTTACCATTTTAGACGTAGAGAATAACTGCCGTAATGACTTCATCCGTGTTTACGATTCCCTAGTGCCTACTGAGAGTCAGGTCATCACTGAGTAAGTATCCGTTACTGTCAATGTCTGTGTTTGGAATGGTTTTCATTACCTCACCACTTACTTCATCAGCAACATGGTCTGAGAAACAGTCAGAGGCCAAATACAGGGTTTGTTGTATAAGTAATGTATGTAACTGCATTTAAATTATTAATATCATACCTGTATATTCATAGTGCAATGTCTGAACCTTGTAAACCAAGACAAACCATTATACTGTTCTACTGTAATTCCAACACAAATATTCCTGCAGAAAATGTGGAAGCATTGCCCCCCCAAAAAACCTGGTCTTTCTCTCCTCTGGGAACGTCATGTTGGTTACTTTGATCACGAATGGTGAGAAGAATTTCCCAGGGTTCAGGGCAAGATTTTCTCAGGTTGCTGTTGAGGTTACAGGTAGGTTTCACTTATGTGACATGTAAAGGAGATGCTAAGGATCATATTGCGAAGAACCAACGTTTTAAAAAGTGCATTCCTTTAAAAGTATTGTCTTGTTCTTTAGGGTGTGGTGGGAAGCTGTCAGGGGAGAGAGGGACTTTTACGTCTCCAGGCTTTCCGTCTCATTATCCTCCACAGATCCAGTGTGTTTGGACCGTTCAAGTAAGCACAGCAGTGGTATAACAGGGCCATGACACATTCAGAAGAAATTTACACCTAAAGGATGTTTCATTGTAATCAGTGTATGCCGTGTCCCTCAGGTTCCAACAGAAAAGCATGTCATGCTGAATTTCAGCAAGTTTTCAATGTATGAGCCCGGACAACGTTCCATCAACTGCCTTAAGGATTATTTAGAGATTAACGGCGACAGGTTAGATTTCTGTATGTATGATTTATGTACATTTTGAAGGGACTATAACCATACAAGTCTACTGGTCTCTGTGAGTAGATGTATGTAATATAGCATGTGAACCTTGTTCAAAAATTTGAATTTTAATATTTTTACTCTTTAATTTCACAAATATATACTCATAGCACCGGGAACCCTCAGCATATTGGATACGTGTTGAAATTAAAAATGTATTTCTATTAATCTAACAAGGCTTTATTTTTAGTTTTTTTTTAATATGTAGATTCATATGGTAGTTTCCTACTGTGCATTTTAATAATAAATGACACAATTTGTTTTCTTTTACAAATTGTAATACTGTCTTTTATTATCTTTAAGACTGTGTGGAGACAAACCTGCACATAAAGTCCATTACTTCAGAACCGACAGACTGCTGGTTAAATTCAACTCTGACCGCTCCTTTGTTGATGAGGGCTTCGTGGTGCAGTTTGAGGCTTTTGAGCCCAGTGTTGGTATGTTTACTAATTTTTTATTCAGTAATCTTTTCACCAATAACAAAAACGCACCGCCGTTTTGTCTGATTAATGACACACACCTTGTTTTTGATTGCAGTTTGTCCTGGAAGTTTTCGGTGCAACAATGATGTGTGCATTGAGCTAAAACTACAGTGTGATGGATATAATGATTGTGGGGACATGAGCGATGAGCAGAACTGCAGTGTGTTCACAACCTATCGCAAAATATTCTTACACATACATCACACATTTACACATAGATCTGATGTCTGTAATTGTGAGGTGTTCCATAAATAAATTTAATGACGTTATGACATCTCGGTTTATATCTACAGCCTGCCAGCTGTCTGACTTGAAATGCAAGAATGGATTTTGCAAGGCCAGTTACTTCCGTTGTGATGGAGTGAATGACTGTGGTGATAACACTGATGAGGAAAACTGTGGTAAGAATGAATTTGCTCTGTTAATCAAGACTTCTAGCTCTAGAATGGCTATAAAGCAATATGATAATTAATGGGGGTTCTTATTTCATACTCTATTATATTAATGTCGTTGAATAAATAATAATAATGCTGGTCAGAGGTTATGACTACATGATTGATCTGCTTGTAGGATTCTGTAATCCTGGAGAATTTATCTGTGGAAGCGGCCGCTGTGTCTCAGAGCGGGTGAAGTGTGATGGTCATAATGACTGCGATGACGGTAGAGATGAATCTGAATGTAACAAATGTGAGATCCTTACCAGTTCTTGCACACCAGACTATATTATATGTGGCTTACACAAACGTAATTGGTAATTTAATGTTTTCATAGGATTTGGAAAAAAATATATATTCTGCAGAATGTGTTGCCTCCACCTGTAAATAACGATAAACCAGAACATGTTCAATTTCTCTCCTGTGCTTTTAGCTGCAGAGGTCAGCTGCTCTGAGTCAACCTTTAGGTGTAAAAACAACAAGTGCATCAGCAAGCACAACCCTGCATGTGATGGAGAGAAGGATTGTGAGGACGGTTCAGATGAAGTAGGCTGTGGTAAGTTTAGTTTATACCAGGGTACAACATTTCACAGGTATTTTGCATGACCCCATGTTCAAGCGTGGTGAACCTCTAGTCATTACAGTTTTTATTCTTTACAGATTGTGGGGCAAAACCATATATAAGCTCGCGAATCGTGGGAGGTGCTGCAGCTAGTGGAGGCGAGTGGCCCTGGCAGGTCAGCCTCCACCTTCTGGAAAACGGTCATGTGTGTGGTGCCACACTAATCAACGACATTTGGATAATCACTGCTGCTCACTGTATTCAAGAGGCTAACAGGTAATTATGGCCTTCCCCAAACTGTTTCTACACATTTATTAGCATGTAGTTATTCTTTAAATCTCTTTACATTATACATAACATCAGCAGTTTTCAAACTTTTTCACTGCTGATATCTTGCAGGTATTCATTCCCAGACCAGTGGGTGGTGTATTTGGGCCTACACAGTCAGAGTGAGACCGGTGCTTGGACAGTAATGAAAAGGGTGAAGCAGATCATCTGTTATCCCGAGTATGACACAGTCACGTTCAATAATGACATTGCTTTGATGGAACTGGACAGTTCAGTAACCCTCAGTCAGTATATCTGGCCTATTTGCTTACCGTCAGCTGCACTGGTGTTACCTGCTGGCTTGTCTGTATGGATAACAGGCTGGGGACAAACCAGAGAGCATGGCCGTGAGTATTAAATTAATTCATTATTTAAGTCTCATGAGTGATGCTGGTCAGTGGTCATGTTATAGTTATAATTTATATATGTTATAATTACCGTATGTCATTCACAAATCCATAATTCCAACATAATATCAGTGCAGACGATGTGTTTGTTTCCAACTTGGGGGAAATACTTTGGGGAAAGGCCATTTTCTTCCAGCATAACTGCCTCAATGCAGAAAGCTGTAAAATACTGTACCGTTTTATCTACTTTGCATGTATTTAATGAGCATTTAATTATATTGTTTCTGGCCCAGATTTAGCGACAGTGCTTCAAAAAGCAGAGGTGCGCATCATCAACGATACTGTATGCCATCAGCTTATGGATGGTGAGGTCACACCACAAATGATCTGTGCAGGTGTTTTAACTGGAGGAGTGGATGCCTGTCAGGTATGAAATAAACCCTCAGTTATCATTGTTCTGTCCCATACTTATTTTATCTTGATCTCCTTTAGGGTGACTCAGGTGGACCTATGTCCTACGCTGATCCGACAAGTGGCCGTTGGTTCCTGGTTGGGGTGGTAAGCTGGGGCAAGGGATGTGGCCAGAAGGGAAAGCCAGGCATCTACACACGTGTTTCAAAGTATCGTAACTGGATCCGTAAAGAGACTGGGGTGTAAATATACAGCAAAATAAAAACCTGAGGTAACTGGAGTAGTATTAGTTAACCTCAAAAGTTAAAGTAACCTAAGTATTATTAGTTACTGAACTGTGTTTGTTAATCTTCTGCTTGAAAAAAAAAAACGTATTTATGATTTATTCATTGATTCATTAATGGGTCATTATTGACCTGATCCATGTTTTTGGACTGTGGGAGGAAACCGGAGAACCCGGAGGAAACCCACGCAGACACGGGGAGAACATGGAAACTCCACCCAGATGGGGATTCGAACCGGGAATCCGTAGTGCCGAGAGGCGAATGTGCTAAACCACTAAGCCACCTATTTATGATTTAGTTTTATTAAAACTCAAGTAAAGGTTTTATTTTAGTAACTTTTTGTTACTGTGTTAATTGTGCCTTACATGGAATGCCAGGAGAAATTATTCTCCTTTTTGTCCACTCCTTTCTTTTAGTATATTGCCATTGGTACTAAATGTATAACCTTCAAATTATATAACGTTTCATTCACACATTTCTTAATTTTTGAATAGACCATAATGATTATATTTAAGTATTTGTTAGTTATTTGTATTATACATTGTACATTGTACAATACATTGTATTTGTATATATATACAACATAAAATATCCAGATTCTTTTTTTCTATTTACAAATACAGATGTTTTTAAAGAATAAATGTACTTTTTCAATTTGCAAATAATATGTAATTATTTTTATACAGTAAAAGTTAATGTCATGGATAAAAAAAATAAATCACAGCAGAGATGATCAGTTGATGGGGGAAAGATTGTATTAAGAACTTGATTCACCGAGCACTTTATTAAGAATAAATACCTTTTTTTAATGTGTCTATTTTCTTATTGTCACAAAGATTCTGTGATCAGGATTAAAAATAAATACATTATCAAATGTATGTAGACATATATGTCAGCTTGATGCATTTTTTTTTTTTCTTTGCCTATGCCACAATTCTTTCTGTAACCTGATGGCACTGTGCACCCGAATTTGCCAAACCCTTTTTATTTCTGTTTCCAGGGTCCAGTAAAAGTGTACTAATAAATGCAGCCAAAACTAATCACATGCCATGAGGTTTGTGTTCCTAGGGGACGAGCTCTGCAAACATGTGGATTAGTTCCAGGCTTAACCAGTGTTTAAATCACACAATTAACGATTCTGATGCCATAATCTTAAGAAGCACTGATTACTGTGCCTGTACTGAAGGCGTTGGGTTATCAATCTGAAGGTTGGGGGTTCAAATCACAAGTCCACTAAAGTTACCAATGTGAGTCCTTGAGCGAGGCCCTTAACCCTCATTGCTCCAGGGATGTTGTGATGAACCCTGTGCTCACCTTGTAAGTCGCTTTGGACAAAAGCGTCCAATAAATGACCGAATGTAAATGTACACACACGTCTTCTATCACTGTCCGTAAATTTTATAGTAGAATTGAAAAATTTTAAATGTATTCTTAAAAAAGTGCTTAATTTTCTATAAACAGCTGTAAATAGACATACGTCTGCTTCACGGGACCCAGTTCACCTCGTAGTTCTGTCTGCACGGACATCCTGCAATATTCCAATCCCATCATTCCGATTTTACCCTGGATCACCCCACCCCACCCTCTCTAAACATTACAGCAGATCTCAGGAGATTGATTAGTTAGCCTGGTAAAGCTCCCACTTTATTCGTGGCATCTTTTATTCTACAGTGTGATGCAATTGTTCATCTAAAGAGGCTGCAGTGAGGCTGCAGAACTGCATTCATTCAAACAAAAACCTCTTATTTTCTTGCCAAGATCGTTGTTTAAAGAATTTCAATCCTCATTGCATGACGTGACTTTTATTTTAAATTTTATATCCTCTCTCTTTATTCCTCTCTCTTTCTCTCTCTCACTATTAATTTCAATTTTAGAAGCTTTATTAGAATGACAAATGTTACAGTTGTATTGCCCGAAGCCAGGGTACAAAGACATTCATTCATTCATTCATTCATTCATTATCTCCCGCTTATCCTCTATTAGGGTCGCGGTGGGGTTCCCCATGCCCATCCAGGGGAGAACGTCTCGGGCGCTGGGCAGATAGACCCAGGACAGGGCGCCAATCTATCGCTGGGCACACACTCACTCACACATACACACTCTATATGGGGCAATTTGGAGAATTAAATTGACTTGATCCATGTTTTTGGACTGTGAGAGGAAACCGGAGAACCCGGAGGAAACCCACGCGGACACAAGGAGAACATGGAAACTCCACCCAGATGGGGATTCGAACCGGGAATCCCTAGTGCTGAGAGGCGAACGTGCTAAACCACTAAGCCACTGTGCCGCCCGGGTACAAAGACAATTCTACAAAATTGCACATGATTTACAAACGATAACAATAGAAATAGTAAAAAAAATATATAAATAAATTTCTCTATTTCTCCCTCTCCCTGAACACACCCTTACCATCGGTCAAAACTGCACAGGTAAGTGTTGATGTGAACAGCATTAAACTGATTTTAAAAGGGGGGGGGCAGCATCAAATAGGTTTGATAAATTTAGGTTTGATGAATTCAGGTTTGATGAATTTACATTATAGTTGGTTTTCTGCATAACTTCTGAATTGTCATGTTCTCATTTGTAAGTCGCTTTGAATAAAAGCGTCTGCTGAATGACTGAATGTAAATCATTCATTCATTCATTATCTCCCGCTTCATCCTCTATTAGGGTCGCGGTGGGATTCCCCATGCCCATCCAGGGGAGAACGTTTCGGGCGCTGGGCAGATACACACAGGACAGGGTGCCAATCCATCGCTGGGCACACACTCACTCACACATACACACTCTATAGGGGGCAATTTTGAGAATTCAATTAACTTGATCCATGTTTTTGGCCTGTGGGAGGAAACCGGAGAACCCGGAGGAAACTCACGCGGGAGAACATGGAAACTCCACCCAGATGGGGATTCGAACCTAAATCCCTAGTGCTGAGAGGAGAACATGCTAAGCCACCGTGCCGCCCCTGAATGTAAAGGTAAATGTCAGTTCGACCACGTGATGAAGAGGGGGAACTAAATCGCTGCTGCAACCCCGGAACTGTAGCGCGGTGCGGCAATGTTTTTGTTCCTACCCACTCTTCCTCATGCAAGCTGCCTTTATTGGTTTATTTATGATTTTACGTCATAAAAGAGTTTTTTTTTCTTCCCCTTTTCCTTCAAAATAAAAAGCGAAGAGCGAAACGTTGACCGAGGCGTTTGAAAGCAAAACCCGAACGGAGGTAACGGAGCCCGGCTGCGTCTCATTTAGAACGCTGCTCAGTCAGCACCGTCCCGACGCTTTGTGTTTTTAATTAGTTAGTTAATTAGTTTGTGGTTTGCGACACAGCGCACTTTTATGTTTTTCTCTTACTTACTTACGTACGATTGTTTTATTAACAGGCGGCACGGTGGCTTAGTGGTTTAGCATGTTCTCCTCTCAGCGCTGGGGATTCCCGGTTCGAATCTCCATCTGGGTGCAGTTTCCATGTTCTCCCCGTGTCCGCGTGGGTTTCCTCCGGGTTCCTCCCACAGTCCAAAAACATGGATTAAGTCAATTGAGTTCTCCAAATTGCCCCATATAGGTGTGTGTGTGTGTGTGAGTGAGTGAGTGAGTGTGTGCCCAGCGATGGATTGGCGCCCTGTCCTGGGTCTATCTGCCCAGCGCCTGAAACGTTCTCCCCTGGATGGGCATGGGGAACCCCACCGCGACCCTAATAGAGGATAAGTGGGAGATAATGAATGGATGGATGTTTTATTAACAGCTTGCCTATTAGCTTCTCGTTATTTGAATTAATTCCCATAATGACTTAAAGTAAAATAATTCACTGAATTTACATCTCTGTAGCCAGAAATGATTATCTTTGTAGATTGACTCTTCACTTGACTCACAATTTTTCACTTTTTTCGAGTATATTATTAATTAATATAAGTTGTATCATATAGCGGCACGGTGGCTTAGTGGTTTAGCACATTCTCCTCTCAGCACTAGAGATTTAGGTTCGAATCCCCATCTGGGTGGAGTTTGCATGTTCTCCCCATGTTCGTGTGGGTTTCCTCTTGGTTCTCCGGTTTCCTTCCACAGTCCAAAAACATGGATCAAGTCAATTGAGTTCTCCAAATTTTATATATATACAGGGATTATAAGGACCATATATGTGTTTTTGAAAAGCATACGACTGCATTAGCTTACAATTAATCCTATATTAGGGGGGATGGCAGGGTGCACACTCACACACAATATATGGGGCAATTTATAGCAGCCTTAATTCACCCTTAATCCATGTTTTTGGACCATGGGAGGAAACCCACACTGACAACCGGAAAACATGGGAACTCCACCAAGATCGGGATGCAAACCTGTGTCTTCAGAGGAAAATGTGCTAACCACAAATAATTAAACTTACAATTTGTTATTGTTTTTTACCCCCCAAGGTTTTTAAGATATGGATGCTTTAGACCACATGCTCACAGACCCATTAGTCTCAGGAATGGATAGGCAGGTAATGGAGGAGTGCATGCTGGGAAACTGCAGAGTTCGCATCCCGGAGGACCTTCTCGAAGATGTAAGTAGTAATTCCTCACCCGAGTTGATTTAATAATATATGCCGGTATTTAGAGAGTTGGATGTGTGTGCAGCCGGAGATCTTCTTCTCAGTGATGAGTGAAAGCACATGGTCTGAGGTCCTTACAGATGCACAGAGACAACATCTCCGCCAGCTCTTGCCGTCGTTTCCGGAAAACAACACGTCAGAACAGGACCGTGTCATCAGTGACCTTTTCAATAACCAGAACTTCTGCTTTGGGAATCCTTTGCACCTCGCTCAGAAGCTCTTCAGAGGTTTCCCTCCTTCACACACTTTTTTTAACTGATATTTAATAGGCCGAGTTTAAACTCAGTGTGAGGTGCGGCGGTGTCCACATGCATTATATGCAACATAATCTGATCTTTGAAGTCCTAACACATGACCTTGTCTTTATAGATGGCTTCTTTAACCCAGAAGTGGTTAAATACAGGCAGCTCTGTGCCAAGTCCCAGAAAAAACGGCAAATCTACTGCCTTCAGCAGTACTACCACAATCTACTTAAACAAATCCTCGTCTCCAGAAAGGTAGAAAATGTGATGTTTACCCCAGGTGGAAAGCACACGTCATGTTTGTACAAAGACATGTGTATGTATCTGTGTATGTAGGAGTTGTTGGATCTGGCAGTTCGCAGTGGTCCTGAGATGCCTGTAAAGCGCTGCTACCCTGCTCAGTCTCAGACGGAGGAGCGAGAGGAACGTGTTAAGCGCAGAGTGAGCCGAATACTGCAGGACGTGAAGACTGAGTGTGAAGACAGCAAATTGTCCTCAGATGAAGATGGTGAGTTTAACAGAATGTCTTGTTTCTTAAAAAACTGAATTAATCAGTTTAAATCTGTTTGTTGGGTTTTTTTTTTTTAGATTCGATATCTTGGTTGCCAGCACCACCCTCTCCCTCCTCCCCAACACCAAGCGTCTCTCTTAGAGTTCTGCCGAGTCTCGCCACCCAGGACATGAAAACTATAGGTGAGTTTTACAGTCTTTATCCTTCTCCCTTCAATATACAGAGCATGAACAAATAATTGTTTGTGAATCTCAGGTTCATACACAACTTCCTGATGAGCAGCTAAAATATATATTTTACATACCTTCAGAAGAATAGATTGTATTAGGTAGAAACCTTTTAAATAATATTTGTATTGACAGTTACTTTAATCATTTCTGATTGTTCTACATTTTTTAAATTCAGATAAGCCCGAGTTTGGAGAGAAGGACCTGAGGTCCATGTTAAGAAGACACAAAGAGAAACGAAAAAGACAACCAGTTAGTCTAACGTTTTAACTTTTATTTATTTCTTTTAAGTTAAATCTCTTCTTCAGTTTTTGTTTTTAATATGAAGACAACACCTGAAGTAGAGAATTATACTGTTGCATGGTTTGGTTATTAACACGTTCTGTAGCTGACGCATGGCTTTCATCGTGTTAAAGATTTCTTTTGTTAAAACTTCTGTTGAACCGACCTGTCAGTTATTTAGCTCTCACATTATAATGTATATTGTTTCCCACTAATGCAATACTCAGGATCATCCTGACCTGCTAACCTCTGACCTCCACCTGGGTGACATCATGTCTCGAGTCAATGTCGGACGAAAGGCATCCAGTCTGGGTGAGTTTCTTAAGGCAAAATGTTTTGAGAGTCAGCAGTGCAGGTGGAACTTCACAGCTGATTTGTTGTGTCATTCTGTTCAGTCCTAACGGACTTGGCTTTACCCAAGAAGAAAATAAAGGAAGAGAAGAAGAGAAGGAAACTGAGGCCCATTAAAGTAGAATCTGATGAGGGCTATGAAGGTCAGACTCCAGCTGCTGGCATGACGACCTCTGTGTCTGACACGCCCGCACCCCTGCAGAGTGTTAAAGAAGAGTGAGTTCTGGTTATCTTGAATGTATTAAAGTTTTGAGTATGAAGCCCTGGCTTAGATATTTTTCTTTCTTTTCAGAGTGATTGAGGAGCCTCAAAATAGTCCTGATATGGTGGAGGAAATAGCCATTAGCTTCTTTCATCTGCTAGAAGACATCCTCCGACAAGAATCCCTGATGGCTTCGACTCTGGTAGAAAAAAATTGTTTCACTTTTATATTCTGTTGTGTGACTTAAGAAAATCTTGTGATTTTTCACTTCTTCTATATTGTGTCGTATGTGTTGCAGATAGAGGAGAAGGTCCAGCAATGGCAGGCCTCACCTGCAAGCGCACTGAACTCCTGGTTCTCCATGGCCCCCTGCTGGTCCGAGTTGGTAGTGTGTGCGTTGCAGTTTTTAGCTGGCGAGAGTAAGAGTATGTAGATTTCTTTTTGTGTATCAGAATGACTGAAGGAAAGTTTGTGTTGTGGTTTTTATATATTTAATACTTTTGTGGCAGCAGGTCCTATGGCACTCGCCAGTGGCTTCTCTCCTTATGTGGAATTGCAAGAGCTTACACAGCAGTGGAAGTGGATTGGTAAATTCAACAGGGTTTTTTTTTTTGGTTTTAGTTACAACATTTTATAATATATACAATCATTTGTTTTTTGAATGTGTCATGTATTGGGAATTCTTAATCAAAGCTGAGATTGTCCCAAACATTACTGGTTACGTTCCAGGACCCACTCAGGACACAGAGAAGGATCTCAACGCCCTGTGCATTCTTTGGTTGGAGTCGAAGGACCAGGTGGTAGTCAAGGTAAATTAACACAGGATTAAACTGTGGTCAGTTTCTACTGGGTTTTTGTATAACAGTTTATTAAAGAAACAGGTCATTTGCGTTAGTAATTCTGTTCCATGTAGGAAACAACATGCACCACCATTTTATAATTATAAAGAAACCAAGTTTCTTTCTTTTCTAACAATGATAATATTGGATAATTGTTTGTACTGAGATCTTTTGCTTTCTGGGTTTCGGTGCAGCTCGGTGTGTTTCTTTACCATTAAACTATTTGCACTCTGACTCAACGCACCACTCTGCAGTCCTTACTCTACGTTACATTACATTTTGTTTGCATCCGACAAATAAAGAAACTTGAGATCCTTATTAATGTTCCTTGTTAGAACTGCAGAACGTATTCAGTGAGAGTTTGTTTTTTAGGAGGGAAATGTTTAGGAAACGTGCACACTTTTACATTTTGGAGATCAACAATTAAGAATGCAAAAAGTGAATTTATTTATTTCAATTAATGAAGAAAAAAAAAAAGAACCCTCTGTTCTTCCGTCACTGTTCTAACTGAACTTGTTTCTGCCATTGTTATTACAGCAGGAGGGAGAAGAAGCGGCTGAACTAACTCCTCCAGCTCCCAGAGTGTAAGCATCTGCACCTAACACCGCCGGATTACAAATTTCCTGTGTGCAACAGTATTCTCTGTTTTTATTCCCTCTTGCAAGGACGCTGGCACTAATGCACTGATCTAAAATCAGTTTCTTTGTTTTTTTTTTCAGTTTCTTTGCTTGTACAAATGTTGTTTCAGTACAGTTAAACATAATGTAATTATAATACCGGAATATACATTCATGTTCCTGTAAACAGATGGACTGATTATGTGGTGAGGCCCAGCACCGGAGAGGAGCGGCACGTCTTTCAGGAGCAGGTACGAGATGTAAGGTACTGAATACTGAACCGAATGAAACAAGTGTCCGCATTGACATCAGTTATCTTGGATTTTAGGAGCAGCAGCGCTATGATCAACCCCACAAATCCTTCTCGTTCAGAATGCACGGCTTTGAGTCTGTTGTCGGGCCGGTTAAAGGAGTTTTTGACAAGGAGACCTCTCTGAATAAAGCCCGAGAGCACTCGCTGCTGCGCTCCGACCGGCCAGCCTACGTCACCATCCTTTCCCTTGGTAAAATTCCAACAGCATCAAAATAGCATCACAGGTCCTTATGACTGCTTTAGTGCAACAAGCAGACCATCGTTGCTTTCAACCTTTTTTAATCTTAAACACTATACAAAAAGAGTTTTAACCATATTTTTATTTCAGGGATTTTTTTTTTTATCTCCTTCCATCCTTAATTTTAAATTTGTGTCCTCAGTGCGGGATGCAGCTGCCAGGCTCCCCAACGGTGAAGGAACTCGAGCTGAGATCTGCGAGCTGCTTAAAGATTCCCAGTTCCTTGCTCCAGATGTCACCAGTGCTCAGGTCCCAAACCCCCCCCCACACCCCCCCCACTCCCGCTCATTTTAATGTCCGTTATTCTGGTTTGCATATGAAGCTAATGTTTTGATGCCATACAGGTGAATACAGTTGTAAGCGGTGCTTTAGACCGCCTACATTATGAGAAGGATCCATGTGTAAAGTATGACATTGGGCGCAAGTTATGGATCTACCTGCACAGAGACCGCAGTCAGGAGGAATTTGGTAAATCCAGCTTTTATACACAATGCAGCTAAACTAAACTAACACTAAGTGATTTTGTTTTGTATGAAGTCAAATCCGGCGGCACGGTGGCTTAGTGGTTAGCACGTTCGCCTCTCAGCGCTAGGGATTCCCGGTTCGAATCCCTATCTGGGTGGAGTTTCCATGTTCTCCCCGTGTCTGCGTAGGTTTCCTCCGGGTTCTCCGGTTTCCTCCCACAGTCCAAAAACATGGAACAAGTTAATTGAATTCTCAAAAAATTGCCCCCTATAGAGTGTTTCTGTGTGAGTGAGTGTGTGCCCAGCGATGGATTAACGCCCTGTCCTGGGTCTGTCTGCCCAGCGCCCGAGACGTTCTCCCCTGGATGGGCATGGGGAACCCCACCGCGACCCTAATAGAGGATAAGCGGAAGATAATGAATGAATGAATGCTTTAAAGTCATTCAGCTGATGAGATCTTTTTGTGCAGAGCGGATTCACCAGGCTCACGCCGCTGCAGCCAAGGCCAGAAAGGCTCTGCAACAGAAGCCCAAACCTGCCCCCAAACCTGTGAGTATTAACATTTTACTTATCTACTGATCACACAGACCTTCCTGCTAATTAATGCCAATTTTAGAATATAACTTATAATAGACATACATAATATATACATAATATACATACATACATTAAGATGAGGTATTTCCAGATCAGCGCCACCTGCAGTGCGCCCATCCCAAGTTATGCTTAAGCTTGTATGATGGATAAAGGTTTGAAAATCAGACCCTCTTTTCCTTTACTGCCTGTTCGTGGTGGTATCGTGATGGATGGTTAAACACTCTGACTAAAATGCAGTTCCTTCCACTTGATTCTTCATTTATTGTAGATTAGTGTAGTATTGTATTGTAACATGATTAACTGAACATACTGTAACATTTTTAACTGATTAGAAGTAGCTCATCAGTGTCATCACTCATTGTTATTTGGCTGCTGGTGGAGGTGGCAATGGACAAAAAGTGCTTAGTTGTTTTTGGCAGGTACTAATGTCTTCTGTTCCAATTCCCATGATGCTCTAACATACACTTTAATGTGTCATGTTCAGGAGTATTATAACACATAATTATTATAATAATTTATAATATATTTTTTGTGTCAGAAATCAGTCAACAAAGACTCATCTCTCAAGGTCAGTGCTACTGAGATTCCGTCCTCGTTGTCTGAGACGATTTCTACGCTTTCTAACAACTTGCCTCAGCCCCTCACCAGCACTCCAACATCCGCCGCTCCCTGCACCCCCAAATCCCCTCTGCCTCCAACAGTGTCAACACCAACCAAAGCAGGTGTTCCAGATCCTGCTAAAAGCAACCCCAGGTGGGTTCTATCAACCATGTTAGAGATTTATTTACTGAACTATCCACCAGTTTACCTGCACGTTTAAAATCTTGTTAGCTAATTATAAAAGTTTCATGAAAAAAACAAATGAGTTGTTCTCATGTCTCTTTTCAGCGTCCTCCTGGTGTCCCCTTCTTCCATGCCTCAGCTGGGTACAATGCTGTCTGCTGCGCAGGTGGCACCTCAGGTCTCTCAGCAGACTCCGGTACAGTCGGCAGCTCGAGTGGTGGCTCACTCGGCATCCACAGGCTCCCTGCCGCAGGTCCGTGTGGTCACGGCTCAGCCTGGACTTCCCACCGGCTCTACGGGACAAACGGCCACCCTGATTCATCACCAAACCCCGCATCATATCCGACTGCCAGTCAGTGTGGCTCACAGCAAGGGTATCGCACAGGTACCATTAGCACTTCCTTTATAATATATATTAAATGTTAAAAAGTTCACATATCTGTTTAAATGGACGCAGTGATGGTACAGCTGTATGTGTTGTGAGTTAAATCATTGCTTGGTATCTGCAGGCTGTGGTGACACTTCCATTAAGGAACCAGCCCACAGGAAGTCCTATCCAGGTGCAGGCTACGCGAGCTCAGACTGCTCTTTCTGTACCAGGCCTGACATCCGCTGTAGCTGTCAGTAAAGCCCAGACCAGCTCTGCAGCTAGCTCCAATCCCAACACAGCCTCACCCGCATTGCTCCAGGGTGTCACTAGTCAGAACATCATCAAACAGGTATGAACGTCTAAAGATATTTTAAAATGCTGTTGTAATATGCCTGCAGATCCACAATGTTTTAAAAATATATATATTTTTATTTTACAATGTTCATTACTCCATCAGGTTGCCATCACTGGCCCGCTGGGTATGAAGGCCCAAAATGCAGCGGGAATCCCAATAACCGCCACCAACCTGCGCATTCAGGGCAAAGATGTTCTGCGTCTGCCTCCTTCCTCCATCACTACAGACGCTAAGGGCCAGACGGTCTTGCGCATCACACCTGACATGATGGCGACTCTCAAACTAACCCCAGACATGCTCGCCAGTGCCAGCACTACCACCGCTAAAAGTATCTCTGCCACCCTGCACGTGACTCCGCCACAAGCCCCTCTCTCTGCCTCCTCTAACCCGACCCCTCAGCCTACACCAGAGGCCCTAACTGTCAAAGCCACATCTTCTCTGGTACAACCCGGCACAGCTACCCTGGTCAAGGCCACATGTGACGCATCGATTCGACTCATGCCCGCCCTGGCAGACCCAAAAGCCCGCACTTTCTCCACGGTCACCACCTCGGACTCCAAAGCTGGCGGTGCTACCATTCGCATTGTACCCAGTCTGGGTGTGATCCCACAGAAACAGGGCCAGACGCTTTCAGTCACCACTACCACAAGTGCCAAGCCTGGAACAGTAACACCAGGAGTCACCATAGCAACCAGCGGGGTGGCGGGAACCAAAGGTCTCACCCTGGCTGCACCTGCTACAGCTTCCACTCTGTCTTTGGGCACTGCAGCAGCAACTGTACGACAAGTACCAGTCAGCACTACAGTGGTAACTACACAACCGGTAAATCCTATATCTTTATTATTTATTAACTTACATTAGTATAGCATTCCTATAGTTAAAGAGCTTCTGAAAAAAAATCCAAAGTGCCAGTTTTTATTTTCAGCTAATTAATTTCCTTTTTTCTTTCTCACAGGGGAAATTGCCTGCGAGGATCACAGTGCCTCTTTCTGTCCTCAGTCAGCCTCTGAAAAGCAAGAGCGTGGTCCCAACGCCACTTATAAAGACCAACATCAGTACTAAGTGAGTCTTCTTTAATCACTTTTATTTTTCATTAATGTTTCTAAAAAAAACAGTTTTCGGTCAGAATCTCTAATGCATTTTTCAATATTTCTATATCGATATAGCAGAAAGATTCGCATTGACAATGCATGTGACGTACAAAATGGAAAACCCCATAATTTGTATTGTAACACATGTTAGAATAGAATAGAAATGAATGTTTAGAAATTAGGAAGTCATTTTTTTTTGTGAAAATCAAAACAATTATCTCTAAATAGTAAATAAAGATAAAACCTATGCGTATATTGAGGATGTTAATACAGAAATACGCAAAGACAGGACTGATGTATGTCTGTTTTGCATGCAGCCTCAGCAATCTTGGAAGAAACATCATCCTGACCAGCATGCCGGCGGGCACCAAGTTAATCACTGGGAATAAGCCTGTCAGCTTTGTTACTACTCAGCAGCTCCAACAGCTACATCAGCAGGGCCAGACCACACAGGTCAGACATCCTGACCCACCATCACTGACACCTTGGTTTGGTTAAATATCCTCAAGCCAGTTTTACTTTCCTCCTGCAGGTCCGTATCCAGACTGTCCCAGCTCAACAACTACAGCCGCACTCAGCATCTGGCTCCCCCAAATCTACGGTGTCCACCGTGGTGGTGTCCAGTGCCCCGTCTGTCAAACCGAATCCTGATCCACAATAGAACATCATTTTGAATTTAGGAGAAATGTGACGACCCAGCACTAAAGGCAACAGATCAGCGGTATTCTGTGGACAGAATGATTGACAGTTTTTGTAACCAGTGACCAATAACCAGGGGATTGGGACATGAAAGTTTTGTGCTGGAGCCTATCCCATCAGTCATGGGGCTTGGACGTGACTGCAGGGCGCATAAACATAGGTCATAAAAAGTACCTTCCCTGAGGCACAAGGTTCTAAGAACTGTAGCTGTGTTTAGTTTTCGTAATTCAAACACATCAAAGAGTTGGTTCTTTGTCCAACGTTCTAAGGAAATTCATAGTGTTTACCCACAAACACAACGGTTCCTCTGTAACAGCCAGGCTGCTTAACATTATTAAGGCTCAGAGTTTGGTGGAAAACTGGTTTGATTTCTAACCAAATGTAAACATGGGTGAGTTTTTTTTTAATAACACATTCTTCTTTAAAGAGAGGTGAATTGAACGCCAACAGTGGAAATTAAAGTGAAGTGGTTTGAATTGGCCCAACGATGTTGTGTTATGATGAAATATTTAAAATCTGTGAAGTTGGCCCCTCAGTTTCAGGATGGCGTTGGTAATAAGTTAGCAGTTAATCAGCATAAAATAAAAAACAGGCTGGAAGACAAAAGAATAAACCTCAAACAGTGTGGCTTGTATTTGTAGGTTTTTTAAAATTATTTTCTGTAATAATTATATTTAATGTTAATATTTTGGCTTTAAATTTAAATTAAATGTCACTTTGTTAAACACAAGTTTTGATCATTACTTTGGGATGGTAATAGTATAAATACATACTTTTTTTATAAACAGTTTCTGAATTTTCACCGTTGTGTTATGGTTGTATATGTGTGTGTAATTGGTTGAGTGTATATTCACCTGAATGCTTGCACTGAAACAATGTAATAGTGACGAGGAGAGCAGGCCGGACTGGTTTTCAGTGAAAAAGCTTCCATTTTCAAAGCATTCAACCTGATGTTCCAGTTTTTATAAGTCGCTTTATTTACAGATTGGCAACGAATTAAACAGAGCAACAAAGAGGTGAGAATAAGACGCTCTGTGGGCACTTCTACTATTTCACCTCTCTGCTTTTAACGTGTGTTTTGACTTCAGCTAGAGATCTGAGAAAGTCCTGGATGATTCATATAACATTTACTGAATTAACAAACACACATTTATATAAACTAAATCATTGAGACACCTTTTAGTCATTGAATTCTAGTGTTTTAAATTGAACACATGGGTGTTTTTAACTAGATCATTTCCAACTATAGATCATTGTGGGAACAGTATGGGGAAGTACAGATTTTCACTTTAAAATGTCCTTTGTTGCTTTATGTGCAAAATTAGGAGATGATAAATGGGTTCTGTTACCATTAACCTATTCTTCATCCGATTCCCCCAGCAAAGCCTTCTGAGAGCTGGAGTCTGATGGACTGGTTTTTCTGAGGCTGATTTCTAAATCCGACCGCTGCCCCTCTCCACACCGGTTTGCAAACCTGAAGGATGAAAAAAAATACTCTGATTAGCAGTCATTTGCAACATGAAATAATAGATCCACCCTCTGATCCAGACATTTAAATGATCATGAGTCTAAAAATAAATCTGTATCCAACCTGTCTATCTGAAAGAAGCTTAAATTACGCTGCAAAGAACCTTACAGTACTGAGTCGTACTGTGTTTTCTATAAATAATAGCTAATGTAGTATAATTTAATTTTATTCTTATTTACACCTTCTGTGGTTTGGTTGGCGCTGTGTCCAACAGAGCTTAAAATCCTAGCAACATTTATCTTTGCTTTAACTTATAAATCATTCCAGAAAATTTTTTTAGAACAGAAACAGAACTATTGTTTTTGTTTTAGAATAATTACATCAGAATAAATTCTCCATATATTTGGTGCTTCCATCATGTTATCTTCCATGAGATGTGAGTATTTAATATAAAACCTGATGAAATAAGTTTATATCATTAACAACAAAGAGAGTATTGTAAACTTTAGGGAACTGTATTTGTAAAGCTTAAATAAGTGACAAAATAAGGTTTTTTTTCTGTTTACATTTTCCAGACTCTGTCAATGTCGCAATTGCCCTGTTGACCTTCCTCTAACAAGAGCTGGGATAGGCTCCAACATTCTCTGGAAGCTGGATACGTAAACCCGGTAAGAAAATAATGTACACAATTGCAGTCTTGTGATGTTTACTCACCACCAAACCACACAGTAGTTCACTCCCACAATCAGCAAAGCTACAGCGTAGTGCCAGCAGAAGCACATGGTAATAAACATGATGTTTCCATGGTTATCTTCCTCCCAGGCCTCTCCTCTTAGAGGATACAAGACGAACCCGATCTGCCACAGGAGACAATTTTATTTTAGATTTTGACTGTATACCCAAGTTTGTCTTATACATAAATTGTGCATTGGTTCTGGATGTACCTGATAGAACCAAGTTCCCTGCAGAATGGCCAGGCTGCTTCTGAACACCTCCAACAGAGAGTTATTTCGTATGAAGGCCTCCAGCATTGTGCAGGCTGCAGCTCCGAACACGGCCACCAGTAGCAAAGAGTGAATATGCTGATCCAGCGCAGGGCGATTGTGAATGTGGAAATAAAACAGGAATCCTGAAAAATAATATGATGAGCAATCCAAGAAGATAGCTTGGTGACATTCCTATTATTAAACGGAAAGTCTGGTTTTTGTTTTGCCAGAAGAATAAAACCAGGTTTGTCAATTAACCACGCTCAATAAAACGTATCATAGGGTTATACATGTTATACTTATACTGTGCAAGCCAAATACTGTATCAGTTACCTTTAAAAGTGATTTACCTTCAACAAAGAGGGCCAGCGCAAGGCAGAGACGGTCCAGTCCAATTGGAACTGGAAGTGGCCACATGGTGAGAACATCTGCAACGCCAGATATACCAAAGAACAGATACATGGTGCTGTGTTGCCAGTTCATCAACTTCACCCAATCCCCATTGTACAGGTGGGCATGAGGGCCGTCAGGCACGAACTGTTCGGCCATGATGCCTAAAACAATAGAAAAGACCTGCTGTACAACCTGCTCTCCCACCCTCCCCATCTTTAATGTTTATGTGCATCAGCACTCACCAACAAAAGAAAATAAGATCTTCAGACTCCCTTCAATCAGATCCATTCTGTTAAACAACAGGGGCGAGTTTGGCCTTTTCCCCAGCTTTCGCTTCCTGCAGTTGTGTTGTAGCGGGTGCTTCACTGTCCACCACAACCCGAACAGCAAGAAGAAGGTCCCAGGAAGTGCATGTCCTTTAAAGTTGGCCATCTTTGGGAATCGTCTTTAATTCGAAGCATAAAACAGTTTTAAAAATACAATTTAAAAGAAAGATGAATTAGAACTGTGGTGACTGACAGACTGATGAGACTCAGCTGTAAAACTGCTCCTCATTCTGGAGCACAGAGTGGAAAGGTCTTATCTTTTCAGTTTAGTAGTGTTTACTGACTATTGGGACTGAAGCTGATAAGAATATTGCTCATTGTTCATCCCACGCCACTTCTCATACTGCAGCCATTTTAATTCTCATGAAAGTGGATTTGCAAATGTCCATTTACATGAAACAAAAATTTATATTAATAAGTGAATTTTTAAAGACTTTAAATATGTCCCTGGTACATTGTGATAAAATAAAGATTTGCAACAAAAGCCAATACAGAATATGGTTTTCACTTGTTGCTAAAAGGTAATGTGCTCACCTGGTGTCTTACCTGTTCACCTACTTCACCTGATCACCCTCAGCATTCCCCTCTGACCTCCCTGTAATCACACTTTTTTTTGATGGCAGATCTGTGATGGGTTTTTAAGGCTTAAGTGTGAAACTCATCTTCAGTCTGTTGACATAAAACGACAAAATCATCTGACTGCTGCAAACACGCGACAGGTTTTGAAGGCAGGGGATGGATTCACACCACGAAACCCAAAACAAATAAAAAACATTTTATAGAAGGCGTCTGAGGAAATAAAAATCCTTCAGGTTTTTCAGGATTGTCGTCGGAATTGCACAATAATTTAAAAAAAAAGATTTTTTTAATTAGATTAGATTAGAGGCGACTTTTTCTGCTCGAAATTCACCCGCAGCAGATAAAAAGTAATAGAATAGTAACTTTGCTAAATTATCTTATTGAAAAAACATATTTCATTTCGTATCCAAAAGACCGAATTAAATATATTTGTTCCTTGCTGATAGTACATTTATTAAACTCTTTAATCGAATATAAAATGGAGGTTAATTGATTCATACCTGCGTTTCGGTCCGACTCAGCGGCGGTCCCTCGGTTGTGCGTGTGTGTGTGTGTTGTGATAGAAACACCTGTTAATCCCACGCATACCTGTTCCGTGACCCCGCCCATCCGCAGTCTCCGGTCGGGCTCCCAACATTTCACAACCCAAAAAAGTGGAAAACGCTTTGTAATGCCTTATAATCCTCCTGCTGCGTCACCTGTAATGCCGTTTAAGTGCATCACAAACTCATTAAATCACTGGTTTAGGCAAAAGAGACGCGTGCGTCCATTACACAAACTTAATGCATGAATTAATGTAATTAATAAATATCAGACAATATTGATCCCCAGGAGCCTGCAAATCTTTTTATTTATGTATGTAATTTTATCTGTGGTTATTATGTGGGTGAATGCAATTACTAGACCTATAAAGACTGAAACCACTGACTGATTAATAATGCTTTCTTTTTAATGTCTCATTTAAAACCAATGAATCGTTAACATGTTTACCTTTTACGAACCCAATATTTACTCAAACCTCGCATATAATAGATGTTTAAATCTGAATCTTATTTTCTCTGAAAGTCAATACAGTGATGATTTTAAAAAAAACAATCGAGCCATTGTGTCTTGATGTCACTGCTCAGTAATATTTATTTTCAGGTGAGCAGTGGGCTGTGTTGTTCTCAGCACATATGTTAATCTGTTCGATTTGATAGAACTGTTTAGACAATCACTAAACCTTTAAACCTCAGCGGCTGGAACTTGCATTAATAAACTTGCATTTGACTCTTACTTAAATTTCATGTTTACGATATAAACGTTACATGATCTGAATTTACTACTGAAAATACTGAAGTGATGTAATTCAGCATTGTGAGCTCTGAGTGAACATGGTCACTGCTGAGAAGAAAGCACTATCCTCCAGTTCTCAAAGTCTTTAAAAAACCTACTGGTTTAACATTAACTTAAGCTTAAAAATGAATAATGTCTGTTGGCTTCTGTGTATCGTTGCATGTTAATATCGTCCTTGCATCAGTTTGTTGATTTTCGTTTTTTTTATCTGTAAAAAGCTGATTGGTGACATTTTTTCTACAATGTGCAATATAAATGAGGACACTCTCTGAATAATAATGCTTGATAACTGATCTGAGTTTAATTCAACTTCTGGAGACTTGTGTTGCATTATTAATTCCTTCTTTAGAGCTGGTAAAATGATATTGTGTGAAACTTCATCCAGTTTTCTTTAACAAAGCAATGCTCGTTCAGTGGTCAGAAAAGCCCCTGAGCCGTTGCTTTATAATCCAATCCAGCAGTAAGTCGTTATATACATGTTGCATTTGGCTGCAGTTTTTCAGCGCTTGTTTTTCTTGATGGGCGAGGTTGGCATACCTTTTGGTTAATGTGTAACCCATCTTTAACAAA
The DNA here is from genome assembly GCA_019802435.1 of Corydoras maculifer. Classification (NCBI taxonomy): domain Eukaryota; kingdom Metazoa; phylum Chordata; class Actinopteri; order Siluriformes; family Callichthyidae; genus Corydoras; species Corydoras maculifer. Next base: position 846,195 of record JAFMOD010000766.1, read on the forward strand.
AGTCATGTCATAATGTACAGAGACACAGGGAATTTGCTCCCTTAGTTTCCTTAGTGTAAAATGCATCTGGTGATTCAGATCTCTTAACACTACTTCTAAAATTTAGATTTCAAACCCTTTGTCTTAACGTAAACACCTTAGAACTCCTACACTGATGAGCCTTGAGTTATGAATTATGTAGTTTTGCAAGTTCTGGAGACTGGTTTTGACAGGTCTGTGCTTCAGCAAGAGGGAATATGAGCCCATTGTGTATTAACTGCATTTTAAATGGACTTCATTGTGGCTAAAACATAGAAACAGACCTACAGCTATGCTGTTTCCAGGATCCAAAATTAACCAAGAACAATTTGGGGAACAATGCATCAGGTAATGCACCACCCTTTGGCAACTGCATTGCTAAAGGCTTTTTATACATGTTGCCTTTATAAATATTTCTGTTAATTTCTTTATTTTAATTTCATGTCTTAATTACGTTGCAGGTATTTAGCTTAATGCAAATGAATACCCGTGGCAGTCTGCCAGTTCATCACTGATTCACATCAAGAGAAACTTGATCATCAGTTCACCTGACATGTCTTTGGCTGTGGAAGAAAATCAGGGACGTGGCCACATGGAGGCAGTCGTGTCATGGATGTCTGCTTGGGAATCGCACCAAGAACCTTATTGCTGTAAGTTAATAGATTTACTGAGTTACTACATTTTTTTCAGAACAGCAAAATTATGTTGCGAAGACAATGCAGACAGCTGTCCTAATTCTTCAATATGGTTTGCAACAGCCTTAGGAAAGCCCTTCCATTTCTTTATCATGCCAAAATGAAGTGATTAAAAGAGCACTTTTAATAATCGATTATAAGATACCATAGCATATACTAAAATGATTTACATGATTTTTATGTTTGAAAAATCTCTTAGAGCTTAAAACAATAAAAAATTAAAATACAATCAGAATATTGTACAGTTTAAAAAAATAAAAATGATCTCACAATAAGGTGACATTATCCAAAATTGTTTAAATATGAATTAATAAATAAAGAACATAGAAGCTAAGAGGCACATCTGCACCACAAAGTCACTAAAACTACAGAATTGCACAAAAGATCTTTTTTTCTCTAAAGGGGTTTTCAGAATTGGGTAGAGTGGAGACCAGAGGATCCTCTTTGGCATGAGCTTCACAGTATGACATCAACTCAGCAGCTGCTTTGGAGACCTGCATCCAAACATATAGTATTGTCTTTATTCCCAAACAATACACTTTTCAGTACATTGACTATGAAATGTTGCATAAATGTTTAAGAATGTTATGGATAACTGCACTGGTCCTGATGCTGTGTAACTACAATAAGTTTGTCACTTCTGTGTCTCTTCTGACATGTAGAATGATTTTCCCTTCCTGTTCTGTAATCTCTTCAGTTTTCTTTTTTCCATCTACATTTTTCCCTTGCGCAACGTGTTTCAATTCATATGTTTTCGTCATTGGGATCGTTTTTATTTTTAAGTATTACAGTAATGCAGTACTATATTGATGTCTCACCATCATTCTGTCGATGTTAACCTCCAGTTTTAACTGTTCCACTGTCTTTCGAGCATCAGCGATCTTGGCCATGTTGTTAGACATTTTGGAGAATGAGTTCAACTGGAATGCTTAGGATTTGTTCTACATTCAGGGAAGATAACAAATTACAAATCAACTCAGAGACAAATATGGACCCCTTGTGTATGAATTAAGTTTTACGAAAAAATAATCTTTAAATACATGAATCTTGCAAGGAAGTAAATGGAGACTTTTCAAATTGGATAAATATTCTCAACTTGTATGTTATTTAATTATAGTTTTTTGGCTTAAACAATACAAAACTGAAATGGAGCAGCCTTACACATAATTTTTTTTTCCAAAACTTGAAATTCTATGACCTGTCCTTTTTAGGCATCAGCTCATGCTTGTAAAATACATTTCATTGCTTGTAAAATATATTTTAGACTCATATTGTAATCTTTTTTAAGCTCAGTTGTGATTCTATTCAAGGCCGATGTGAGCAGCTGTAATTGTTTTTCTAACTTGCTGGGTCTCAGCTGGTCGTACACAGCTTGAGTCTCATTGGGAAATGAGGACACAAGTGCAGGTATCCTCATGAGGCAGACAATAATCTGCTCAACATCCCTTAACATACCTTATCCCTTTTGTAACCCTTTAACAAATTGGTAATTAATAATACATCATTAAACTGTCTAAAAAAAGAAACGTTTTTGTGACAATCAAAATAAAATATAAATAAATAATAAGTAAAAATACAATTTAAACATTATTCTTTATTTAAACTAAATCTTGCTGCATTTGCTTTCATTTACATTTATATATGAATATAAAAATAATGTATACCTATGAAAGAATAGACACTGAACAAATGTTTTGCATTTATAAAAAGAATGAACAAAGTAATACATTTCTACATTTACCTTTTAATATTTCTATATAATGTACCTTTTTTTGTTCTATATACATCAAAACAAATTCATAAAATAAAACATTAACATACACTTTTACACTCAGGAGATTTGAAATCACTTACTGTGAGAGACTCCACATTCAGAATGCTGTGTACCTTTGTAATGTTGTAATTAGGCTTTAGTGGTTACACGAAGTGCACGTTCTCAATGTTGCAGGAGTAAGTAAGGAACCACTGAGGTGTTAAGGGGATAGGAGCGATGGGAAAGCTCTGCCTCCTCTCCTAATTAGTGTTTTTTTTCGTCCTCCCCCATATTAAGCTGCATAGGTAAGTCCCAGACCTCATGTAGTGTGACCTTCTATTGAGTCTCTTATGGGAAGTTCAAAACAAAGCTACACATATGCACTATTATATTTGGGGGTTACAAACACTTTTTATGGTTTATGGTCTATAGGCTTGCCATCAAGGTTCTGTATGGACTGGTTATGTTCCTCCACAATAAACTAGTAGATAAATTTGGTAACATACAGTTTACAGTGATGGGTTTAAATGTAACATCTATTTTACATTATATATTGCATTGACTGGAATTGTCTTATGTGTATATGATACGAAGACTTACAAAGAGATTAAAAACAGGTCTGTCATGTTCTCAAAGCCCATCATTGGGATCTTGAACGGTGCTGGTTGTGGGTCTCACCACAGGGGTTGAGCAACACCTCCTCACTTTAATGTCAGTTGCCTCATTAACTTCTGATATCATGCCGTGGAGTGCAGGAGGGCTAGTCACAAACCTTAGCCTTCAGGTTCCTTCTCCTTAGATATATTTTTATTTAACTGAGTGATTATATTCCCAAAGACTTTTTTGAAAAATTATATTTCTGCTTTGGAGCAACGATTTGACTTTATTATACAGAACCCTACCAGCAGCAGTTCCTGTAAGCCAGACTTTCAGTGCTGCATTCCACAAGTGGCATTTTGACTGAATAGCCACTAAAAGCTCTTATAGTTGCATTCTTTACTCAAAGGGACATATAGTTCACAACATCATACAGAACAAACAATTTAGGATGTAGAACCTTGCTTAATGAAAGAACTTGAACAAGAACTTTCATGAACCAATCATGAATCTGTATTATTCTTTAATTATTTTTCCATAAATGACTTAAGAACGATGATTTTGGATGAAACAATATTTATTAAAATTTTAAACATGTGATTTAGCTGAATTACTTTGTTCATCATTTACAATTCAAACTAGACATCAGATCATTTTCTAAATTCATTAATGTTACTCTGTCTATCTTTCTTAATTTCGGTTCTCTTCTGCTCACTTTTGCAGCCCCTTAGCAGACGCAATAGTAGCCAGAGATGCTATTGTCCCAGTCCCCAAACAAACCCTTTGCCACATCCTTTAGACGGTACACGATGCCAGAAGAAAACTTTCTCTTCTTGCCATTTTTCTTGGACAGAGACCACACAGTCAGGTTGCAGAGTTTGTTCACCACCAGTGAAGACGCACGGTTGTTCCAGCGCCATGGGATGATGGGGACATCTTCGTTGGGATAGATGTCAAGGTACTCGCCAGCACAGCTTTGTTCATAGTAGTAGTGACTGTCCTCAAACAAGCGGGCGCAGATCTTTTTCCCATCCGCATCTTTTAGTGTGGCAGGTTCTGGGCACTGGGCATCCAGGCCCAGGAAGCACAGGGTGCAGAGGAGCAGAGCAAAGGCTACCTTCATTTTTGCTCTCGGTTCAGGCTGCAGATGCTTTAATTTTTCGCTTTATATACACACCGTGAGTGGTAGGAGTGTGAAAATTTGCTTGAACCAACAGATTGTATGAAGGTTATGGGAACTGCAACATGACAAACCCATTACTTTCCCAAAATGATGATGTTCAGCCATCAATGTACATTGTATATTTATCTTAAGGATTAGACGAACCACAAGCAGCTATCCCACTCAGTATACAAGATTAGGCTATCCACATATTGTAGCAGCCCTGTCTTTACAGTTTATAGAGCTGCAGTTTATAAAGCTCTGTATAAAATACTGTTTACTTTTATATTTACTCAATTTGGCAGGAGGATGACCTTCTGGACCACCTGGAACTTTCACAGGGACAATTTTTTTTAATGTTTGCTTAATAAGAAACATTGTGGTTATCAAAAAAATCTTTTGCACAATATTTAAACAAATTCTGTCCAACATTTAGGCGCCATATCAGTTTTGTATCAGTTAGAATGCGTATGTTCATACCTCCCAATGTTTTTGGGTTAATATTAGTCCTGATCATGAAAATGCTTTTTGGATCAGATTATCAGATTTCAGTGTGTCACTTTGTAACCGAAATTATGTGGACAGTTATCTTTACTTTGTAGGTTTTGGGCAACACAAAAAGTGGTACCGATATTTACAAACAGAACTGATTTAAATATATCACCTTTATTCTAAAAAAAAAAAACACAAAAAACCAACAGAATAAGGTATTGTCTGCGGTAACACTTTTGTTTTTTAAACTTTACCAGATTTAATGAGCAAAATAATTCCTAAAGATGGATTCTGATCTCAGATCAGTGAAAGCCGCCTTCGTTGTTAAAGGACATGACGTCACTGTGACGTCGTTTCTGCTCCTAGCGCGGGAAGCTCGTTCACGAAAAAAACATGGAGGTTGAAATGCAAGACGCCGAGGCCGAACAATCAGAAAAGAAAAAAGAGGATTCTTCAGCAAAATCCCCCGCAAGCACTTACGAACTGCCGTGGTACAAACGTTTTCATGTTTATATAAACCGTAATGTGACGTGCGCTTAGCCGCAAGCTAGTATAACGGGAAGGTGTTTTCTGATTGAACTTCACTTCAGTTTATAAACTTTAATTATTTTATGGGGGGGGGGGGGGGGGGGGGGGGGGGGGGGGGGGGGGGGGGGGGGGGGGGGGGGGGGGGGGGGGGGGGGGGGGGGGGGGGGGGGGGGGGGGGGGGGGGGTTTTTATATATATATATATATATATATATATATATATATATATATATATATATATATATATATATATATATATATATATATGTGTGTGTGTGTGTATTATTTTATTTCTTTTAACACTTTATGGTCGAATCCCCATCTGGGTGGAGTTTCCATGTTCTCCCCGTGTCAGCGTGGGTTTCCTCCGGGTTCTCCGGTTTCCTCCCACAGTCCAAGAACATGGATCAAGTCAATTGAGTTCTCCAAATTTCCCCCTATAGAGTTTGTTTGTGTGAGTGAGTGTGTGCCCAGCGATAGATTGGCACCCCGTCCTGGGTGTATCTGCCCAGCGCCCGAAACGTTCTCCCCTGGATGGGCATGGGGAACCCCACCGCAAACCTAATAGAGGATAAAGTGGAAGATAATGGATGGATGGATGGATGGATGGAACACTTTATGAATAAACATACTGGGATAAAGTCATGCTGGAACAGAAAAAGTTCTCCCCAAAACATTCTCCACATCGTTGACAGCACGTTGTCATGAACTTAAAGTGCTTCAGTTCATCACATCATGACTGTGTTACTGACTAAAATGACACAAATTCAATGATTAATTAATTATTCTTTCTTAAGTGCCTGTGCAGTTTACCTTCTTTGATTTATTTGCGAAACATTAAAGGTTAAACACTTTCAGAATAAAGTTTTTCTGTTGGATTTTTCTAAACGTCACTCTTGTTACCCACTGCCTCACTTCTCTTTAAACTTGAAATATAATGTTTCCAGAATTACAGTTTTGGAAACATTTCATACGTCCTTCAGGCCACAATATGATGTAAAACCGTACGACCTCATACATTGTCTTTTTTCTATTCTATAGGGTAGAAAAATACAGACCCCTGAAGCTTAATGAAATAGTTGGAAATGAAGAAACTGTCAGCAGACTGGAGGTAAGATGGACGTCCTGCTAAACCCTTGTTTTCAATCATGCAGATGTCTTGCAGTGTAAGAGCTGTGTGTTTCTGTTGTTACAGGTCTTTGCTAGAGAGGGAAATGTTCCCAATATAATTATTGCGGTAAGTTGATGGTGACTTTTAGGTAGAAAATATAAACACTTGAATTTTTGTTAAATATGTAACTGGATTGTTGTGCATGCAGGGGCCTCCTGGCACGGGGAAAACAACAAGCATTCTGTGTTTGGCAAGAGCTCTTCTCGGCTCAGCAATGAAGGATGCCGTGCTCGAGCTGAACGCTTCAAATGACAGGTAAATAAATATTGTATTAATACTGTATTTAAGTATATAATGAGTATTGTGCAGAATCTGCTTGTTTATTATTGTTCAGTTATGCATTTCATATTGTGTCTGTGTGTTTCAGAGGTATTGATGTAGTTCGAAACAAGATAAAGATGTTTGCCCAGCAGAAAGTTACCCTTCCTAAAGGGAGGCACAAAATTATCATTCTGGATGAGGCTGACAGGTAAAACCTTTGTATACATTTTATTAATCACTATATAATACATTTAATTTAATTGAAAAATGACACTACACAATTTATATTCAAATACAGCAGTTTTAAGACTGATTGTATATGATTAACATAAATAGCTGCAATCCCAGATAAACGTACATTACTTGTGTTTAATAAAATGCTCCAGTTCTCTTTCCTTGGATTTATTGGCTGGTTGCTGAAAACAAAAAGACACTGTTACATATGTGACCAAGCCGTCATGGATATAAAAAATACTTATTTATCAAATCCATGTTTAAGTTGCTTCTGTACGGTCTTTTGTTTTTCTTATAAGCATGACGGATGGAGCTCAGCAGGCTTTAAGGAGAACCATGGAGATCTACTCCAAAACTACACGGTTTGCTTTGGCCTGCAATGCTTCAGACAAGATCATAGGTAAGATCCTATCATAACATAAAATACAGAAACTTTAATTTTACAATTCAAATAAGCAACTCAGACAAAAAAAAGGAGTTTGTATGGATGTTGATCTCCTGAACACTATCACACAAACAAAAGGCGACATCCTGTCCTCAAATTCTGTACATTTCCAAACCCAATGTGACTGATGGTTGATTTTTTTATTTTATAGAACCGATTCAGTCCCGCTGTGCAGTGCTGCGCTACAGTAAGCTGAGGGATGAACAGATCATGATGCGTTTGATGGAAGTAGTGGAGAAGGAGAACCTGCACACCACCAACGACGGACTGGAAGCCATTATCTTCACAGCTCAAGGGGACATGAGACAGGTCAGTTCTTCACTGGTTCTTCACACCATATATCTCTCTTTAGAAATACGTTTTAACTGGTTGTATAGCAGAATTTAACTGAATTAACTAAAATAAAGTCCTGGTTTAATTCCTCTAATTATATTATTATATAATGCTGTGTTACTACATGTCAGTGTTCTAGCAGCTTGATGCGGCCGTTGCTTCAGAGGGTGGTGCTAACTTGCACATATATACAGTTTTATACAAAGTGCACCAGAAATCTTGGTAATTAAATGATAAGTAATTATTAAAAGTTTCGATGCACAGATCTGTACATGTGGAGTCTGGATGAGGCTATGTAACTTTAAATTTAATTAAATATCTCTCATTTGTTTACACCTCTATACTACTCACGCTCCCCAAAGTTCTCATTTACTACTGACATTTCATCCTAACACTGTCCTGGGTTTAAAAAAGGTTTTGTGTGTGCAGGCTTTGAACAACTTGCAGTCGACTCATTCTGGATTTGGTTTTATCAACAGCGAAAACGTCTTTAAGGTTGGTCTTTATTAATTAGCATTAAAGTATACTAAATTATATATGCATGTGTGTGTATGTATATATATATATGTGTGTGTGTGTGTGTACATAATATACTTATGTATACTTACTTAGCATTAAAGTATACATTTTACTTGTTGTTAACTGACAATAAGAGTATCAATCAATCAGATCTGCACTTGTTTATGTTCAGGTTTGTGATGAACCTCATCCACTGCTTGTTAAAAACATGCTGGAACACTGTGTCAACGGCAACATTGACGAGGCGTACAAGGTTTGGACATCTAATGTCTACTGATATCAAAACAACTTTAAAAAGTGGAAAGTGTGAGAATCTGTTATGTCTGTCATTCATCAGATCATTTCACATCTTTGGTCGCTCGGCTACTCTCCAGAGGATATAATTGGAAACATCTTCAGGGTGTGCAAGACTTTTCAAATGCCAGAATATTTAAAACTGGAGTTTATTAAGGTAAAGAGAAGAATTTTTTTTTTATTTGCATGCAGCATATACGAGTGTTGTAGATACTATTAACTATTAATCAGTTTAACCTAATTACATTTTAATTTACCACATTAGTACAGATTTATAACACATACTGAAAAGCTAATTATATTATTTTATAATAAGTCATTTATTACTTCAATTATATTTAATTTTATGTAAAAGTGCTTGTTAAAGTGATCTGTGTTCCTTGCAGGAGATAGGCTACACACACATGAAGATTGTGGAAGGCGTGAACTCCCTTCTGCAGCTGGCTGGACTGTTAGGACGTCTCTGCAGTAAAACCGCGGCACCGCAGGCCAGTTGAAGCTCAGCGCTGCGTGGAAACTGCTTGCTGCGTGCATATTACACTTCAGTTTTGTATTATGCCATTCATCTGTAAATATTAAAATAAATCCATTGACTTTTGGAAAACAGATTTGTTGTAAAGTATTTTTTAACAAATTAAACATTATATGGTAACATGCACCAAACTTATGCAAATTCAGAAATAGATGGTTCAGTTATTTCTACGTTTACTGATGTAGCTCCACACGTTTGTCCAGCAGGTGTCAGTAACAAACACATTATGAAACTGCCAATATTAACACTACTATATCACTATTATTACACAAATTGACTTATCTGTTGTGTATATGTACACTCCGTTATGGATTCTTAAACTACTTAAAAATTGTAATGCTTACATAAGCTCGGTATAACAAATTCACGCACGTTTAATACGGTTGTCCACAAGAGGGCGCTGATGAGATTTAGAGTAAAACTTTCATCTTGGTCATGAAGTTTGACCATAAATCTTAAGTGAATTTAATGTTTTTAGTCATTTTAGGGAAATCAATAAATACATTAAGTGAAAAATACATGCTTTTTTATCAGCATTCATGTAATTTATGAAAGTCATCAGTATATCATTCAGTTCATTTTGACTGAACGTAGTGGAAACTAAAACATGTAGCCAAGTCACTAAAAGTCAACGACGAACCTTTGTATCCAAAAGTATTTTATTTTCAGTGTAGTGCTGCATTTTACACATGTGAGTTCTGTACAACAGTGATTTTACTGCTAAAAAGTAGAACCGTCATGGGAACCAGACAGCCATTAAATAATTCATCAGTCATTTATTCATGTTCTTAGCTGTTTATTCTCATCAAAGTTGTTTGAAAAACTAATTTCATGCAGGGAAACAGCTCGTCGCAGGATGCTGGGACACACAAACGTGCATGCCACAAGAGACAATGTAATATCACCGGTTCGTTGTGTTTTTGGACTGTGAGAGGAGACTGATGCTTGCCCACAGACATGGAGAGAACATTTAAACCTCACATAGAAAAGAACCTCGCTCCACTCAGAGATTTCAAGTCAGAGGACTGTCTTACTTGTTAACCACTGCACTATGATGCCACCATTAATAATTCCAAAATTAAGTTAAATGAACCTTCATTTCAGTGTGTTCAGCTCATATCTGTTTCTGTTGCTTCAGTATTAACATAATCAGGCTCATCTGGAAAAAGATGAAATAACTCATCAGCATTGTATTCTTCAGCAACTCATAACCAATTAAAAACAACGAGGTCACACCACTCACCGTCATCATCCGGGTTTTCTTGCAAGTATTGTAGGTTTTCGTATTCTGAACTGTCTGTCATCCAAAAACATGTTGATTTTAAAGGAATGTTACAAATAGCCTACAATTCAGCAGTAATTCATTTACAAATCTGAGTGGAAAATGTGTGTTTACATACAAACACACTCACATATTCATCCAGGGGAAATGTATTTGCACAAGACATTTACCTCGTGTAGATCTTTACACTATTTGCTTTACTAAGTTGAATTTATTGTTAAAAATGAAATCAAATTTGAAATCATTTGCATAATTGCACCAGTTTGGGTATTATTACATCTTAACCAGGCCTTTTTTGAAAACCTTTAGTCTTTGTTTTCTGGTAGATGAAATCTCTGCACGCATGCATTTTCTAGAAAGTGCATGCCTTTGGGCCTTTTTTGTGGTTGCTTGGAGGAAAGCAATAACTTTATAGTACTGACCTGAATCATGCTTGACATCTTGCGTGGGGAAAACATTCACATAGTCATCTACATCTGTGAGACACAGACACCGTAATTCTGCTTAATCAATGTACCGTGGTTTATCTTATTTACTGTAATATGATATAAATGTTCAGGCTGCTGCAGTGTGTATTGCCACAGATAAGATTGACTTTGTGCTGTGGTGCGCACGTTCTGCCGTGGTTTCTCATGACATTTTACTTGGCAGTACAGGGGCTGAATGCTTCCTTCCCCCCTCATTTAAATACACCAGAGACAAAGCGCATGCAAAAAGTGGAGCACAAATAACACAAACTGTTTACCTGAATTATCATTATCCATGTAACTGTTACCATATGGAGGCGTTGCAATTGGATCTCTAAAAGAAAAGCAAGTTGAAGAATTTTTTACACTTCTGTGGTGTGTTACATTCACATTTCACATTTGTACAGAGATGTACAAGAGGTCATAACATTCAACAATCCAAGCAGCTCAGGGTTATAAACTGCTTAAATCGTGCACACATACACTCTACAGTAGCAGATAGGTACTCCTGGGATTTAAACCGCCACCCTCTGTGTCAAAAGTTCAGTCGCTCACATTCTGAACCAATTTGACCACATTAGTTCAATGTGACCTGTTGCTATATATGTAAATCACACACAACACAAGCTACATACTTGATCTCTCACTATTTGAAAAAACAACTCACACAGTTGACAAGAGTTTTAAAAATGTTGGTTGATGGAAAGTTCTTAAAGATGAAGACCTTCGTCATCTTTTCTACGTATCGTTCATATCTTTCCTGTTGAAATCCAGTTTCTAAGTGATGGTGGACTAAAGGCTTTTGAAACAGCATTGGGACGTGGTTATGAGTCAAAATCCCTTTCATTCGTTCTGTAAGCTGCTTAATCAAATGATGGTTGCAGGAAGTGGTAGTGTCTACCCCCAGAGCTTATTTGGTGAAAGCCAAGAGAACACCCTTGGCGGGTTGCCAAAACACACAGAAACACATCTTCACACGTATTCACACCTCTAAGCAAAATCATCTTCTTTTTATCAACGAACAGAGTGTCGGAGTACTGAAGAAAAACTTTTTAAAAGTTTTTAAGAGCTTTAAGAGGAAACATATAGGGAGAACATGCAAAATACACACAGATGAAATCCTGGTTATCTAGTCAGGTCCTTATTGTGAACTGACAGTCAGAATGTAATGCTATGACTCATTTACACTTCGGGTTCACTTAAAGAGGGTTGCGCCTGCAAGGTTTTTGGCTAAGTTGCTTAAGTGGTTTTCACAGCCACTGTTTTTCAAGTTTCAAGTTTATCTATTGATGTACTGATGTATTGACGTACCATTTGAACACAGTTGCTGATTTTATTGTAGAACTTACAATAAAAACTTACAGGTGAAAATCCACAACTCTGATGTTTTCCACATGCGTTGCTCTTTTAGTAAATGTCATCAGTGCTGCCTTCACCTCTCTGTACAAGTTGTTTAAAGTTGTTTACTTTCTTTTCTGTAGCTGCATCTGAAGTCATATACTATAGATATACACTAGGCACTAGTTTCAAATTGGTGAATTCTGCATAACTAATTAAAGAGTGGCCTTATTGAATGAAGAAGTTTATACCAAGCACCTATCATTTAACCACGTAAACCCAAATCGCTTAAATCGCACAAAACAAGAGAAGAGTTACTTACACGTATGTTGGATCCAAAGAGCTACCAGCTGTAAAGTAAAAGCACTGAAAGTTAAAACATGTTTCATTAAATTAGATTTATTGAAAACATACGTAAACAAAAACTTACGTTTGCTGACATTCAGGTAACACGCAGACTGGTCCTGTCCTCCTGGGGTGACATATATATTACCAGTGATGATTGCTGTCGATATCAATGTTATTGATTCATCAATACTGGACAAAAATTATTTTTCTTAATAAAGATTTTTAAAGAACATACCATCTGTTTGGTTGTTAGATGCATGAGCCCTGTAAACGAGATTGTATAGTTCACCGGGGTGAATTTTTTAATATTTAAAAAAAACAGTTAGGTAAATAAAAAAAAATAAAAAAAATAAAGCCGATCAACAAAACAGTATTAAAGAGCGATGTTCAATTAAGCAGCGTTGTAAGTTTTGTCAGTGTGTTAAAGGTTTTCATTACCCTGCGATGTCAGACAGTTTTGAGTCGATCTTGTTAGTTCTGGTTACTGTAAATCAAATAGATATTATTAAATTTTTAGCAAAAACATTTACAAGAGACAGAATAGAAGTTGTTTTATATACAGCAGGTAACATTGTGTTTACTGATGTTGCTTCATAAAGGTCACTGATGCAGGCAGACTGAGTGGGTGACCAAAATGGTAGTAGAAGATAAAAATAAATAACATTTACACAAACAGAGCCATACAGGTGATGACTCACAGCACAACTGCTCCATGGAAGATACAGCTAACAAGGAAAGTTAAAGCTAACAGTTCCATGTGCTGGAAACTATAAGTCTTAATGACACCTACTTAATATGAACCATAGAGCCGTTCTGTTGTTGGTTTGTGCAGCGGTCTCAAAGATTTCTTATTATAAATGAGTAAACAACTGGCGTAAACATATAAATAAAAACTGATTATTGGCACTAATAAATCAAGAAACACAAATTTGATGTCACCATCATCGCAGCCCTCAGTACAACTAGGGAATGTTGCAAGCCAAAAATCGTGAAATCTTTATTTTTTACATCAAGTAAGACCTTAAACATTCAACACCTCCCACTGTCTCAGGAAACAGAAGACCTGCATGAACTCTGTGATTAACACAATAAAGTTATAGTCAATTAAACTGTATAATTAGCAGGGAATATATAAAAATAAAAAAGAAGTGATATACCCGTCTTGGACTGAGTAACAGTGAACACACTGCCGCCTCTCTGACTGAAAGAAAAACACAAAAATATCAGGATCCCATTGGCGTCTGGGCAAAAGAATAAGAGCAAAAGTTTACAGTCGAGTTTATTTTTATTAAACCAATCACACATTCGTCAGAGTTTCACTTTTACACTTTTAAGCTGACGATTTTCATTCTAATCATTACACTCTTCTACACTATATATGTACAAATGTACTTTAAATAAAAAATCTTTTTATTGACTATTTCTGTAATGTTGCTTTTATAACATTTTTTTTTTTTACTTTGCGTATTGTATTTAATTTATGTTGTAAAATGTGTAAGTTGAAGCTTTTTCTTTTATCATTTTATTTTAATTCAGCAACATTTCATTTTCAGAAGTCGAAGGCCTCGCACCAATCTTAGCAAAGATAACATTGTGTAAATTTGATATTTTATTAAGTAAATCATATAATTTTAGTTCTAAAATAAATGTTTATTGATTTATGCATTTTCATGTTTTGATTCTAAATTCACATTGAATTCATGTCCGTCGCCATGGTTTGTTCAGGTTCCAGGTTAATTCAGTGAGTAGCTTACGTTTCTACTCTGTATGTTGTTATTTTTTAGCACTGATTTACACATCTGCAAAAAGAAGTCAACTTTTTCTCATACGATTAAACTTATGAAATTAAGAAGAATCAATTTAAGTGACTTTACAGTAATATTAATAATTAAGCAGTTTGTTACAGAGATCAATGAATTAAAAAAAAAAATTTATATAACATATATAATAATATATTCTGTTATTTTTTGTTTTGCAAATAACCTACACCACCATTTAATAAAATTTAATGGTTTAAAAATAAATGATGTAGCAGTTAAGTTTTTATATCTGTCAAGAGACCATTCATATAAAGCACATTGAAGACTTACAATACTTGTGGCATATAAAGCTGGTTGTCCTCCTGTATGATCACTGCAGGACAAACAGAATTAAATCTTAATTATTGATAAGACTTGCATTTTATTGTTCACTGTGTTTATGGAAGAATACAGGGACCTACAAGATTTCTTTTTACAGCGCAGACAGATGGCGCAGATGAAGCCGACAGCAGACAGGGAAAAGAAAGCAAGCAAGGCTCCCTGCTGGCTCATCACTTCAGCCATCACTAAAAAGAAAAAAGATTACAGTTAGGGGAATGAACATGTGACGTGTTTTTCACTAATGAGTCGAAGCTGTCAGGTTCTGCTTTGTAAAGTCCCTGCTTGTGTGCATTTTGAAATCTACACCACATCGTCAGAAGTTTGTGGACACTTGACCATCATATGTGGATAATTTTATTATAACACCATAAGAATTAACGTTGACTGAAAATGTCTCAACTCGAGGCTCTGCTGAAGTTTCAGCGTTTCTCAAACATATTATCACTTTTTATTTTAGAGTCCAATTCCAACTCATCAACCATCTATTCTTGTGTTACACAACACTACAACAAAGTATGGGGTAGTTTTCTCAGTTTAAGTCCAAAACACTGCCTGGTAATTAATAAATATAATGCAAAAATAAAATATAAAATGTAATATAACAATTAATTTATATTAAGAAATAATATTATTATGTTGATGATTCTGGGTTGTTTTTTTTTATCCGAACAGATTAAGGCATTCTGTCGTATAGAGGATGATACAGGATCAGAACAAACAAGTTAATAAATGAAATCTTTTAAAGAAAAAGAGTAAAGTCCATATATTAAGAAATATTCAGTCTCATTGGTCAAATTCCACATGTTTAAGTAAAATGAGTTACCAAATTCACTTATGAGACTAAACTTCTGAATATATTAAAATAAAACACAGCTACTAATAATTTACTGAATTCAAGATAACATAACATGTAGCTAATTCCAAAATAATGGCATATATAATATTTTAAAACTCAAAGAATGATTTACAATGATTTACAAAGAATGTATTAACCTTCTGTCACTTAGAATTAAAACAGAACAGAGTTTAAGTGAACGTCTTTACATTTTTGCTAAATAAATTTTTTAATGTCTTTATGTTTTAATCTATAAATACCTAGACTTGAGATGTAATGTTTGCATAATAATGATAATGTTCAGTCACCTAAATGCCCCCAAATCCTGAAATGGTTTTATTTGACAGTTTTAATTATGTATTTAAGTTAATGAGATCTATATAAATATTTTAAACCTTAATGCCCTATTATAAAGCCATTTTGAAGATTTTGTTCATACAAACTTATATTTATTAATCAATGCACATAGAAATGTACTTTATGTTATTTTAATAGATTAAATGCAACCTAAGCTGCAGATTTAATGTAAGAAGTGGTGACCTTTTAAAATGTGCCTGCAATATATACTTCATGATTTTTATAAATACTGATGTTTTGTTGATAAAATCTTAAGGGCTCATATAATAACTAAAGAAAAAATCCATTGCCACCACTCAATCCCTCCATAAATGATCAGTAACAGGAACAGTGTGAGACCCATACTAAAGGCATTTATACAGTTAGAGTTTAGAGATGAAGGAGCTCCAGAAAAGCAACCCCACAGCAGGGAGCTCTAATCTCAGCATTTTCAGACATAATATAATTATAAATAATATGTTTTATTTTTCAGAACACAGCATCACTGAGTAGCTTTACATCTTCAGCTGTGAGACTGTAATTCTGCCTTCACAACATTGCATTTAACAGAACTATCAATCAGTAATCAGAATCCAGAACATACATCTTGATATTTCAGTGACTTATATTTAGTGCTTTATTTACTGATCTTATTTTGCTTTTCTGTTAGTATAAAGTGAAATATAGTGAGCAATTGCTGGTGAATTAACATTAATTTCACGATAAACAGACCTGTGCCATTTTATAAATCCTCAATGTAAACAACATGAAAATTCAAGCTACTAGTGATTCTATATTCTTTTGCATCTACTAAAGCATGGCACAGATACCACGGTAAAGCTACCACCTGTTTATCTCTAACATCTGTTTACTAATGTACAATATTCACAACTAACAAATACACACGGACAGCTGATCAAAATTTCACTGTATTCTCTCAGATGTCTTCAGGAACAACACTGAACATAAACATTCACCATAAGAATCAGTTATTGCTAAAAGAGTTTCTCAAAAAATATCCAAAATAATGCTGCGAAATGTTACCTTGATTAAGCGTGTGCCCATTCTGCTGCAGTAGTTCTCACTTACAGCCTTAGAGCTGATAAAAGAGCACTGGGTGAGCAGTGCTGTTTCCTGTTTCAACTGAACCTTAACCACATCCGCACCTCAGTGTGCCGGACACAGTCCAGAGACCACCACAAAGCCCCTGTGCTCCTAATGCAGCTGGCTTCATTCGACTTTTTTCTAGCCACCAAAGCCCAAAGTGTTAACTTGCTTAATTAAAATATGTCACATCGAATTCTACAGATGTTCAAGCTGCAGAGCTGTAATCACAAGCTGATTGTCATCAGCAAAACCAGGTCATTGTTCAGGTATGACAGAGATCCCCTGTGAACAGAATTAACGAACAGTTGTAATTAAATAAACATTATTAAACATTTGCAATTGATATTAAATATTAAACAATTGATATTAATGAATACATTTAAGCTTTACATAGAAATTGCTACATACGACTAAGTCAAATTAACCGTAAATAAAGAATAATTGTTAGTTATTTCACCAAAATAATAATTATATTGCGGTCCTTATTTAATGTTTTAGTGTTTTTTAAACTTTCTTCTTTTCTTTAATAGTGAAACACATAATGTACTATAAATAAAGCTAAAAGCAAGCTGTTTTTTTTTTTTTTATTATTTGCATGACTTTTCAGAGAAGCGGCCAAAAAACTAAATACAATGAATGAATAAATAAAAAACTGGATAATTAAAGTAATGCTGAAAATAGATATTAATTAATAAAAAAATAGATAATAATTGTTAATATTATTCAACTGAATTGATTTTTTAAAAATATAATTTGTAAATCAGTCTCACCTCTAAACTTGAGTTACTGTATTAATATCTTCTATAATTTTTTATTCGAAAATGTCTGCAAAGTTAAAATTGCTGCAATTTTTATGATTAAAATATATCAAAGGATATAATATCTAATTAATTTAATCATTTTTAGTATATTTTTATTTTATTTTACTTAACTACTAACTAAAAATAATGGCTTTGTTAGGGCTTTGTTTTTTAAGGCTTTGTTCTTTGTTGACCTTTTGACATAATTCACTCTTCATGTACACGTTAGTCTGCAGGAGTTTTGCTGAAGTTCATAGAGAAATAAGAGTTATCAGTGTGTAATATTAAACTGAAACAAATAAAGAAATAGAAAAACAAAACATTTTACACCAGTTTCTAATGTAATGTAATGTAAATTTCTTATAATATACATCTAATAATTCCACCGTACACGTATATGTTGTGCACTTTAAGTTTTAACTTTAGGCTGGCACTAAACTTATACATCAACACATTACATTACTCAAGTTTAAGTCACTATAGTAACACTATTCAGTGCTCAGCAAACCTGATAAATATCTACATCTAAATACTTACCTACAGGCCGTCGGCACCAAGGACATTGACTATCCTAAAAAAAAGTATTAATATATAGATTATATAATATAATATAATATATATAGAATATATAGAATACGGGCGGCACGGTGGCTTAGTGGTTAGCACATTCGCCTCTCAGCGCTAGGGATTCCCGGTTCGAATCCCCATCTGGGTGAAGTTTCCATGTTCTCCCCGTGTCTGCGTGGGTTTCCTCCGGGTTCTCCGGTTTCCTCCCACAGTTCAAAAACATGGATCAAGTTAATTGATTTCTCAAAATTGCCCCATTTAGAGTGTGTCTGTGTGAGTGAGTGTGTGCCCAGCGATGGATTGGTGCCCTGTCCTGGGTCTATCTGCCCAGCGCCCGAGACGTTTTCCCCTGGATGGGCATGGGGAACCCCACCACGACCCTAATAGAGGATAAGTGGGAGATAATGAATGAATGAATGAATATATAGAATACACCAAAATAACTACAGTGACAGCAGTGAATATCAATGAGATCACTGGAAAACGGTAAGAACTCTGAGAGCCGGTCTGAAGTTACACTGCACCACGTTTTAAACAGAAACAGGTCATTAATATAACTCTTTCTAAGCTGTTGACATGACTGTGTAAGGACTTCTTGATGCCACTTCTCATCATTCATCAGAGGATGCTCACATCATTATTGTTAAGTTGTTCTAAAAAAGAAAATGAGGACGATCCTTTACTGACTCACAGTGACATAATACAATCTGCGCAGCTACGGCTTTTGTTTAAGGCCCAACAGGGACGAGAATTTCGGAAATCATATGAATCTGAATAAAATATGTATATTGTAGATATATTAAATGAATTTGACAGACAGTTTTATGAAAGACGTATATAACACCACCATGGGGGAAGCAATGAATATAAATAACTGTAGACTAGAAAAAAATCATTTAAATAATTATTTTACATTACAACAATTTTCATATTGTTTCTTGACAGTAAATATTTTCAAGCTATTGCTCTTTTGTGGCACTTTAATTTGGGGTTTAGGTAAATGTTTAGTACAGCATAGCAGTGTGTGGGGTGAGCGGGTCGGGTTCGCTAAATGGCTTGACATTGGAACTCTGTAGATAATGTACAGATAATCTGTTGGGTGAGAAATTACCTAATAAAAAATAATAATAATACATCCATCAGACGCTCTGCTTTACTGACTGTCTGTGTTCATAAAGGAAGATGTGTTACGTACACTGAACTTCAGACCAGACACACTGTGTATACTTCGTAACTTGTGTTTAAACTGACAATGACTCATTTGCATAAAATATGATGACAATCACCTTTGATGTGTCACTTAAAGGCAGATGTACGTCCTACTAAAGTAAAATTCGTTTACCTCTTTATTTTAGGAAAAATACATTAAAAGGTATATTTTCAACATTTTATTTCAGTACAGTTGTATTGTGAGGTTTCAGTGGGTTGTGTTGTCTCTCTACCGTGAATAAACAGGACTCTGTATTTCCAGATCACATGTTTACTGACATTTCAATATGTGACCCAGAGACAAACAAAAAGCAGAGGAGGGACACCAAATAAAAAAACACTGCATCACGCCGACACACAAGCTAAACATCTAACTTAAACAATTAAACTAAGATTATTTTACCCACCTACATATTTTTATATTATTAAAATTAATTTAATGTGTTAAAAATTAAAAATAAGATGACATCAATCCTGAAAGTCAAACATTGTAGATTTGGTATTCTTGGTGAAACTCTGTAGGTGGTGAGAGGGTCGTGTGTTTTGTTTTCCGCATCAGTAACAGAATTTTACTGTTATATAAACATCTTACCTCCTGCTTTTTAGACTTTTGTTATTCTATATCAATTTTTAATTTCTGTTAAATCAAACTGAAATAAATAACTATTATAAGTACGATTTTTTAACCAAGATTTCTTCTAACAGTGAAGTCAACTGCTTAATGATAGTTCTGACTGTTGTTTTTTTTTATTTGTGGGAACATCCATACTTCTGAATGATGGTTCAGATTTGATCTTCTAAAACATAAAATGAATATGAATATGATTTAGCAAAAAGAAAAAGTCACCAATAAATGATTAGAATGATTTATAGAATGAAATCATATTAAAGACACAGTTACTACTGACATGTGGAAATCTGAATTCATGTGACGAGTTGATTTTAAAAACTGAGCCAGTTTGCATATTTTATAAGGAAATAATGTGGCAACTGTTGTTCTGTAAATCTTTGTGATTTTCTTTAGGATCATTGATTCTGAAGAGCTTCTTTAGTAAACAGAGGAAGAAACTGAAGGAGGAAACAGAACAGAACAGCAGTCATTCATATGATCTCTAGTACCTTGTTTGTATAAATACTTTTACTTACAGGAAAAATACAAAAAAGAATCTTTTTAATCATATAAAACGATTACAGATACATAAAATAATGTTGGTCACTAGTGGCACTACAGAGCAAAATAATATAATTCAAACTAAAATTTACATATTCATGTTTTATGTTTTTTTTTCTTTTTTTATTTAAGTAACTATTGTTAGGGAACCAAATACTTACTGCTGCTGGATGACAGGTAGCTGCTTCCTCCTGCTCCTAATCCTCCTCCCAGTCCAATTCCAAGGCCTCCTCCAAGCCCTGCACCCATGCCAAAACCATATCCAAATCCACCACCAAGCCCCAAGCCAGAACCTCCTCCCAGTCCTCCTCCGAGACCTCCTCCCAGACCTCCTCCCAGTCCTCCTCCGAGACCTCCTCCCAGACCTCCTCCCAGTCCTCCTCCGAGACCTCCTCCTCCTCCTCCTCCCAGAGCAGCTCCTGCTCCACCTCCTACTGCAGTCTTAGACATGTGCACAGTGATTCCTCCTCCAGACTTCAGCCTGAATCACAAAGACATTCACTTAAAGATCACATACACTGTAAAAATGCATGAGGAGTTAGTTATACACCGCTCATTATTATTCTCATAGTCTTTCTGAAATGAATAGGAAACTGTTGAAATGTTTATATTCAGTTACAAATGATGTAAAAGTTAGTTTAATAATTCATTTGCATGTCCAAAAATTAACAGGATCCTTAATCAGAGTATAATGTATTTTATTTATGGTAATGATCTGTACCTGTTCTCCTCACTGTCTAGCAGTTTCTTATATGCTGTGATTTCCACATCCAGAGACATTTTGCTGGCCAGCAGTTCCTGATATTCTTGTCCATAATGTGCAATTTGCTGCAAAGAAATGTATCAATCAGAACGTTGAAACCAGCACAACTCACAATCACCTTTAATGCACGTTACAGTGTTTGTATTTCTCTGAGAATGAAAACCTTTCTGATGTCATCAAGCTGGGACTTCAGTGTAAGCACTTGGTCCTGGTACGTCTCAGTGTGCGAGCTGGAGTGAGATTCGGCCTCCTCCACCTGAGAGTCCAGCTGGATGTTCTGAAAAGACCATCATAAATTATGAAGTAAACTTAATAAATAAATAAAATCATTTACATTACATACAGTTCCAGCATCATGAACAGCTGGAATCACAGGAGATTCATTATTCATTTATTCTGCAGGAAAGAATAAACTTTGTTTTGAAGATGAAATAGTGGAACTATGTAGAACTAAGAATGAAAAACATGGACTACAAACCAGAGGAGCAAGTACTACAGTATGAGATAACGCTGCCATTGCAGCCTAATACACACCAGCGATTTGAGTCGATCAATTTCTCGTTGAATTGAGTCGATTTGCAGTTTGTAGACTCGTAGTTCCTCCTTGGCAGCAGTGAGGGACTGAACACTGGGCTGAGATGAAACTGACATTATGGAGAGCTGAAGTTACAAAGAACCAAAACAAGAAATCACCAAATTTGTGATGCTGTTGTGTAAATGAACAATATTTATGTGGCGGCATAGTTTTTATAAGAATAAAAAATGTGTCATTAATAAGTTTCAAAGAATTTTGTTTTTTATAGTTAAACTAATGCACTGCAGATTTCATTGCGCTAGAGGGCGACAAAACCAACTGTCATTTCCAAAGGCCCTCTGCACAGAATGTCTGATAGTAAAATTAAATTCGAATTAAATTAAATAGTAATGAGATTTGATTTCGTACACTGTCCTGCACGGAGAGGATGGCATCCTGTTTGCTGCGCTTTGCCAGGGTTTCATAGTGCGCTTTAACTTCAGCCAGCGCCGAGGTCAGATCCTGAGCCTGGGCCGTGTTGTCCACAGAGATGGAAACCGCAGACTTCACACTGCCTGTTACAATGTTCCTGACCTCCTTCACTTTCTGCAGCACACACAGGATTCGATTCATGTACCGCACCGTTTTTTAACTTGTGTAAGATGTGAAACAGTATTTTAATACTCACAGCATCGTACACCTGCTTGGACAGAGCAATCTGATCCTCCAGACCACCGATGCCAGCTTGTAGTTCAAAAATTGAGAGGTACAGATTATCCACTTCCTGCACCAGAAAATCAACACAACAGAGTAAGATTACTGCAGAACCAGTGACTTTTTACACAATTGTGAGTTTGACAATATTATAGTATTTTTTAATTGAGCTTTGGGGGAAAAATATAAATGTATATGAAATGTGCAGAGGTTTCTTATGCACCATTTTATTTTTGATTAAAATATCACATAAACATGTAACAGAGTATTCTATTGGTTTATGAAGTGTTATAGTCTGATTGTTTTGGACTTTGCCATGTTGGCTGTAACAGGATCCCCGATGTTTTTAAGTGTTTCTGGGAAAATTAGCTTCAGCTCCGTCAAAAGAAAGCATTTACAGAGCATGTGGTTGGCACCGGCAACATGAGAGGACAGGAGGAGGAGAGCAAGGAAATTAGAAGATTGTTCATGAAGTTGGTGCAAAGAAGTGATAGGTGCTGTACGCAATGAAATCATAAACCTGCTTTTAAAACGGGAAAATTGAAAATACTGACAACTAAAATGTGCTATGCCATTCAACACTGTATTAACTTGGGTGTTGCATTTAAAAGTTGAAGTCATTTGAAACTATAATGCATTACAGTTTCTTGATGGTCCTGATAAATCAAACATTATTCCATTGTTTGCAACAGTTTACCTATTAGGATTATTTTGCCAATCAAAATTTGGGTACCTAACCATGAAAATATTCAACATAATTCTGGGAAAATAAAAGATTCTGTACCTCTTTTAGAGCGGTCCATTCCACTTCTAGCGATTTGGTCTGAGATGCTTCCTCTTCATATCTTAGATTTAAAAACAAAAATAGTTATTTCATGTTATACCAGTTTGTTGTAAATGCTGTCAGTATGAAAGCCCCTATTAGAGAAACCAAAACTGAACCTGACCTGGCCTGTACGTCATCGATGATGCTCTTATAGTGTTCGATCTCTGCGATGATGGCCTCTTTGGTGGAAGTGAGGCTGTCGATTTGAGATTTGTAGCTTCCAATAGCTGAAGTGAGAAGAATGGAGGTGCTGGCTGGACCCCCCTGCTCCGGGTTGGTGAACATGGCGATTTTGGCTTTCAGAACAGCATTGTGCTGTTCCAGAGACCGTGCCTGGGTTACATCAAACAAAGATAAGAGCAGTATTAGGTTTAAACCTGCAGGTGTTAATAGAATTATAAAAGTCTGGTAGTTACTAAGAATTTTCAGGCCCCGTCTCCTTGAGATAGCACTTTTTTATGGATTCTCTCTAATAATAATTCTGAAAACATTTAAAATTTTACTGACCTTATCAATGAATGAGGCAAATTTGTCATTAAGTGTCTGCAGCTCTTCTTTCTCCTTTAAACGTGTGCCTTGCACAATATCCAGAGACGGCAGAGACGGGTCGATGGTCGGGATGGGAGCGGCACCTGTGTCCACCGTGGTGGTGTTGCTCAGGAAAGATGGGTTGAACCCATACCCTCCAACCTTGAAGACTCGCCCAGATAGACGAGCTTTTAAAGGAGCCATACCAGCCCTGAATCCTGCTGCTCTCGCACCTACACCTGCCAAGCTTAGACCACCACCCAGTGCGAGAGCACCTCCGCCCAGGCCAAAACCACCTCCACCCAGGCCAAGACCACCTCCACCCAGGCCAAGACCACCTCCACCCAGGCCAAGACCACCTCCACCCAGGCCTAGACCTGCTCCCCCAGCACCTGCACCAAGCCCCAAACCAAGACCACCCATGCCAAGGCTGCCACCTGCACCTCTTAAGAGAAGTCCACCTGAGCCAAGTGAGCGGGAAGAGAAACCAGCACCACCTCTGGAGAACAAACGGTTGCCTCCATAGGTAGCTCCATATCTGACTGCCCCCCCACTGATTCGCAAGTTTTTGTCAGCCATGGCGAATCTCAGAGCTGGGGTCCAGGTGGTAGCCAGAGACCTGGTGCTCAGTCAGGATGGCTTAGGATCTCTCTCAGCTTAAATAACCGACTGGCTGACGTGGGCTGGGTCCTGATTCGCTAACAGTGTTAGTCATGTGTTAATTCTGACTGGCAGCCCAGCGTCCCCCCTACAGGCACTGATCCACTCCTGACATGTTTGGATTGATTCATCAATTCATGCCCGAATACAAGCACTCAGGTTCTGCCCACAGCCTGGTACTCTATTAAACAGCCTGAGATGAAGCTGGCTGATGGATTCCTGCCATATCAGCTTTAAATTATATAATATTAAAGCAACAATCAATAAATAATCCCTGCTTTTCCCTGACTGTGAGTGAAAGGTCTGCCTTCTCAAACTTCTCAAACAACTTTTTTTGGCCTGAAGGAAAATAATAAAGTTCTCTACATGGTATGAAACAAGCCATAACAGAAAACAGGATGAGGTCAGAGACCAGAAATCCTTTTTTTTTTTTTTTAAATCTCTTATATAATTCAGTTCACGCTCAAATTGCAGGATTTTGGGGTAATACCACAGCACACTGATTCAGATGTGTGTACTATACCCATTCATTTGTACCCTCTCCAGTAAACCTCGACCTTTGGAGCAAAGAACAGGGGCTTTTTGCATGACGCAAAGCGCGTTTACATTTTTTGCTGAATCATCAAGGTCCTGCTTTAACGTGCTAACATCAGAAAGTGTACAGGACATCTCTATGATACACCATGTCTAAAAAGCAATAAGTAAGACAGCAGGCCCTTTTCTGTCCCAGCGTGGATTACGGTCCATGAATAAGCTTGGTCATAATGGAACGTGACAGAACCCTGAGGTTTCATCTAACACTAACACATTTGAAATGAACATCAGTACAAACAAATTTTCTAAGAACATGGAAACACTTATAGCTGCAAGGTGGGAGGGGGGGGGTAAATTGGCAGAACACTGATGCATTTCTATTAATCACATGCAAAAAAAAACACACTATATGAACAAAATAATCAAAACATCTCCACATTATACATTACAGGAACCTTTTGAGAACATTGTATTGTAAAGAATGGTCATGCATTGAGCTATTACTGTAATGGTTGTGGTTTTAATCCCAAATTTACTTAAGCTATCAGCTATTTACCCTCAATGCTCCAGGGATGATGTATAATGGCTGACCCTCAGCTCTGACCCCAACCATCCACCTTGGATACATACAAGTCACATGGACAAAAGTCTCTGCAAAGTAACCTCATGTAACGGTTATCTAAAATCAACATCATGTTTTAAACAGTTAATAGTATTTAAGAACACAAAAGAACATCTAATTATGTAGCCAGTCAAACATTTTTAAATATTCCAATATTAGCTTATTTCAGAAGTTATTGGGAATAAAACATATCTTGGACAGGATATAGTCTTTTGATGTTTATGGAATTTTCTACAGTATGAAAAATGTAAACTGACATGCACCTTTAGTTTAGGAATAGACTGGATTATAGATATTAAAGATATATTATTAAAGAAGTACAGATTATAAGGTCAATCAAATAGCTGTGATTATATATATATATATATGTGTATATATATATATATATATATATATATATATATATATATATATATATATACAATATATATATATATATATATATATATGTGTGTGTGTGTGTGTGTGTATATATATATATATATATATATATATATATATATATATATATATATATATATATATATATATATATATATACAGACACACACACACATTTACACATTTGGACTATAAACTAATAAACTGATAAATATTCGACAGTAAATAAAGATAATCAACAGGGACAAAGACTCATAGCTTTTATTTAACCTTAATTATTTGTTGCTTTAGTTCATATATATTTATATATTTAAATACTTTAAATGCAGTAAAAACCTCTTTCAGCACATTATTTCAATTCACTAAATCTACCACACAACTAAAGTTTGCTAGTGTTATAAGGCTCACTAACTTTTTACCTACTGCATTACTTTAAACCTCGCTTTACAGGGACGCTCAGGTCTCACCTCAACGCGTGCGGACAGGAATCACACATCTGAACCATCCTCTCCTACACCGTACACAAATCCCCATATGAGTCTGTTTCAATTAATATGGAAGAAAGCATCCCTTCTCCATCTGGGGCACGAGGCGATTCACATTGGAGACAATAATCAGCACCTTGGACAGCATTTGGGAAAACTGCCTCAGGTTGTAATGAGGTCCATTATCACACACAACCAAACTGCTGTTCCACTTCTCCTCCATCATTATTGTCCACAGAGTTCATGAGTCATTTATACACACAAAAAAATTGCCTTTTCCATTTTGAAGCAGGGGAGACAATGCAGCAGGCTAGTTTAACAATGCATCATTTTTACCTCCCTACATGCATCCAACCCCATGTTCAGCAAGGTCCACTCTAATCTGCAGCTGCTGTGCTATTCATTTCTTTACATCTTAATTTGCACATGGTACTTTTGTAATACAGAATGTGAAAACTGGGAAATGTTCCCAAGGGCTAATGAGGTTTTACAGAACTCTTTCAGTTATTGTGAAGAGAATGGAATACATAACCTTCCTTCATTTATTTCTGGGAAGCTTGCAGCAGTAACACTGATCATGTGCTTCTCAATGTGTCCTGCATAGAAACACATCTACTGAAGTTTTGCACCTTCATTAGAAGACAGCAGTGTGGGCTGGTATATAGTACAAGCATGTTGTAACAGCAAGCCAATTAAAAACATGTTTAGAGTAAATAAAATCAAATAAATAACACTTTCACTGATGCCACATTTCCACGTTGAGTGAAGCCACTACATTATAATAACTGGTACAATAAAAAAATCTCGTTCCAAATTAAATATAAAAATGCTATTTTAAACCCTATTTTATGATTTATTACATCCTGTTTCAAAATTAGTACATTAACTTTTTATTTAAACATAAAATTTTGTAAGATTTTAAGGGGCGGGTAACATTTCTGCAGTGCTTTAGTGCCTTATCTTAAAATAAAACATTTGAAAAATCAAGATAACAAAATTAGATCACTAGTTCTGTGTGTATTCATGCATGTGAATCTAAACTTAATTTCAGTGTTTACAGCATAAATACATTATCATCTAGATACAAAATAAACACTCAATAATCTTGCCTACAACATTATGATAAGTGGCTTGAAAAAGTAAATGAACAATATTTATGTAAATGTCTAGAATATATTTATTACACATTTCTAAAACTAAGACATTTTATGGACATTACGATGCCCTTAGAAAATTACTGAATGTGACTGAAAACGATCTCTATATTCAGTTGCCCCAATGACCTACAAAATCAACGTGGACAACCAACACCAATCTCCCATTCTTTTTGTATTTCCAAGACTAGTTTTGTAATTACTGCCTGTAAGAAATCCCAGATTACAGACTTGTACGGTTCCTGAACCTTCTTATGACACAGCTACAGAAACTGCAGCTTGATGTTGGCTGAGGTTCAATTTGAATCCCCAGCTGCTCTTCTGTTCCACTTTGCATTCTTTACATAGTCCTGTGTTACATGGAGTCTGTCGGACACACGCGTTAGTCCACATAACAGCTTTTTTTATTGCACAGATCCTTTAAGTAGAGAGAAAAATAGAAAAGGTCGATTAGATCGAATGACTGCAGTTCGCTTTTTGAATCCAAAAAGTCTTCAGATCGTAACCTTTATCAAGATCCCCAATTGTCCTTTTTGACATTCGTTAACCTCGACGAGAATATACACGTGAAGCACATCTATGGAGAATATTAGGTTTAGTTAATTTGAGGGGGAAAAGTGCAGAGGAAGATGTTAAAATCCCAATTTTATATATAATGAAGATTTACAAATCAGTCTTGCTCAGTGCACAAGTCCAGTGATGCTCCAGAACAGTGGTTTATAATAAATCCACAGCTGTCCTGCAGTTCCAGCTTCAATGTCCTGCATTTCTTTACATGAATGTGGAGTCAGATCTGTACAGAGGATGCCCTGGAAAGAGGATGCAGGTGAAAATTCCATGGATGCGCAGACGGGGCGACGTGGGTTTGCTAGTCACTGACTGTGTTTCTGACGAATGTTTAAGTACAAATGTTCCACATCGCCAGTGTTATCAGGACACGACCACGTCCTGCAGACGCTGCTCAGCCTGGACAGCCTCGCCGTGCGCCGTCAGGGCGGCAGGAGCGTCGGGCTGAGGGGGGTCGGAGGGGCCGCCGGCGGGACGCGCGATGACGCTGCGCCTCGGATCCGCGCTTCCCGCGGGCGGGACGGGGCTGAGCTGGTCCCTCTCGTACTCCTGCTGCGCTCTCTGGATCTTGCGCTTCTTCATCTTGCCTTTGTGGAGGCGGTGCGTGCTCAGGGAAAGCGCCACGATGCCGATGATCGCCACGCCGAGCAGGCTGAGCGCGAAAGTGGAGGACAGAGGCGGCGGCGGCGGCAGCGGCTCAACTTTCTCCGCGCAGGTTCCGTTCGCGCAGAGCCAGGTGTCCGCGCCTGTGGAACTCATCTCTGCCGGAGGACGCGGGCTTCGGAGGGCTGTAGCGGCGAGGCGCTCTGCGGTCGGTGCTGATCTCCAGCGGGTCCCTGCGGCGCGTCTTCGCTTCACCCGGAGCGGCGCTGACGCTGTGCACCCGGCTGGAAACGCGCTCTCGGGGGTTCGGATCTGACGGTCTGATCCGGCTCCAGCTCTGGACTGTCCGATCGCGGGCTGAACGGACTCCCTCACACACAGGGCGCTCGCAAAATCTTACAATTCAGGCACGAAGTCAAGAGCGCTGACGTCATTCTCCATCATCCCCACGTCTCCAGACCATCACGGGTCAAACGGAGCATTAACTCTGGCTACCCACTAACAAATAATCAATTCAGCGCTTCACAGAGGCTTTAACAGCCCCGAATGACCAAGACAGACCAGATTAAATGTGTTCTAATCGTTTTCAGCTTAATCCCTGTATATGATGCCATGAGGATGCATTAGAACAGGCTCCTTGGCAAGTGCAAGAAAAAAAAAAAAAGTAGAAGCCTCAAACAAAACATGTAGGGCATTAATGATGGGATGTTCAACATACAAACCATTTAACACATGCAAACGTCTCGGATCAAACCAGTGTACAGTCCCTGCAACTTTCAAATAAATCATCAGAACACAGGCGTTTGATGACATTGGGTTTGCAGGTGGCACATGTTCCTGTTCTGCTGACAAACGAGCAACCACGTTCCCGCAGTAAGAAACGATTCTTTTGTTTTTAGTGGCATCAACAAAGTCCAGTCATTAAAGTGGATCTTTAAGAGAACCTAACAGCTTCGTTTCTAATCATAAAACCTTCCCCAAAGGGATTCATTTTAATATCAGCATCAATTTGACAAATGTCTCTCCTCATTTTCGTTTGGTAACACACTAAACTGAATAATTAGCTCCTGTTACTATTGGAACATTCTGCATTAAAGTAATAAAAGAGGCTAAGATCTCTGTTCTATATGAAGAAAAGCAAAAAACATTTTATTGGAAATTATTTTCAGCAGTTATTTCTGAGTCGGCGGCACGGTGGCTTAGTGGTTTAGCACGTTCGCCTCTCAGCGCTAGGGATTCCCGGTTCGAATCCCCATCTGGGTGGAGTTTCCATGTTCTTCCCGTGTCTGCGTGAGTTTCCTCCGGGTTCTCCGGTTTCCTCCCACAGTCCAAAAACATGGATCAAGTTAATTGAATTCTCCAAATTGCCCCATATAGAATGTGTCTGTGTGAGTGAGTGTGTGCCCAGCGATGGATTGGCACCCTGTCCTGGATCTATCTGCCCAGCGCCCGAGATGTTCTCCCATGGATGGGCATGGGGAACCCCACCGCGACCCTAATAGAGGATAAGCGGGAGATGATGAATGAATATTTCTGAGTCTGCAAAAAAAAGTGAATCGCTATAATAATGCTAAAGAAAAGTTTGTTATTTCAGATTAGGTGAAGAACAAATTCTAATCCTCTCTTTGAAGTTCCTTATGAACACAATCTGTCATTTTTAAAGTTTACAAATGCAGGGTCGACTTTCACCCAGTAAATACTGCACGAGGCTTCGGCAGTCTTCATGACTCCAACTAGAATAAATTATTTAGAAAATAATCTGTACTGTTCTGCTTATATCATAAACCAAACTATGTATTATATGTACATTTTTTTCCTAAATACTGAAGCGCTATTGGTTTCCTCATTTCCACAGTGTTCATTAACATGGAGAAGACACCATCCAAGGAGCTGTCCAAAACCCTTAATGCAGGATGAGAGGAATCTTGTTTAAGGTCCGGACCCCGGGTTCTCGCTTTAAACTGATTCTGCCCTCATAGATGAAACTGGCAGAAGGCATTACTGAGATTTTTTAATAATGTAATCCAGTCTTCCTGTTGCTGTTCAGTGCTGAAAGTGACTTGCAGATGTTAATGTTCCGCAGTCCTGACTATAATTATATCTATACTGCACTTTTTAAAGTTTGCTGACACAGCAGACCTAATTTTACTGAACAGCTAATACAAGATCCATTTCCAATTTGACAAGCGGTTATCTGGACAGAGAACAGAGTTCAGGGAAAATCATTACCTGACCAGTCACGGTCATACAGCAGTGCTCAAGGTTTACACAAAAACACTGACTCAACATTTATGAATACCACAGCAGAAACCTGACATGTGACTGGATTAATTAGTTATAAAATTTTTTAGCAAAACAAACTTATAGAAAAAAATGTCATAGAAAGACTTATTAATTGAAAAAATATCTTTATCTATCTATATATGTCTGTCTTTCTCTTGGTCTTGTTGACACTGTGTTCTGCGACGGCTGAGCTCAAGACTTAAAGCTCTAAATATAAGAATATTTACAACACTCACTCTGTTCTGAATGTGTACATTGAAGATCATTTATAATCTGTGCTGGATTAAGGAAGATCCACCAACTGAAATGCCTTCAGTGACTGATTTCATGAAAAGACAGGAAAATATTTCCACCATTTCCCCCTAAATCTCTTCTGATCCTCAGCTTGTCAGAGATAATCCATCAGACGTGTTCTGTATTGAATGATTGCTGATACAGCAGTCTTAATAAGTGATTAGACATTAAGACCTGCTGGTATTCAGTCAGATCAAAATAAAGATTCAATAAACATGCAAATGAAAAATGTTCTCACCTCTGAATGAACTCTGCTTCCTCCCCGGTGAATGAGTGTGGCATGTTCCTTCATTCTCCTTAATACGGTCATCAGATATAATACATCAACAATAAACATGTGTTCAGAAGATGTGGCCCAATTTCACCTCAAATAGACAAAAAAGCAATTTAATATCAGAATAAAGAACCAAATCATATTCAGTGATTGAATATGATGCAATTGAGTGACATTTCGAACCTGAACGTCTGGTCGTTAAATTTCATGTTGTAAATCAACTTCCTTTTTATGAGATGAATTTTTTTATATTATATTATTTTTTTTATATATATAATTTTTTCACCACATCCTCTTGTTCCAAACTCAGGCATTAAAAAATAAAGCGGAGAAAATTTTCAGCCTCCAGTTATTTGCCATGGATTTTTTTTTTTATTAGGAACATTTTTATTACACATATAAACAAGGCGTAAAAAAAAATCTGTTCAATTGAATAAAATATTTTTTAAAAAAAGGAGTCGAAATTTCAGTTAATCTGTCACCAAAGCTATAAAATCCTGTCAGGATATGACGTTTAGGGCGTATGCGAAAAGTTATCAGTCAAATTTCTAAAAGTTTGAAAGCAGATTCGGCTTCTCAGGAAACCTGGAGAGTCAGACGGTTAAATATAAAGGGCATTGCATTACAATATGAGCACAAGTCCTGAAAGTGCAAATTTACTGATTTTGGGCATTCTCGGGGACTTTACCTGCCATTTTCAGATGAAAAATAACACAGATCACTTTCTTTTTGTTTTTTAAACAATACTGAGTGACTTTTCTATAAACTACAAACAATGGAGGACATGTGTGTTCTTATTAAGTCATTCATAAAGCAGCGCAGTATTAAGTGCCGCTGTTGTCACACCCTGACAGTGAGTCACTCAGACTCAGGATCCAAGCCCAATAAATCCCAGTTGGCCCGCTGGAGTGTGACCAACAAGCGCTGCACCTCTCCCAGAAGGTACAGGCACGGATCCATTTTCTGTAATTACCGGCGTCAATAAATGAGGTATCTCATGCCAAGGCACAAATCCGAGCCTGTGTGGAACAGCTTCTCACTAAACCATAAATGCAGCATGGAATCCAGGGCTGGCATCACCCTCCTCATCACGACATGCTCCGTTTCGTGGGTCTTTGACAGAGACATGCAGAATGCATTAGATTTTTTTCCGTTAGACTTAACCAGCTCATTCTGCTTGTTGGCATTTGTTATGCAGATACGGCTCGGGTGCAAAGCGGCACATTCTCTGAGCCGATATAGATTATTAGCAGTGAAGGCAAACGTCTCCTCAGGCAGATCTTCAGCATCTGACAAACTCCCAACTGCGATGGATGACTGTGGACCCGGAAAACAGAGTCACGCTGC
This sequence comes from Corydoras maculifer, assembly GCA_019802435.1. NCBI lineage: Eukaryota > Metazoa > Chordata > Actinopteri > Siluriformes > Callichthyidae > Corydoras > Corydoras maculifer. The sequence continues at coordinate 879,378 of JAFMOD010000766.1, forward strand.
CCGTTTGCAGACGGACACGATTCATCATACATTAGCCAGAGCCATGCAGCGCTGACGTTTCAGCCTTGTTCAAGGTAGAACACGATAAATATATGCCTTGGTCCGGCTGCGTCTGTCACACAAATTGCTGATAGGTGAATAAAATCAAGCTCACAGCCTTGCAATCTGCAAACACTGGCAGAGTTATACGTCATACCGGGCTCTGTAACGGTCATCACAGAGTTCTGGGATGCCATTGGGACAGTTTGTCATGTTTTTATTTCGTGGCCGTCGCAATCTGTATGACGTTAAAACATCAGCCTAACAGCTCAAAGAATAACAGCGCTGAAACAATATTTGTTTTGTTGGTTTCGAGTCCAACAGCTCAGGAGTTTTAACCCAAAGTGAAAAATAAGACCAATTCTTTTCCTGATCAGAGATTTACAAACGCCAGCAGATCACCTTCTAATTAACTGTGAATCTGAATATTAATGGAGGGACATTGTTCAGTTGAAGAAAGTGAATAAAACTAGAACCAGAGACAAATGCTGTATTCATTTTGTACTCTGCATACAGCGTTTAGCAAACATCTGGACAATGTTCATATCAGAATAGAAGTATAGGGACCGTCCCGACACCATCGCATATACAATATGGCAACAAATCAGACGTCACTCGAAACCATCTGCCTCGTTTCACTGATTAATTCACGTAATTATGCAGAAAGATCAAACACATCCATATCCAAAAGGTCCCCTGAACCCCAAACAGCAACAGCTCCCACGACTCGCAGCCTCCACCACTAAGAGGACTTCAAAGTAAGGCAAATAGCAAAAAAAAATCATGGCCGAGAGTCAATTTTCATCACAGAGCCAAAGCACGACCTCTCCAGAGACGAGCTGGGTGAATGCAGATAACCAAATACTTCAGCAGATGGCCTTTGTGCACCGACTGGAAACTACAGTCATTCATGCCTTCTACAGTCTGCTACTTCAATCTCGGGGCCGAAAATGAGGAAATCAGCCTCATGCATGCTAAGTAAAGGAATCCAGAGTCTGGGGAGGTACATGATCACGTCATAAAGGCCGAATAACAGCTACAGACACATGGGACCTGTAATAATGCTGCACTAAAAATAACATGAGCAGGAACAAATTTCAGAAACTACAAATATCCAGGTGTAGATCCTGGAGTCAGATGATTTGAATGAGGACGAAGTGAGTCCACAAAACCGAACGCTGCAACTATTTCCCTACAGAGAGGACAAAAGCAGTCCCGTCTGCACTCCTAAACATTTATGATATTATTAACCAGTCAGTGACAAAAAACAAAAAACACACTTCTTTTTTTTTCCGATCTGATTACAACACACAGGCTTTTAGAAACAGCTGGCTTTTAATGGATTGGTCTGAATCAGGTGGAAAAGTCATTTCATTTGTACAAATCGTCTCTTTGCATCACAGCAAGAAGGTCCCAGATTCGATTTCATTTCCCACACAAACACTTAAAGACATGCTGGCGAATTGGAGACACTAAACCGTCCTAGCCATGAGGGTGTATGCATCAGTGCACTCACAGTACTGATCCCTAAACAGGGCAAAAAGGAGGGTTGCGTCTATTTTAAAGCCTAATGTTAAAGGCAGAGCATTTTAAACACAACAATAACCATATAATTGAGGTGCATTCATTCACAACCTCATTTTAAAAAGACTAAAAGGCAGAGATTCAAAGCAACATAAAATAATTTCACTCTTAATTTCCCAGGTCTTAATCCCAGTGAGGTCACACCTCTTTAAACTGCACCTTATAAATAATCTGATTTCGCACTTGTCCTTTTCTGCAGTTTAAAATAACATCAGATGTAAAATTCAGACACAGTGGGGTATGAACGTGCTTTCTGCTGAAAAAATATCTGAGCATGTCCTAGAATTAAGATTTCCACTGATAACAAGAAGCATCTGAGGTTTAGATATACTTCTGCCAGCAAGTGTATTAAAGATGTTACTGAAAGACAGAGGGACTTATCACTTCGGCAAATCCAGTGAACTAATTTTTATTTCAAAAATCAATCACAGTATGCAGAAGGGAGACAGGCGGAAAATAAGAGCCCATCGTGGATGAGTTATAAACAAACTGTCCAACATACTGTGGGATTATCTGCCCAACAGGCGCAGCACCAACTCCTCATCCTCAGCCAAAGAGAGACCAGTGTCCAGAGGACCGGCTTCCACGCCGTGCTGCTTGGCCTTCTTCTTTTCCGCTCTCCAGGGCTCGTCATCATCCTCATCTTCACTGCTGCCGAGGGTCCTCTTTCTGCTGGTCACTTTCGGATCATCGGTGCTTTAAAAGGCACAGAGTATAATGATACTAATTAAAGTTAAGTGGATAAAACATTTAAAGTGGAGGTTTCTGACGGATGCCAAACACTTTGCCCATCGCAGGGCATAGAAAATGAGGAAGATAAACATTAAGGGCAGCAACTTGGTTCTTTAGCGTGGCTTGGTAAGGATCCACAGACACCGAACATGAGATTCCAACACTGAAACATGCAGCCAAAAATCAAACGACCCTGCGTCCCACTGAAACGTCATCTCAAAATCATATTCAAAAGCACAAACCAGATCCCTGCAACAAGTTATCAATACATTAATAGCAAAAATCATAAATATATCTTTCACATCCCATAAAGTCTGCTGATTGAATTGTGTATGACTTTTATAGCAGGTTTAATTCAGGCAGCGCAGCATCATGTGACCAGCCTGTCCTCTCTACCATTCACTTGGAGCGCTCCCTTAAGCACTCCCTCAGGCTCCTGACGACTTTAAAGAGCTCGCGAGCTCGGGTATGATGAGGGCCGTGCATGCATGAGCACACGCGGGTTTTATCCCACTAAATGAGCTGAACCAGGCCCTGCTGCTGAATTATTTAAGCCTTTTAACTAAACTGTCCCTGTTTTTTCCCCGCCACCACTTTACAACGGCGCGCCAGCGCAAAGCCACGGCAAATAATGTCTCGAGCCAGTTTTATCTCCTTTTAATCAGCTGAGCAGTTTAATTAACGTAGGTCTTAATATATTCAGTTTGACAAAGTTTCAGAGATAAAAACTTCAGTGTGTCAACATTAAAAGTTATCTCGCGGTAAAAGACCCTCAGATTGATACCTGGGTAATAGAAATTTGCATGTTCTCCATTATGTATGTGTGGGTTTTTACTAAAGTATATACACACACATTATGACTCCTAATTATTTTACTATGTAATTTTAGGAATTGCTAGCTGGTCCACAGTGTGACTTCTTTCAGTTTAAAAGTGAAATCATGTGTGGTTGTGGTTATAGTTAGATTATGGTTACTGTAAGGTTATGGGGTTGTTAGGGCAATAGTGTTTATGATTAAGGTTTGGGTCTCTACTAAATGGAAGCCTTTGTAAAGTCTCCACAATTCCTGATTAAAACAAAATGAATGAACTAATTAAAATGCATTAACTACATAATAAGGAACCTTATGACATCATCAATGACCTAAGTAAGAGATTTTAGACAAGTCAAAGGACGAATATATGCTGACCTAAAGAAATATTGCTCCAAAAATCTAAACAACGTGTTTAAAAGGTTTAAATCCACTGAAGGAACACGATGAAGTGTTTTCCCCTCCAGCAGAGTAAACAGAACGGTTTCTCGTGGAGACAACCGAAACTGTAATTTTACTTTCATTGCGTCTTTAAATCTACAAGCAAACGGCATCTTAATGTCAACAAACACTGATTTACAATCATTTCTTTTATTAACTTGGGCCACCGCGTTGCTACACCCTTCACAGTCTCTTGCACACGCTGTTGCAGACCCCACGATGAGAATCACCGCTTTACTGAATTGGAAAATGCATTTTAAAAGAAAAAGAAAAAAAAAAAAAACATGGCTTTAAAGAGAGAAAAAAAAAGAAAGTATATGGCCCCATCTACTTTTTCCAACTTCGATTGTATCTTGGTCTTGCATTTATTTATAAATAAAAATAGATGCTGAAAACGGTTTCGTGTAGAAGATGCATGAATCTACGGGCTCTTAAATAATCGGCTCCGTGTTATTTAGTTAAGAGTCTCTAAACATTTGCATGAGGCCGTATGAACTGCGATACAGACCCACGGAGAGGTTTGTATGAAAGGGCATTAAATGTCACTCAATCTGTTTAACAGTCGAGCTTGTAGCAAGCACACATCATTAGCCTTCTAAGGCATGTTGGCATCCACTTGCACCCATAAATCACCGGCCAGTTCCGAACAGCCTCGAGAGACACGGCTGAATATCAATTTGGATGGGGAACGCTGGCAAAGCTCTGATCAGAACAAGAGGCAGAGGCGGTGCCGTCTGTAAAGGATAGAGCAGAGCAGGGAACGATATATTTCACCGTGTTAGTAATGCAGTCGGACAGAGGGGAATAAAGCAGCCCTGCTCCAGAGGTGGCAGGATGTGGAGTGCAGCCAGACGGCTGCGGACAGTGACAGGTGGTAGATCTAAGGGAGCAGCGGAGCGAGCAGGGGCGACAGGTAACACACACAAATAAGCCGAGGCTGTGGAGCCGAGTCTGGCTCCGGGCCCAGCCGGAATACTGCAGCGGCTGCTTCGCATTACAGCCGGACGGCTTTGGGGAGGACATAAGCGTGTCGCACAGATTTACAGCGCCGAAAACCTCTCCTGCATTCGGCGAGTGTAGCCATGCAGTAAAGATCCAGCCAACGAGTATTAATCAGAGGGCCCGCTGCTGTCGGTGGCACAGGGAGTCACCCAGATCACCCGTCTCCAGCGCTAATAAACTCCACAGGGTGGGAGGGCACGAACGTGAATGAATAAATGAAAGTGGATTGGGGGCCGGAGGGGGAGGGGGGGCAAACCGGCTGAACAACAGGCGTATGAAATGATGCCAGAAAGAAAAGCAAACAAATTGCATTACAAATCTATTAAACTTTATACTTATAAAAACATGGGACAGCTTTCATGAGTATAATATATATTCTGTGGGCTAATAATATAGTATAGAAAAAAAAATAATAATCGGTGGCTTAGTGGTCAGCACGTCCGCCTCTCAGCGCTAGGGTTCTCGGTTCGAATCCCAATCTGGGTGGAGTTTGCATGTTCTCCCCGTGTCTGCGTGGGTTTTCTCCAGGTTCTCCGGTTTCCTCCCACAGTCCAAAAAAACATGGATCAAGGTCAATTGAATTCTATAAGTTGCCTCATATAAAGTGTGTTTGTGTGAGTGAGTGTGTGCCCAGCGATAGACTGCCCCCCCCAGCAGTGCTTTTGATTTCTGGCATTAAAACAATGGCAGAGATTTTTAACACTTGATGCTGGACGTACCCATCAGCATGTATTTGCAATGTGCGGAAGTAACCGGAGTACAGAATGTAAAGCCAGTTGGGCACAGGGAGGACATGCATAATCCACACAGAGAGAATCTTTGTTTGTCTCAAATCAGGAATCAAAACCGGGAGGCGAAAGTGCTAACCGCTGCACCGACTTACATATAATTACGCAAAGGAGTTGTATAATTGACTCGACGGTTCTATTTGGGTTCGTTTTCCAGGTCATGAGCTGTAAAGTCTCACGTACTTGTGTCGAACCCGCAACTTGGTTCTACACAAGTACGAGGTCATAACAATACGAGCTATAAAGAGTCTCAAATTGATTTTAAGGTGACAGTGTAATACAGGTGCGATCCTCAGGGAAGATTAAAGGAGCCACACAAAACGGTTCCCGAAAACGGTGACGGGTGCACACAAGAGAAAACCTAACGCTGATGTTTAGAAGTGGTATAAATCTATTGTAGAGCACTCTTCAGACAAGTGCATATTACCTCTTCCTCTTTCCTCCCACTTTAAATCTGAATGTAATTACACATTTTATAGACAGAACACTGTCAGCACGGGGATCAATGCTTTACACTGCCAACAATACATGAATCTTGCTCTTATACAAGGGAATAAGTCTCGAGAAGCAATTATATCGTGCAGCAGGACCGACGCAAGCCGGAGCCGCTGCTCCACAAACCTAATGAAACTGTAGAACCGGCAGGGCCGCGCGGAACCCGTACAGTAATTAAGTGCTGTGAGAATCAATTTCTCATTTTGAGATAATTACAGGTTTATGATTCGCTGTTCTGGCCTGGTTTACTATGGAAAGCTTCTGATTGACTGTGTGTCTCAGCATATTCCACCTAACAAGGTCATAAATCAGGAACCTTGATAGGACGAAGGCCCATGGCTGAACTATTCATCATATTTTGATTGTAATTATAAATTCAGCTTCCTCAACTAATTGAGCTGAGCGAAATTACAAGATTGCCTAATGGCAGTTTGTCTAATCAGCATTTAAAGCTAAGTAGTTTGACCAAAGAGTCAGATCCCTCAGTACAGGACCCTGACAGAGGCCTACGGGACAATCTATAGATCGGCGTAGATCTATGGTTCTTTCTCACGGACTTTACCATCTTTTAAAAATAAAAATAAAAAAACCCATTTCCAATCAGTCCATTAAACTTTTAGAACTTTTGAGGCTTGTCCCTGCACATTGCCAGCATTAATGTCTTAGAGTTCAGCCACTCGAGGAACAGATTTGTGTAAAGTGTTCAACTGTTGTGTTTTATAGTTTTACAAAAGAGTTTGAGTTCGTTTGACAATACAGATCATTCTGAGGTTTATAATCCCGTCTCCTAAATCCATTCCAACATGTCACATGATTAGAGAATAATGATTATTTAAAAAAATAAAATAAAAAAAGAGAGTGTGTATTAAAGAGTGAGAGTGACTTTCGGTATTAAGGAGTCACGTTGTGCTGAAGCATACCGATAGAGAATTGATCAGAAGGAGCCTGGATTTAATAGGAATATAAAAGAGATATTAAATCTTTTGGTTCCGAGATTCATTCACTGCTGTGACGGTTTTATTACCTTTCACCGTCTTCATCTTCGGATTTTCGCACTTTGTCTGGGTCGGGCAGGGAGCTGGGGTCAAATTCCACATCATCAGCGCCAGATAAGTACGCCACCACCTCCTCAGCGTCGTCTCCATCTCCACTTTCATCTTCGTCACTGGCATTCTTCTTTTTCTGTTAATTGGAAAATCAGAGGGACGTCATCGTGCTTCTTCTGAGCAAATGCTTTTCACAGTGCAGAAGGAAAACATCCAAACCTCTTAAACGGTGACTATTTTGTTTGAAATACAAACAAACAAAAGAATTCTCAGCTACGTTTACACATCAGAAAATTTATATTAAAATGAGCAGGAAAGTTTCACAATTTGTCCGAGGTGGGGAAGGACCTGATTGATGTCCTTTAAATAAAAATAACAAGAAACCCGTCCGGATTCCCTGAGATTTAATAAGAACTTCATGATGAGCTGCAGATCTGTTTGCAGGAGGATTTGCTGGAGGGACGTGTGGTTGACACAAAGGCGAGTGATTTTGGAGGATTAAGCTACGGCCCTCTGTTACAATATAACCTTGCAGGGTTCATTTCAGATTCTGCTGACACACTAGCGGCTTTAATACTCATGTCCACATGTGCAGAATAAAACAAGCTCCCGCTCATGTTTCAGATGAATTACAACGACACAGTGATGAGAGAGCTGGAGCGAGGGAGCGAGCGAGCAAGAGAGAGAGAGATTTTGGAGCTGGCGCCAGGACAGAGCACAATATTAAAGCTAGAACAAAAGTATGAATGTACATCACCTTTGACACTTCGTAATATGTTCCACACACTAATGTCTGCATAATCATTATTAGTGTTACGTGATCAGAATGCAGCCCGTTAGGATGCAGTACCTTTTTTTTCCTGCCCAGCCATTGGCTTAACGAACACCAGTCACAACCCGGCGCACGCTCATTCTCACATTCATCATTTTCCACCAGTGCTTTGAATAACCCATCAATCTCAGCCTCCCAAAATCCACACCTGCCACTTCAACTCCTCCGCTGAGATGCGAGGGATCATTTCCTAAAATGGCATCAGCGTGTCTGTTTGAAATTAGTGCCTTATTATTATTACTTTATTTTTTTTACAAAGGCTTTAAAACCTACATCAGTGGCTGTTTAAATACATACATGTCTTTCTCTCTAACACATACACGCGAATCAGGGGAAAGCAATCCATGTAAACAGCCAAGGATGAAGCCCTGAAGCATGAATAATTGAACGACGGCCATAACCATTTTAAATTTGAGGCACTGACCTGAAATGTGAAATGCTTTACATCAATTTGCAATAAAGACAAACTGCATTTGGGGGCAAAACTCTCACAACGATGAAATGTACAATATCTTTCTTTTCACTCAGATGATGTCCATCAGGACAGACATGTCTCACATCTGAGGTTCGCCGTCTTTTACTGGATCCAGGAATCTGTACGAATGAGCGGCGAGCCAGTGGGCTCTGAGCCCGCAGCTGGTTCGGATATTTATTTCTGCGTAATGGGACGCTGTATATTAATTAGTATTCAAATAGATCAACAGGCACCAGCGTTGGCCATTGGCAGGCTGATATTAAATTCAATTTTCTTGTCATTTACAGCATGCGGGCACAATGCAAGAGAAAAACAGATTCACACTCATTCATTCATTATCTTCCGCTTTATCCTATATTATGGTCGCAGGTGGGGGGGGGGGTCCCTATGCCCATCCAGGGGAGAACGTTTCGGGCGCTGGGCAGATACACCCAGGACAGGGAGCCAATCTATCGCTGGGCACACAGACACGCACGCATACACACTCTTTTTGGCAATTTTGAGAACTCAATTGATTTGTTCCATGTTTTTGGACTGTGGGGGGAAACCGGAGAACCTGGAGGAAACCCACGCCGACACGGAGAGAACATGGAAACTCCACCCAGATGGGGATTCGAACCGGGAATCCCTAGTGCTGAGAGGAGAACGTGCTAAACCACTAAGCCACAGTGCTGCCTCAGATTCACACCGAAATGCCAAATATCAGGAAAAAACAATATTTCTTGGTATCGGTGGGGGGGGGGGGTGATAAACTTAACCCACTGTGGTTTGAAACGGGGTGAGCATTGATCGGAAGACAAATGAATTGGGGTGCTGTGTTTTCTGCGGGGTGTGGAGCGAGTTGTTTCCGAGTGAGCGGAGTGAGAGGACAGGCGACAGCTGGCGGTGTGGAGTCGAGGACAGATCACGGACGAGGTGTCGAGTCTGGGCAGCAAGGCCTCGCTGTGACTTACAGAGGAACTCACAATGCTTTAAGGATCACAGACGCTCTGAACAACCGTGTGCATATTTTTTATTTCTGTTCATGTGTCGAATCGAACAAATGCCTGTTTAATGTTTCTACAGTTCAGACTTCTGCCAGCTGTCGTACGGGCTGCGTCTCAAACCGATTAAAACGGCAAACTATTGCCATAAATGCCCAACAGAACATAAGGAACGGATGACTGACACGGGGGCTGAATTTAAGAAAAGTGTTTTTTTTCAGAATCTTATTCAGATTGTGTTTTTATATCTCGCAGGCTCGTACGAGTTAAGGTTGCCGGCACCCTATTTTTTTTTTTCCCACTGTGAGAGTTGCTAGGCAACAAAAACATCAGGTGACGTTTAATTTAACTCTTAACTACAGGTATTATAAGAAACACAATGCCTCCATGGTCACAACAGCAGCTTGAGGACTGACTTGACGTGTGAATGTCCTTGTGTTATAAACTTCGAACCTCGAGAGTAAATAAGGGTTTGTACAGATTACAATTAAAACAAATTATCCCTAATAATCAGAGTGTGATTATTATTGATTACGACCTCAGAGTCTGACCTCCACCACTGACCTACAACAGCTTTGAATGTGTTGTATAAGAAAAGTCAGATTCTCAGTTGAATCCGGTCTGTGCTGATTGGACAGGACCCCCAGCCTTCAGGCATGCGTGTGTTTTTGGCCCCCAGTCTTCAGGAGGGCAGTGAAAGCCCTTTGGATTAAATGATGCAGCAGTAATATTGAAGCTGTAGAACAATACAGCTGGAGTATTTAAAATGAAATGGAAATTTGAATATCTGTTTCATACAGAGGTTTGCCACCTACATGTGCCCCTCACTCCAGTTTCATCACCTTTATTTCGCAGACAGACTTCAGTCTCAGTATAAAGTTTCGCGGTTTTATCGACCTGATAATCAACAGGTTATAACACCGGAAACGGCACCAGTTCACAACCGCGCAGTAGACTATTAAAGACGCATGGCGTGCTGGAGACTCACCTCTTTAAAGCGTTTGCTGGCTTCTCTCCGCGCTGCTTTCTCCTTCAGCCTCCTCTCCTGTTTAAAACAAACAAAACCAAATGATAAAGTGCACAGACGCCGGAGCCAACACTAAGCTCTGCACCAGTGCATCCTAATGTTATCAGAGCCCGACTCCGGAGCAATCAGATCATCAGTCACACGCAAAAACAAAACACTTCAGTGGTGGATGTGGAGAGGAGACGGGAAAGGACGAAGAAAAGACAGAGCAAGAGAGTGAAAAAGGGGCAGCGGGGCACCGGATGACTGATTGAGGCGGTTATGTCCTTCACAAAGGAGAAGAACGAAATAAAATGCTTTTCTCTAGAGCAGGAAGTAATGAGGAATAAAGTTCTAAAAACTTTAAGTCACAAAAAAGAAACACAAAAAAAAGACGAGAGATTCTTTTTTTTTTTTTTTTTTTTTTAACTGTTGTACTCTCAGCTCTATTAACTCTGAGAAACCCGAACACGTTTAGGATTCAAATGGAGATCCCACGACGCTCTATTCATGAGCAAATGCAGGTCCCGCCATCAGATCGGTGAGCATTGACGTATTGTTATGCAATAAGCAGACTGATGAAAACGCTTTTAGACCGACTCTCATACATATTTAATTGGCGATCCTCTGAGCTTATTGGGGCTTTAGAGCTGATGAAGTCACAGGATCAATGCGATGGAAATCCGTAGGATTGGTCAAAATATGCGGCGGCGTTCATTACGTTCCCTGTGTTTAAAAACTCAATGAATAGAGTTCAGCACTTCATCTGAACTGCCTGCTGATAGAGGAATGGAAACCGGAGCACAGTACCTCAGACCACCTACAACCTTAACATCATCATCATCATCATCTATGATAAAGAGGGACCTGCAGTGAAGCTCACACAACTACACACTAAATAAGCTTTACTGCATCTTACTAATAATATAATTCTTATTCTATTACTTTAAGATTTGGAAAATGCAATAAACCTAAACATGATTGATGATTCTCTAAATCTTTGGTTCTCGAACATGCAAGTCACTTTAAATAAAGAAAATGCTTTTACAGATTATCTTTTTTAAAACTCACTAAAAAGGTCACTTGACTTTCTCTTTAGGTTTTGCACCCAGGATTCTTTGCAATGACATCACTTTTCACAATGTTGATTGGTTTGAATTTTGCAGCCTGAACCATTCATTCATTCATTCATTATCTTCCGCTTTATCCTCTATTAGGGTCGCGGTGGGGTTCCTCATGCCCATCCAGGGGAGAATGTTTCAGGCGCTGGGCAGATACACCCAGGACAGGGCGCCAATCCCTCACTGGGCACACACTCACTCACACAGACATGCACACAAACACACTCTATATGGGGGAATTTGGAGCATTCAATTGACTTATTCCATGTTTTTGGACTGTGGGAGGAAACCGGAGAACCCAGAGGAAACCCACGCAGACACGGGGAGAACATGGAAACTCCACCTAGGTGGGGATTCGAACTGGGAATCCCTAGCGCTGAGAGGCGAAGTGAAACTTTCAAAAAAGTTCAAAGTGAACTTTACAAAAGACAATCCACATTAGAATGACCTTTCTTAAAGAACGTACACCTTAAGAGCACGTGCTGTGAGCTGCAGAACCCCTGCAGGGAGAAAATAAATACAACCAACTCAGGTGGCAGAACATATGGCTGCCATATGAAGAGGAGTGACTTTTTTTTTTAAAGAGGTAAAAGTGAGCCATGCATCAACTTCAATGTCAGAGCAACACCAAGAGAATTTTAATTGCCATCCTGAAGATGCACCTGCGACTCCATTCAGGGAGGTATTTTCAGCTCCATTCTTTACGTTCGCCTGGGTGGGAACGATATGAACGGAATGAAGAGAAAAGAGACCCCTCTGAATGAGCTCGGTCTTATCTAGAAAAGATAACCTGCTTTATCAAACCAAGGAGGTCTTTATTCTTCAGAAAGAAGGAGAACGTCCCTGACAAATTAAACCGGCGCATTCAAGCCTCATTTGCCTCGTATTCTAATTACAGAAGTCATTGTTTTATCCTCCTTTCGCCCGAGGCTCGCTCGCAAATCGATAACGAATGGAATATTCTTTAGATGAAATAAATGGAGCGCTCTTGATACCCAAACCGAATTGCAGTGGCTGAAAAACACTTTGCTCTGAACAGCACGAACTGGGTGAACTTGCTGGAGAGCGATCGCTTAGAAGCTCATCATAAAGGCGGATCTGCAGTAATAACTCAAGAGCCTGCTTCCATTACAGCGCCTGAAGCTCAAAGCTGTGCACCCCACAAAGGCATCCCAGCTATTTTCATCTGCCTCAACCTGCGACAGCCGCACACCGAAGGGCTCCTTGAAGATTACCCAGTGGCTAAATCAAATTGGCTCTGGATCAAGAATTAAGGCCCAGCGTAATGAAATGGAGTTCCAGACAACAACTGGGTCACGCTGATCCAATCCAGAGATGCAGTGTCAACAAGAACACGGTCCAGATTTAAAAATCTATGCTTTGTGTAACTAAATGTTGTACAGAATTTTCCACACCCTTCAACATAATTACAGGGTAAATTTTTTTTTTTTACACCTATAAATACTTATTTTACTGATGTTAAAAGAAACAATTGCATTAAAAAAATGGCACAATAGTGAAAGTATGCCACCTCAAAATATAAAAATAAATTATATCTATATATTTACTTAATGTGTTTAAATAGGGGGCGGCACATTGGCTTAGTGGTTTAGCATGTTCTCCTCTCAGCACTAGGGATTCCCGGTTCGAATCCCCATCTGGGTGGAGTTTCCATGTTCTCCCCGTGTCTGCGTGGGTTTCCTCCGGGTTCTCCGGTTTCCTCCCACAGTTTAAAAACATGGATCAAGTCAATTGAGTTCTCCAAATTCCCCCATATAGAGTGTGTATGCGTGTGTGTCTGTGTGAGTGTGTGCCCAGTGATAGATTGGCACCCTGTCCTGGGTGTATCTGCCCAGCGCCCAAAATGTTCTTCCCTGGGTGGGCATGGGGAACCCCCCCCCTGCGACCCTAATAGAGCATAAAGCGGAAGATAATGAATGAATGAATGAATGAATGTTTAAATAGGACAAGTATTAAAGACACAACCTCTGCCCCTTAAAACTGTAGTAATGCAAGATACTACAACAATAAAAACACAGTTCTAGATCAGGCACTAGAATGACAACGGTGAAAAAGAGCTAAGAGAAACTTTTTTTGTTTGTTAAATGTGTATTATAGAGATGTGTTGGTCTGGCGTTCACATACTTCTGGCATTAGTGTACGAAAATGAGAGTAGTACAAACCCCCTGGGTCTCTTACACGAATAAAGATGTTAACTGTACCGTACCCTGTGCTTCTCTTTAACCTTCTTGCTGTACTCCAGCTTGTCGAACTCCTGATCTTCCTTACGCAGCCGTTCTTTAGCCGCTTCCAAATTGATGCCCTTGATCTCCTCGTCTTCGTCCTCCTCATCCTGCGCCACAGTCCTCTGTATGGGAGGCCACTGCTCCGTCACCTGAATGCAGGATGACCGGTTCATTCAGTAATGTCTGCAAATAACTGTTACATGGACGGAGAAATAAAATAAACAGACAAACAAACCTCTCCATCCTCTGAGAAAATCTTCTTAGTGTTTACTTTAAATTTTCTCTTCAAAATCTTCTTGGCCTCTGAGAATTTGGACCAGTTTTTCGTCGTGGCCCCTTTAACCTGCGAACAATTGAGAATTCAGTGGACGGTGCACATGATCAAACAGGTTCACTCATCATGTTCACTATATTTACATTCAGTGAAAGTTTGCAATGCTAATCCTTTCGAGTTGTATTTTACAAGTTGCAGCGTCGCACACAAACTGCCCCCCCTGACACCCCACAGGTTTTAAGTAAAGTCAAAGATAACCAATATTCCATATCATTTATTTCCAGCTTCGAGCGCATTAATACATGACCTAATTAATACCGTGGAAACTGGGACAGCAACCTGACACACACAAAGTTCTGAACAAAGTCAGAAAACATGTTTTGAATGCCTCTTAGACATTTGTGCGTCACAGTTTTGACTCACTTCTGTTCTTTAAAGGCTTGCAGAGGGAGTATTCGTGCTTTCTGTGCTAAAGGCACACTGAGAGGTGTTTACATAAGCTGCCACGGCTTAAAGACCTGCTGAAAATAACACACAGGCCATCGCAAGGAGCAACAAAGACCTGAACAAATAGCAGCCGTTTGGTCGTACAGGAAGTGTGCATGCCGCGTTACCTTATTAAAACGTCCTCATTTCATTCTGTAATAAATAAATGGGTTTTAAAAAAAAGGTTGGTCCCTTTAAATCTTGCTCCTTTGCTCAGAGGGTAAGAGAACAGGCCATTATTCTTGCTGTACACTAATACATGATTACTTGTGCCAGCAAAACTCAATACTTTGATTAGTGGTTCTCATCCAAAATGCCTTTAATAGATGCTTTGGTGCAGCACTGCAGCCCAAAAGCGTTGAAAGTCAGACTGTTCTAAAAAAGACGCGTTTAATTGCATGCAGTTGTGCGTGGTGAACATGATGTCTGTCCATTCACTGAGTAAGTTCTGATATCTCCAAACAGCATTTTAATTTGATTAATAATTTATTTGAGTCACTTTATAAATATATTTTGTTTAGAACTGATTTATATACATTTACTGAGGTCATGTCATGTTAGTTAATCCCATATGTGGCACCCCGTGTCTGAAAGAATAAATAAAAAGGGATTTTTAACAATCCACCCGTTTTCTGGTAAATA
Source organism: Corydoras maculifer (assembly GCA_019802435.1). Taxonomy (NCBI): domain Eukaryota; kingdom Metazoa; phylum Chordata; class Actinopteri; order Siluriformes; family Callichthyidae; genus Corydoras; species Corydoras maculifer. The sequence goes on from JAFMOD010000766.1 coordinate 894,381, forward strand.
AATATGTTCAAAACCTGATGACGTCTCTTCCGTGCACATTCTTCTCCTGCACATCACTCTGAATTACATAATGGTTCAGGAGTCCTAAGACTCATACTGATTCTGATAAACGCACATGAGATAAAACATGAGGACCGACTCTGAACACAACCCGAAAGAAGCCGTACCTCCTCCTCCAGCGGAGTCTCACCGATGACGTTAAACACATCTTTGCGCTTGACTGTCAGTAAATCCAGGTCATCGTCGTCATCATCATCATCATCATCATCATCATCCGTAGTATTACTGAAAAGTCCCCCAGGCTTCATCTGGTCTTCATCAGCAGACTCCTCATCCTCCTTTGCCTCTCCTTCAGAGCGTGATTGACTTGTGGTGGGATGCGCCGCTCTGATTTTGGCCTTGAAGCTCCTCAGCTCCTCATCAGAGTCGGAGTCTGTATCACTGATGTTGCTGGCTGTTGTCTTCTCCTTCTGTTTTTGTGCTTTATTCAGGAAACGCACCCGCGGGGCAACAGCCAGACCCAGAGACCTAACACAGTCACAATATATTAACATTCATTTAAAGGCAGACATGGCTGCTGTAATGCCAGATGCCAACTTCAATAACATTCATTCATTATCTCCCGCTTTATCCTCTATTATGGTCGCGGTGGGGTTTCCCCATGCCCATCCAGAGGAGAATGACTCGGGTGCTGGGCAGATACACCCAGGACAGTGCGCCAATCTATCGCTGGGCACACACTCACACTCTATAGGGGGCAATTTGGAGAACTCAGTTGACTTGATCCATGTGTTTTTTTTTTTTGGACTGTGGGAGGAAACCGGAGAACCCGGAGGAAACCCATGCGGACACGGGGAGAACATGGAAACTCGACCCAGATAGGGATTCGAACCGGGAATCCCCAGCGCTGAGAGGAGAACATACTAACCACTAAGCCACCGTGCCGCTTCTTCAATAACATATCACTTTTAAAATACTTGATTAATTAATGTTATTTGGTGGTAAAGAGCTATTTAATGGAGGGTCATCTGCAAAAACCCAATGCAGACAGCAGATCTGAAAAGATCCTGCAGACAATTTAATTATCGCAGAATTTATGCTAAATAAACTAAATAACAACAACGTCCTGGTTTGGCTTCCTGTCCCCAGTTTATCTGCCCAACGGCCAAAACATTCTGTAATAAATGGGCATGGAGAACCCCTCCTCCTCCACAATCCAAGTAGAGGATTAAGAGGAAAATAATGAGAAGTCGTTCCCCAAATTATTTTCAGTCTTGGCTTTGTGTTTGATTTTAGACACGTGTACTAATAGGACTGAATAAAACTCCTGAATTAAACAGAACGGTACATTTTCTTATACTTTTGTGTATTTTTCGACATCAAACCCTTGTTTTGTGACTTTTTTTTTTATACTAATAAATCTTTTGAGGGGTCATGTGATTTAAACCTTTTCATCTTTTGAAAAACTTTGACCAGTGGAAACTGATAAAGGCTTCATGCTCATCACCGGCACCGAGCCAGAAGAAACAGCTTCCCTCGTATTCACGGTCTTATTTTTAGAATGTACCCACATGGCATATTCTGGAAGCTTGAGCTGGAACACATCAAAGACATCTTTGTTCTTCATCAGAAAGACGGAGCGCAGGTAGGACACAAAACACTGCAGTTAAAAGAGAGGAAAGCAGAGCGAATCAGAGAGAAAGTTTCAGCTGAGATATCCAACCCACACCAAATCCAACCCCGCTGAACGCAATCAGGGCAACTAGTGATGCACCTACAGTCAGGACACTTACAGAAATCAATGAGTGACTTAATAACAAGGTTATTTCATAACATTACATTAGAAAAACTTCTAATCCAAGTTTCTAATCATGAGCTTTGTCTCTAAATTCATGTTCTCCCTTTTTTGGATTCGAGGAGGAGCTCATTGTTCTTCAGCTCACTCTGTCCCGAGTCCCCTTCTCCATTACAATAACCTACATGTGGCCTTTCCCGTCTCCTCCTGCAGTTTGGGTGCTGTTTTGAATTCTTAGTTTGATCAGCAAACCATTCCGGTGTGACAGTCGAACCCAGTGCAGACCGTTCGGTTAAGTGGGACGGCAGCTCACCCTCTGAGCCCGTTCCTTCTGCTCCTGCTCCTGTGCCAAGAAAGCCTCCAGCTTCTGCCGCACACAGATCAGCCTCTCCGGGTTCACCCTGCACGGCACGACAAACACAACATGGCTGGGCACACTCGCTGCTAAAAGCTCATGAATCACCGTTTCCCTCACGTCTCATTAATATGCATTAAACCGGCAGCGCGCAGCGTCGCCATTGTACCTCCGCTCCACATCTTCCCCATCGCTGATTACGGCAACACGGCACACGTGAGGGGAGATTATTTCTCCATACTGTGATCACTAATGTCTGACATGTTCTAACTTCATTTGCAGCTGCATCTTCGTTTTAAGTGCCATCGATCTGCCACTGATCTGTATGCAGCAAGGGGGCAGGACACGCGCCAGGGCCGCGAGTGAGGCGAACGCCCATGTGCTTTTTGCAGCAGGCAGACATTTTATAAGAAACACATTTCACACGTCGACTGGAATGTTTAGCGCCCCCCCCCCCCCACACCCTGATCTATTTATTCATAAACATAACATTATATTAACACCTGATATTTGTAAACCTTTCAAACGGTAATTATTTCTTACTGGATTTTATTAATTGGAACTTTTTTCTCCTGAAGCTGTGCCGCCATGCCCTCCTCCTCCGAAGGTAGCAGTATAAGCAGAGCTTCTCCTCCCTCTTTGTACCTGGTGTGAGAGAACAAATACATTACAATACAAACCCAATAACCGAACAACATCTTCCCAACTCTGTCCGTAAGGCACGTGGCATCTTTAAGAAACAACTGAAGACACATCTCTTTCACAAACATAAAAAAATTTACTTTTTCATTCATTCATTATCTTCCGCTTTATCCTATAATAGGGTCCCGGGGGGGAGGGGGAGGGGGGGTTCCCCATGCCCATCCAGGGAAGACCGTTTCAGGCGCTGGGCAGATAGACCCAGGACAGGGCGCCAATCTATTGCTGGGCACACACTCACTCACACAGACACACTCTATATGGGGCAATTTGGAGAACTCAATTGACTTGTTCCATGTTTTTGGACCGGGGAAGAAACCAGAGAACCCGGAGGAAACCCACACGGACACGGGGAGAACATGGAAACTCCACCCAGATGTGAATTCGAACCGGGAATCCCTAGAGCTGAGAGGCGAACGTGCTAAACCACTGTGCCGCCATGTATTTTTTTTATTTTTGTATAAAAAAGGGGGGGCGTGGAGGATGGAATAATAATAAATAATAGATGAGTTCTTTCTTAACTACTCACTTGTGGAGTTCTCATTTGTAAGTCGCTTGTAAATGACTGGGTGAGACTAAATGGCTCACATAGGGCCCTGGCCTGTGTAGGTGTCCTAAAACTTTTGACCAAATAGTGTAACTTTCAGATGAAATCTTTGTTTACAAGCCAAAAAAATCTGTTCACACACACACACAAAAAAAAGAAATCTACATACTGCAGCTTCACACAACCAGAAAAACAAAGCAGCCCATTATGGTAATCACTGGCCGACTGTCGGCCCTGATTATCATGATATTCAAGGATATTGATTATCAGCCCACAAGCTCTAGCAGGTGAAAAGCAGCTGCAGTATCGCTCTTAGCAGAGGGAGGAAGAGAGTCGGCACTGAGAGCTTTCCATCACTCAGAGTGCATCTAGCGTTCAGCCAGAGGCCATGAACAAGCTCGGTCAGGCTCCACAAACTCAACATTTAATCAACAGCAGGTGCTTGGCATGCACTCAATGCCAGGGCTTTGTGCCTGCCACGAAAACACAGAAACAATCCCTCACTCCTGTGAAACAGCCAAGAGGTCACACTTATAATGCAGGACTATAAAAAAAATAATAAAAAAAAGGCCAATACTCAGCTCCCTCTCAGCCCCTCCACCACACACACACACCCACACACCCACCCACACACACACCCCTGGAGAGGCAAAACCATTACCTGCCGGGGGGATTTGGTTTTGTAAACAACATTACAATAAAAACAACACGAGTACATGAGAGAAATGTACAGTTACGAGCGGCATTTGCAGATTTATGTCCATAGAACATCTGTAAAGCTGGAATAATCAACACAGCAGTAACAGAGGACATGCCCCTGAGCTGAGGGTTAGATGATTGAGAAGTACTGCCATCTCCTGGTACATTTTAGAACAGGCTTAACAGCACGGATTACCTGGCAGTTCTCCCGACTCTGTGGATGTAAGTGTTGGCATCTTCTGGGCAGTCGAACTGAAACACCCAGTTAACAGCAGGAAAATCTACAAACAACGGGAAATACCGATTTAACATCAAGATGAATAAATCGCACGGCGGCTCGTCTCAGGGCTCTGAGCTCACAGTGGAAAGCGGAGCTTCTCACAGTGGGCTCTGTGAATAGTTCAGTCATAATTTAAACTGACAAAGTTACGAACTACCTCCACTCACTGTCTATTTCATCCCATTGCTATTTAATGGGGTTGAAGTATAGAGGCATGCTGGGGAGAACGGGCCATTCCCCAAAATCTTTTCTATGAAGACGAATGCATGGAACAGTACAGAACACATACCTGGGTGCTTTATGGAACATTGATTGGTCCATAGTTTAAATTCTCCCACCATCACTACTAATAAGTCAAAATGAGAATTTATTTACGTTAACCACCAGATGGCAGTAAAATTCATTCATTCATTCATTCATTATCTCCCGCTTTGTCCTCTATTAGGGTCGCGGGGGGCAGATAGACCCAGGACAAGGCGCCAATCTATCACTGGGCACACACTCACTCACACAGTCACACTCTATATGGGGCAATTTAAAGAACCCAATTGACTTGATCCATGTTTTTGGACTGTGGGAGGAAACCGGAGAACCCGGAGGAAACCCACACGGACACGGGGAGAACACTCCACCCAGATGGGGATTCAAACCGGGAATCACTGGTGCTGGGAGGCGAACATGCTAAACCACTAAGCCACCGTGCCGCCCATGGCAGTAAAATGATATTAATATTTTTAGCAAGGAGGCCGAGACCATGTTTATTTGTCAGTGTTGCACTCTTTTGTGTTTGATACCTCAGCTACATATTTACACAGTTGGATTAAGTTCAGGGTGGAGCAAAAAAAGTATGGAAAAAATTTGGAAATGCATCTGGAAGGCAGCGGGTCTCCATCCCTGAATGAATTCAGAACCATTAGAGAACGGCAGTGTTGTGTTTCTTAATGATGTTCTAACGAGTTTTCTTTTATAAACGCTTGAACTTTCTGAATGAACTTTCTGAACTGATTATAAAAAAGGAGGCGGTGCAGCTGATGGTAATGTGAATCAATCAATAGAGTCGACACAAGGAGTCATCAGATGATGCGGGTCGCTCAGCCGCTGGCTGATTCTGAGCGAGGCGCTCAGTTCACATGGTTCCTCTTATTAGGACTAAACGTTCTTTATAAACGCCGTTAAACGCAGCGCAGCATTAAGCTTCAGCAGGTCGATCGTTCAGGTCCGAACATCAATGCCGTGTTTTTGCTCCGAATTTAAAAGCTTTAACTCAATAAATGGATCTGACGAATCACCTAGTCCTCGCGCGGCGATGTCCGTGGCGAACAGCACGGCTGATCTCTTCTGTACGAAGTCATTATAAACCTCCATCCTCTTCATCTGCTGCTGTTTCCCATGCAGAGCCAGAACGGAGATACCGGGTCTCAACCGGCAGAACACCCGGTACAGGTACTTCACCTGGGGGGAGGACGCAAATTATTAAGGATGTCCTCATCATTAGATGAAAACTGGACACACTAAGCATCTACCTACAGAAGCAAGTTTATAACAAATAGACGAACAGAGAACTTTATTAAATGCATCAGTAATATGATTTACGGTGAGCGGTACGGTGGCTTAGTGGTTTAGCACGTTCTCCTCTTAGCACTAGGGATTCCCGGTTCGAACGCCCATCTGGGTGGAGTTTCCATGTTCTCCCCGTGGGTTTCCTCCGGGTTCTTCGGTTTCCTCCCACAGTCCAAAAAACATGGATTAAGTCAATTGAGTTGTCCAAATTGCCCCATATAGAGTGTGTTTGTGTGAGTGTGTGCCCAGCGATGGATTGGCGCCCTGTCCTGGGTGTATCTGCCCAGTGCCTGAAACGTTCTCCCCTGGATGGGCATGGGGAACCCTCCCGCGACCCTAATAGAGGATAAAGGGGAAGATAATGAATGAATTAATATGGATCTATGAATAATTGGTAAATGTATTTGAACCTTTCCGTAATCCCACAGCACTCACCTCTTTACAGCAGGCGAAGAACACGATGATCTTTTTCTGTAGGTGACTCCTCAAAAATGAGAAGAGCATGTTGACCTTTTCATGGAGCTCACACACCACGTAGCTCTGCTCCAAAGTAGCTGGAGTGCTGCGCACAACAGGACACACACCCAGACTCAGGTCTGTTGCTCTATTGGAGACTCTGGACCATGCAGGGGGTGTAGTGGTACCTGAACTTGGCCTGCTCGTGAACCCACACATACTCGGGGTTCTTCAGGCTCAGACGGGCCAGATCTTTCACGGACTTGGTCTGCGTGGCGGAGAACAGCAGCGTCTGTCGGGTCTTGGGTAGATTCTCGATGATGGCGTTGAGAGTGTCAGCAAAACCCATGTCCAGAATCCTGTCTGCCTCGTCCAGCACTGAGCATCAAAAGGACGTTTATTCAGATTTCAAATTATTTATGCAGAACTTCACTCTGCTGTCAGAATGGTGATGGGGCAGATATCTGACCCTCAATCACAATAACCCCGAAAAAGGTGGGTGAGGCATAGTATCGCATGAGCAGATGTTTCTTTAAAAACGTGGTCGACCGGCTTCACGCTCCGAGTAGGAAATGCATAATAAAGGTAGAGCTGCTGTGTGCTGGAGGTGGTAAAGACGGCATCCGAATCATAAATCAGAATACAGTAAGCAGAAGCCTGGGATTTGGTTTTTACCAAGCATGTGGAGATCCGAGGCGTGGAAACAGGAGTTTTCATCCATGTGCTGCAGCAGCCGTCCTGGAGTGCAGATGATGATGTTCGTACGATGGATTTTCTTCAGCTCGTCCTTCAGGTCCTGCAATCAGACAGAAAGCAGTAAATCTGAGCGCTTTCGTCAGAAGGTTGCTTCATACAAGCTGCAGAGAACATGATGAAAGTGATTTACATGTAGAGAAACAAATGGACTACAATCTGTAATTATAAAACTACACATGGCATCTGAATCGTAAGTGGAGCTATCTGGATGGTTCAAATTAATTTATTAATTAAATAGACTTGCAGCAGCACAGTGGCTTAGTAATTAACACATTCACCTCTCAGCACTAGGGATTCCCGGTTCGAATGCCCATCTGGGTGGAGTTTCCATGTTCTCCCCGTGTCCGCGTGGGTTTCCTCCGGGTTCTCCGGTTTCCTCCCACAGTCCAAAAACATGGATCAAGTCAATTGAGTTCTCCAAATAGAGTGTGTATGCGTGCGTGTCTGTGTAAGTGATTGTGTGCCCAGCGATAGATTGCCCCCCTGTCCTGGGTCAATCTGCCAAGCGCCCGAAACATTCTCCCCTGGATGAGGATAATTGAGGATAAAGTGGAAGATAATGGATAAATGCATCGGTGTCTCTGTTTAGCAACATGAACAAAGACAGAATCAAATATGGAAATGTGAGAGATGGGAACGGGTAGAAAGTGGTCAGATATTACCATGGTAACCATAATAGTGAGTTTAAGTTACAAAGAGCGTTACTACACAGAGAATGTAATGAAGACGCACCTTCCCGCCGATCACAAGTCCTGCTGAAAAGTCGTGGTTCTTTCCGACTTTCCTCAGCACCTCGAACGTCTGATAAGCCAGCTCTCGGGTGGGTGAGATAATAAGAGCACCCAGACCGTCCAAGGCCATCCATTGGTTGCGGTACAAACACTCCAGCACCTACAGATTTAGCATCATAGAACATTGTAAATACCCCGAAACACCTGCAGATCCGGGCATGATGTCTACTAACACACAGCCACAAGAATAATGACTATTGATGTCTATGAGAGATGAAGAATAAACTAAATTTTAGCTTCAAGGAAATGGTAGGGACACAAATGTCCATCCTGTCATCTTTATAAACTGTTAGTGAGATGCTTTATAATGCAACGCACTGTGTTTCATAGTAATTGCATTATGGGATTTGTAGTGTGCTATATATTGAATCAGTTTTACATTTAAGAATTAGAACAGCGTAACAATATGGCTAACGATACATTGCACTAAATCAGCAATGGGGGAGTGATTAGTTACCTCCATTAAACCCGTGTATCATGTACATAAAGTGCTTCAGTGTAGAGACTTACAGGAATTAGAAAGGCTAAGGTTTTTCCCGAGCCGGTCTTCGCAGCCCCGAGCACGTCCTTTCCTTGAAGAGCAAAGCCGATGGTCTGTTTCTGGATCTCCGTGGGCTGCCGGTACTGAGACTGCAACAGGCCTGGTGAACGACAGGTTACACGTGGTGTAGCAGCTGGAAACGAGGTGCAAAGTGCACACCGTGTTCTGCTGATGTGATGCCAGTTACTCACCAGTTAAAGTTTTCCTCGAGAGCGGAAAATCCGAGAACTTCACCACCTCTCTGGGATTAATCTGCAACAACAACGCAGGTCATTTTGCACTAAACCAGCAGAGCCGTGTGTCCATGACATTAAAACTCTAATCATCGTGCGGATCGTCGCAGGGGTGGCGGTGGTGGTGTGTGTTACAGTGGATCAACACCGCAGCGCTGCTGGAGTTTCTAAACCTCAGGGACACCACAAGACCAGGGGGGGGGGGGGGGGGGGGGGGGGGGGGGGGGGGGGGGGGGGGGGGGGGGGGGGGGGGGGGGGGGGGGGGGGGGGGGGGGGGGGGGGGGGGGGGGGGGGGTATTTAAACTGACCTCAGTGTATTTGGACACCAGTCTGTGGATGTGCTCTCTCTCCACCTCGTACTCTCTCTTCTTCTGGCTCTTGCTGAGAGTCTTGGTTTTGTCGTAGCGCTTCCTCCACTTCTCGAAGTCTCTGACGGGGTCCGGCTGTGCGGATTCCCGCGGCGCCGCCGGTTTAACGCCACGTTTCTTCATCACGATGTTTAAAGATCTTCAGCCAAAAACACAAACACGCGGAGGAAACGTGAGCGAGCCGACTCACCGCAGACGGAACGTGTTGCTCGTTATCGCCACCTCTCGGACTGGAGTGGAGCAGACGGCGCGTCGTGCGCCATGTTGAATGTACCCGTAAAAATATATCCATCCATCCATTATCTCCTGCTTTATCCTCTATTAGGGTCGCGCGAGGGGGGGGGGGGTTCCTCATGCCCATCCAGGGGAGAATGTTTCGAGCGCTGGGCAGATACACCCTGGACAGGACAGGGTGGCAATCTATCGCTGTGCACACACTCTATATTGGGCAATTTGGAGAATTAAATTGCCCTTGATCCGCGGCACGGTGGCTTAGTGGTTTAGCATGTTCGCCTCCCAGCACCAGTGATTCCCGGTTTGAATCCCCATCTGGGTGGAGTGTTCTCCCAGTGTCCGCGTGGGTTTCCTCCGGGTTCTCTGGTTTCCTCCCACAGTCCAAAAACATGGATCAAGTCAATTGAGTTCTCCAATTTTCCCCATGTAGAGTATGTTTGTGTGCGTGTCTGTGTGTGTGCCCAGCGATAGATTGGCATCCTGGGTGTGTCTGCCCAGCGCCCGAAACATTCTCCCCTGGATGGGCAAGGGACTCCCCCCCCCCCCCGTGACCCTAATAGAGGATAAAGCAGAAGATAATGAATGAATGAAATTGACCTTGATCCATGTTTTTGGACTGTGGGAGGAAACCGGAGAACCCGGAGGAAACTCACGTGGACACGGAGAGAACATGGAAACTCAGATGGGGATTCGAACCGGGAATCCCTAGCACTGAGAGGAGAACATGCTAAACCACTAAGCCACTGTGCCGCCCTTCCAAAAAAATCCTGATATTAATGAATAAATAAACATTTATTTTGTCATTGAATATCTGTTGATTTGCCAGCTCCTATATAGGTATTTGCATACAATGTTACCCCCCCCACACACACACACCCACACACACACCCACACACTGATTACATTAAAAAAAATCATCACAACTGGTTAATAAACGTCTTTTATTTGCAAACAAAAAAAAGCCTCATGAACAATCATGTGCTTTAAAGTCATTAGTAAGGAAGGTGCTGCTACAGGGGGTTCGAACACTGCAACACTGCACCGTACGTTCTAATGACCACATTACAGTACACAGAAAATATTTATCGAACCTAAATCATATATAAAAAGCATCACTGTAACTCTGTGATAAACATTTACATCAATGTAAAATAAAAAGGTTAAAGAAAACCTCTGGTACTAATCTGATGAGGAGGATGACCATATAAGGTGCGGTTTCATTCAGGCACAACTCCGGTTCTGCTCTGTAAACTTCAGCTCCTGCATCTTTGTCCTGATGCAGATACATACAGCACTTACACATTTGCTCATTTCCACTAACTAAATGTTTATGTGACAAATAGACATTATTTTCAGTCAGACATCCAGATCTGGACATTTTACTCTTTGGCCCTGTCCAGACAACCCTGTCCAGTCCACATGAGATCAGTGGGCTGCAGATGGTATAACCGTTAGGATTTTATAGGGGGCAGTCTTGTAAATTGTACTCTGTACACTCAATAAAGTGAATGTTTATCGACAATTATTTACATTTGACTTCTAAAAAAAAAAAAAAAAAAAGGTTGCTTTAAAAAAATCAGTATGTATGGAACACTGTATGTATGATGTTGTCTATATACGTGGCGTATACTTTCTCCTTTCTGTGTAGTGTTTGCATGTTCGCCCTTTATCTGTGTGTATTTTCTGTTGTAATCCAAATACATGCTTGTCACAGCTTAAAAATATTAAAACAACCATAATGAGCTCACAATATTAATACTGTTCTTTGTTAAGAGTGTCAGCAGTTCAGGAACCGACTGTTTTCATTTCTGGATGAAGGGTTCGGCGCTGAGCAGCTGTTATGGAGCAGGTCTTCACTGAAGACAGCAGGTTCTCCCTTATACCTTATACTTAATGTCCCATCAAATTAAATAGCCGTTCAATGCTTTTATGGAGGCGGCAATAAACAAACACCATGTCTACAGAGTTAGAAATTCAGCTATGTGAAATGAATCAGAACTCCAATGCAGAAACACTCACTAGCTGAAAAGACACAAATTCAAGGAATGGAGTCTTTGAAACTCCAAACGAATGTTCTGTGGTCCGGCTATCACAGTTTTAACATTTCTCTTCCAGCGATGGAAACGTCTGTCCTTTCTGCAAACGCAGAGGCAGCTCTTATTCAGCAGTTCATAAAAACGCAGAAACATCTACACAAAAAAAAAGTCCTGCTTCTTTAATGAAGCCTGTGTGCTGCTCTGTGGCTCCACCCTGGCAAACGTGAAGAACTCAGTTCAGTAACTAGAGCTCAGTGTTTGTACATCAGCCAGCATCAAGAGTTTGGCATCGGTCCATAAAGGTCCAGTGACGTTCTGTAATGCACCCCGTCAGATCCTGTAAGGACAAAAGGACAGCATGTTAATGTAACACACAGCGCAGTGTTAACTCTGTCTCCTTCAAAGAGACTGTGATCAGTTGCCCCCTCGTTTGAAGCTTATGAACAGCAGTCCTTTCACGAGCTCGGTGATACCGTCCAGGTCCATCTGCAGGTCCGGTTATTCACAAATTCACTGTTTATTATCAAGACTTAAAAATTAAGCCTTATTAATCTATATCCTGGGCATTAATGTAGCTCTATTTATGTACCTTGCATCTTCATGATCCTCCTCCACCCAGGCTACGATCTTCCCCTCCCAGCCGGGTACAACAGCATCGTCCTGGAACACCTGAGAGACGTACACAGTCCTCATCAATTACACAATGCTTCCTGAAATGTGCTGACAGTCTGTTTCAGACAATTGTTAGAACTTGTGCAGATGATGATGATAATTAGATAGATGATAATTATTAATGTCATTTAAAACAGGAAGCAATAACACAAAGGGTCTTTACTGACACTCTCTTAACACATGCATAATGGTCTATGAAAACACCTTTTACCAATTAATCTGAAAATCAACGTGAGACCTTCAGTGTGGTCACAGTTTACAGATGATGTGACACCCAGTGATGCGTACCTCTTCCTTCACTGTGCCAAATTCAGGGTCCAGGGCTTTAAAATGATACCTGAAACTGCCCTCTCGATCTATAGCCACTTTAAAGTCTCGAAGGGTAATTTCTCCCAGCCTGCCACACACACACACACACACACACACACACACGGTTTTTATTCATTGTGACTTTGTATTTCTGAGAAACCTGTAAATCAACATTACTGGATTAGAGATTAGAATCAGATTTGATTCACTGCATCTGAAGCAGAAAACTAAACTTTCAACCCTCAAAGATGAAAACGAAGCAGGCTGTAAAATCTTAATAACTAACCTTTTGGGAATGTTGATCATGAAGGGTGTGAGCGAGCGGTCTGTGAAGTACAGGACTTTGGTGAAGGCTGAGGTGTTGAGTGCAGGGCTGCTGTGAGAGTGCACCATTTCTGCACAGAGAACAGACACTTTATCCCACCGACACGCCGTGGAATTCAACTGTACAGCGTTAACATACATCGTTTGCTTTATCTATCCATCCATTATCTTCCGCTTTATCCTCTATTAGGGTCGCGGTGGGGTTCCCCATGCCCATCCAGGGGAGAACGTTTCGGGCGCTGGGCAGATACACCCAGGACAGGGAACAATCTATCGCTGGGCACACACTCACTTACACAGACACACTCTATATGGGGCAATTTGGAGAACTCAGTTGACTTGATGCATGTTTTTGGGCTGTGGGAGGAAACCGGAGAACCCGGAGGAGACCCACGCAGACACGGGGAGAACATGGAAACTCCACCCAGATGGAGATTCGAACCGGGAATCCCTAGTGCTGAGAGGAGAAAGTGCCAACAACTAAGCCACCGTGCCGCCCTCCGTTTGCTTTATGGTGTCACCAAACTATAATGCACATGATAAGAGTTTTATAAAAACAAAGACATTTCAGACATCCATTTAAATTGCTGACCTAGTCCAGTTCTGCACATGAACTCTATAGACTGAACTGTGGACACAGCCGTTCTGTGGGTTTACAACATTTCATGCTGATGTGGAACCTTCAGAAATGTCGTGTTTTAATTGTTCCGTCATGTAGATGGAGCTAAAAATCAAACTGTACAAAACTCTTACTGGTGCTGGATGGCCAGGATTCTCTGTCAGCGTGAGTGGCACCGTGTCCCGGGGATTTCCCCTTTACCTAAAAAAGAAAACGTTTTTTTTTTTTTTTTATAAAAGCAATTGTTTTATTTGTGAACGCGACGCGTTCAGGCCAGATCTGTATAAAATTAGTAGTTAGAATAGAATGAATCCTGACGTTTTTGAACGTACTGACTTGTGTTCTCTCTCTCTCGACTCTAACTCATTTTGGATAAAAGCATCAGCAACGTAACAAACATACTGTACAATATACAGGAATTCAGATCTCTTTCATCAGCGTGTTCAGCGAGACTGCTCTGAGGAGAACGACACTCTGAGTGATATGAGAACACAGTCAACTTGTTATTCACACCAGGGATAAAAGTGGCGACAGTCAGACGGCACCCTGCATCCCAAAGATTTCTCACTCCGCAGTTTTGTCATCCATTTCAAAACTTAACGTTCACAGAATTCTGCACCAGTTAAAACACAATTCCAATCCCACCTACTAACATTCCAAAAACCTTTTAAAATGCAGCAATACAAACGTCAATCAAACTTTTCAGGGAACTGCATTTAAGACAGCTTGGCACAACACACACCTTCCTTTCTGGTCTGTGCCGAGACTCCAGTGTGTAGAGGCGGTCAATGAGGCTGGACACTCCCTGCTCTAGTGTGTCCAGTGTGTGATGCTGAGGGTCATGACCTCCGAAGCTGTTTCTTAAACTGCGCAAAGCATCCCGTACCAACTGCAGCTCCTCGGTCTGCCAAAAACACACAGTTTTACCATTTATTTAAAAAAAGTAAGTAAAAGTAAGTAACTATATAAAAAAAAGTCATTTGGTAAGACATTATGAAAGAATTTTATGGTTCTATAAAAAAGAAAAAACCCTCTCCCTCCCGAGAATGACTGAGTTAAACTGATCTGACTGCAGCACCTTGGTTGAAATGATTTTTTAAAAAATATATATATATATTTTAATTTAGACCTCTTAGTCAAGTTAATGGGCGGCACGGTGGCTTAGTGGTTTAGCACGTTCGCCTCTCAGCTCTAGGGATTCCCGGTTCGAATCCCCATCTGGGTGGAGTTTCCATGTTCTTCCCGTGTCCGTGTGGGTTTACTCCGGGTTCTCCGGTTTCCTCCCACAGTCTAAAAACATAGATCAAGTCAATTGAATACTCAAAATTGCCCGATATAGAGTGTGTCTGTGTGAGTGAGTGTGTGCCCAGCGATGGATTGGCGCCCTGTCCTGGGTCTATCTGCCCAGCGCCCGAGATGTTCTCCCCTGGATGGGCATGGGGAACCCACCCCCCCCACAACCCTAATAGAGGATAAAGCGGGAGAAAATGAATGAATGAATGAGTAAAGTTAATATTATGAAGTCAACGGGTTTTAATCAGACTCACTCCTTTGTGTAACCTCGTTGCACCTGCAGGTTGTGGGAAGCCATTGGTCTGAGAACTTGCGAGCTGAAACACAATAAAATTAATTAATAAAATAAATAAATTAAAATAAAAAAAAAATAATAGTAGGTAGATTAATCTTACTGCACTCTGCTCTGAATCTGCGAGCTCCTGAATGATCCTCTGCTTGTGTTCCAGCTCCCTCTGCAGGTCAGCCTGGGTGTTACAGTGAGAATAAGTTTGTGGGAGGTACATGCGCAGTGTGTGGTGGATCATGTTTGAGTTTTTACCTGCATGTTGTTACTTTCCGTTAGTTTGCGCAGGGTTTCATCCAGCTTGTGCTGCTGTTGCTGCAGCATGCGATCTTTCTGTCCCAACTCTTTCTGCACAACAACACAATCACACTTACATTAACAGAAGTCCTTGTTCTGCTATGTACTACGTAAAGACACAAGTGCAGCAGGGAGGATCTCTGGTACCTTGCATTCACTCAGAAGCCTGTTTCTGTCCTCCAGCTTTTTATGAAGTTCGGCCTAAAATATAAGAATATAGTGATTTACAGAGCGAAGCAGAACACATCAAACACATGACTGGCATTCTCTTAAACTCACATTCTGTCCCGCCAGTTCGTCTCGGTTCATGCTGGTGCGCAAAAGTTCCTGTTTGAGCTGCAACACAGAGGACTCCTGAACCCCCATGCGCTGCTGGAGAGCATCCTGCACACAGAGCGTGCCATCACCTTCAGCTGCTGTGATTCTGCTCACAGCTTCAACCTCCGGTTCAAAATCCTTTTATATCCTCTTATGATATAAATAAAGTGATCTATTATTTACATCAAGCGGCACGGTGGTTTAGTGGTTAGCATGTTCTCCTCTTAGCACTAGGGATTCCCGGTTCGAATCCCCATCTGGGTGCAGTTTCCATGTTCTCCCCGTGTCTGCGTGGGTTTCCTCCGGGTTCTCCGGTTTCCTCCCACAGTCCAAAAACATGGATCAAGTCAATTGAGTTATCCAAATTGCCCCATATAGAGTGTGTCTGTGTGTGAGTGAGTGTGTGCCCAGCAATAGATTGGCGCCCTGTCCTGGGTGTATCTGCCCAGCGCCCGAAACGTTCTCCTGGGCATGGAGAACCCCCCCGCGACCCTAATACAGAATAAAGCGGAAGATAATGAGTGAATAAATATTATTTACATTAAACGAATTTAAGGGATCAGGTTGATATCATGAGCCTTTTTGATTGATGTGTTTGGGTCATAAAAGCAGCAGAATGTCTGTCTGTCTGTCAAAAACAACATAGAGTTTGAAAAACTACAAATTCCCATCTGATATAAACTGATCCCAACACTCACTTTGACTCCTTGTAGGTTGCGGGCCTCCTGTTTGTACTTCAGAAGCTCCCTCTACAGGACAAGGACAATAAAACAGGAATAAGAACAAAAACATGAATAAATATTAAGACTGAAGCACAGGTCTGTATATTGAAATATCTAAGACATATCTTAAAAACACTTAAAGTACACATTAAAGACTGTATGGCTACAACCCTATAAACACGAGTTCAATACCTTTAGCCCCAGACTCTCCTCCATGCTTTGATCCAGACGACTGCGGATAATAACCTGAATTAAAAAAGGATCCACAGAAAATTCTACTTAGTTTTAGTTTAAACGCAGCACTGAGTGGATTTAGAACAAGCCACAGAGAGACAAGCGCTGAGCTGAAGTGAGGTGCAGGCGAATGGTGAGAAAGGGAAATGGACACCAAACAAAACCCCACTCTCCAGTGAGTAACCTGATAGGACCTGTTACCACTGAATAGGACTGACGGAATGAAGGGGGCGGGCTTAAACCTGGGCTACTTTTTAAAAAAGAAACATTATAGAATAAAAAGGCTCAGCTACAGAAATACAAAACATACCAGTTGCTGCTCTGGATTGTCCACCCCCTCCCCCAGGCTGAGAGAGGGGTCCTGTTCAGTGTCCGACGATGCGCCATGAAGAAGCAACGCCTGTAAACAAGGAAACCAGGGTTCTAATATAAATGCTGCAGTAACAAACCACCAGTCAGTTCCCACGGTTTCATTGTGATTTCTGCACTCAGTGGCTTCCAAAAAGTTAGTAAAGCCATGTTAGTTCTCTTGGCTCATTTATCATCACCTGCAGGTTGGACACCATCCTCCTGGCCTCCACCATCTCTTTCTCCAACTGTTCCTGCTGCTCCCACAGCTGATCCTCCCAGGAACAGCTCTTCAGACACCTCCCATCATGCTCCAGTTCAGTCAGCCTCATCATGCTGTCTAAAAATGGGAATAAGTGAATAAGACGGCAAAGTCAACAGCGCGTTCAAAAGACGCCCAATATTCGTGGTAAAGAAACATCTAGTCCACCTGATTTTCCTGATTGGCTGCCCAAAAGCGGTCCCCTGTCCTCTGACAAGCCACATGGGTCATTAGATTTGTGAGTGGGGCTGACAGACGTGAGACTGAAATGAAACCAAAGAAGAATATTAAGATTTAAATCTCCTTCATCTCAACCAGCCATTGTTCCAACACGTTCACTTTCTCAGCCCTGACAGCAAAGCCTGAGCACCAGTCTAATGAATGATCCGTCGTTTCCCGTTTCCTTTCCTTTAACCAGCAGTGACACAGGCCGACCCCCGGTTTCAGCAGCACAGCGCGTAATCGCATCTCGGCTCACTCTGGACCAGTTGCATCTCGAGCGACTTCAAAGCAACGGTGGATCAAAGAACTGGAGAACACTGCTGAAGTGTTGACACCCACACATCCAGCATAGCAGCGCAAAAGAGCATCTCAAATCAGAACTGTGCAATTCAATTCATTCTGTACGGAGGGATTAACTCTTATCAGCTTCTGGAAACTGAACAAATCAGCCACCAACATGCTGAGCATCACTGACCCAAATAACATTCAGTCAGTGATGGGATTTAAATATTGTTCTGAAAAAAAAATATACTACTCACTGTCGCCACCTAGTTTGCTCTTTAGCTCATGACAACTTGTTGGTATAAAGAGAATGTATTGTGCTAGATACTTCTGTTCTATCATTAACTATTTAAAGTCGTTCTGTGAAATACGATGATGTTACGATCCCTAATCATCATCATCTCATCTTGTTTGTGTGACGTTGTGTACGACGCAGAGACAAAAAGACAGAAAAACAACGTTCTACAAAGCAACAGAAGATCAGTTGTTATCTGCTGATGTGAGCATTTTACTGCAGGTTCTCTTTGTCCTGCATCAGGCCGCAGAACAATGGACCGAGGTTCTGAAAGCGACAGCTTACAACCTTTTTATTTTAATATCACTTAGCATCACACAGACCTGAGGATCCACACTTTATTATACATGGTGTACAGATAGATGTGCAGGGAGGATGCTGTGCTGCTTTATTCCATCTCTTTATCTTGTGTAATTGTATTTTCTGGAACACTGTGTACCAGAGCGTGGTGTAAATAGAGCTGCTCTCAGGGGTAAATTACAATAAAAACAAACAGCCTTTTGTTTTATGTCTCTGAAATCTGGAGCACATGACCTCTAGATGTTCATCTCGCTCCCAGGACTAGTATCTACGTACCAACAGACTCTCACAATGATTTACAGAAAAGTAAAGAGGGACGTTCCAGAGAAACCTGCTGTCAATGTGAAACGTCGAATCAAGTGAACAGATAAAAAGAATATTAGTTAATATTAGTAATTAGTTGGCTGTTAAAGCCTCCCCCAACATCTGAGACATTCTTACATGAATAAATGATTGGTATAGGATACCTCGACAGACCTGTGCAGGCTCCAGGTCCACTAGGATTACTTGTATTAGTTTTTCCTCTTGTGTATAAACAGACGTGAAGCTTTAAAGCAAAATTAAAGTGGAACAATTTCACAAACAATCCAAAAAACGGTTCATTCCATCAGTTCATCTTTAAAACCACATAATAATGAATTAAACAATAAAAACAGACTGTGATGAAGTATAGTATCATTGTTTTGTAGATATCGTAATGTAAAGATGCATTTAACTCATTTGGAAAAAAAATCGAAGTGCATGTAAAAGCTGCTAATCCAAGCTTTAAATATGTGGCATTATGTAACTGTATTCAGCAGGAAGTGTCTCTGGTGAAACACAGCCCTCAGGAAAGCATACGTTAGTTTGCTTGTGCAGATATTTTTAGGGAATCTTCACACTGCGTCATTAGAGGAGCATCTGATATGGTTTATCTAAATAAGGCTCATTACACAGCCTTTATTAAAGCAGCCGTAATTACATGTAGCCACAGGAGGCCCATTAAACAGAATCTACATTCGGCGGGGTTCCCCATTATCCAAGTTTCTCAAAAATAAATCCAAAAAAAAAAAAAGTATGTGAAGGTGGGATTCATATACAGAAGCAAAGGGAACTAAATTACCAAAAACTTCCAAACCATAACTGTATATGTGGCTCAGTGTACCCCCCACCCCCCACCCATTGGAACAGCCAAATACAGACTGTTCTGAAAGGATGATGAAAATCACGGATGCTGTCAAACTCAGATGCGATGCTTAAACATGTCATCTTGCTCTGTCACCATATGAAGCCCCACGAAGTTCACAAACAGTCTGTAAAACCAACCTGGGACCTTTACCTGCTTCCTAATAAGAAATACTTATTTTCTTACTGTGGCTCTTTAATAATTTAAAGAGCCACACACATTTAACAACAAACTTAATGGCAGAGACTGAACCTTAAGATTCCTTTTGCTTTTTAGACAGCATGTCGGCCCTGAGCTGAATATGTGCCCTTGCTGTAATTCTGTCTGTTTTGGGAGATTAGTAAAAGGTTTTGGTTGCTGGTGGTGCCAACCCAGTAGATAATCATACATTAACATTGTGTGTTATTGTATTAAACACAGCCACACTGCTGTTCAGAGTTTAAGCAGAAATCTTAGATACTGACCTGGGTTTCTGCTAATGAACCGTATATTAAAACCACAAAGCCAAAAATAGAAAACTTTTTTTTTTCCCCAGAATAAGCTCCGCCTACTTGCTGTTACAGCTCAGCCTGTTTGGGATGCTCTGTGTAAACATGTGCCGGTTCTCCGAGCCGAACCCCGGGTCTCACACCAGCGCTGATCTGATGGAGAAGCACCGCGGACGGAACAAACATCAAAGGCATCATATTAGTGAATGATGCAAATTTTCAACTTTACTGATGACAGTTTAGTTACACATATAGAACTTAAAAGCCTGACAAATACTTTAAATGAATTCACAGAGTAAATACAGACTGGACTTGGGCCTTACCATTTGATTTGTTTAGCTCCCATGCTGATTTTTATCGCTTCAGCCATATAACAAGGGCAAGGCTGACTGCCAGCATCTTGCTTCCTTACCCGCCCCGCTGCAGCATCCGCACTGCCCCAGCTGATCCATCCACAGTGTTCACCGCAAACACTTCCCCAAAAACTCCCCAAACTGCCCTCTGACTGTTATTAAAAGATCTAAAAGCGACACAAGAAGGCAGCAGATCTAAGATGGCTGTTCCGGAGCTGAGACATAAAGCCGGAGTGAGATCATTTGAAAGCCTTTGAGATTGTCAGGTTCTCTCTGTTGCTGCTCCCGACGTGGCACATGTGGAAATCCTGTTTTTCTTCACTGCCTAAATAACAGAGTCCAGAGCTTCTGCTCAGTCGTCAAGGCAGCTGTATCCTGCCCCCCCCCACCCTTAACTTCTTTCACTCATACTCTCTCTATAGCTGTCGTTCTGTTTGGACTGTTCTATCGTTCTGGTTCCTGTTAAAGGACTCTGTTCTGCACATGCTCAGGTGATGGCTGAGAGAACAGTCAGGATCCCTCTGTTTATCTTTAGCTGTTTCTTGCTCGGCTTTTTCTTCTTGGTATGTCAGACAGGGTTCTGCCCTCCCCTGGTTCTGCTCCTCCTCTCTCATCCGGCCCTCCCTCTGAAGTTTACCCCCCCCCCCTTACACATTCTCCCTGTTCTCTTGAGGATCTGTGTCTTGGAGAGCTGGGGTTAAGAGGAAGGGAAGGGGGGAGTGTTATAATTGAACCTAACAGAAGAATTAAATGGGATTCAATGCTTTGTGAAAGCAGGAATGAGAAATGAATATGTTTATATTAAAGCAGATTTAAAAACTTAGTCTGCATTTACACTTCATGTTTCAGTAGAGCCTTAAGAAATTCGTAGAATTAGATGCCAGCAACTAATTTGTGGTTTGGACAAAGACTGGCCACTTTTTGCATTTTTTTGTCTTCATAATAGTAAACAACTATTGAACATCATGAGTATGCAATTATCATCTCACAATCCAGCACCAGCAATGAAGTCTACGTACTTAATTAAAGACGAACATTCAGCATCCTCATCTCTGCCTGCACTCGGGTCTGGTCAGCTTGGAGTTTGTTTAATTCTTGCTTGTTTCCTGTTTACTGATTCACTGTTGATTTTCTGTCAGAATCATTCAGTGAATCATATTCGGGGACTTTTGAAAAGCTTAAAAATTACATGTCTTCTGCGTAAAATAACATTAATTTATAATAACAAAATCCGAACCCGGTTCTTTACCTGCAGGCTCCTGCTTCAGGGTTCTCCTCATCTGCTTTCTGCTGTCCCTCATACTGCTGGACCAGGGCGCGCACGCTCCAGCATGGGTTCTCCATGTCCTCATCAGCGCTAGAGCTTTTTCTGGTTGGGTAGACAGAGAAATGTTCTCATTTGTAAGTCGCTTTGGATAAATGACTAAATGTAAATGTAGATGCAGCACATGTATACCACCAGAAGAGGGCATGTGTTCTCCATACAAGCTACAAATGATACAAATGGCTCTTAATGCTGGTGTGAATTTGAGCCCAGCTCCGTAAACCAATTAAAGTCTACCAACAGCTGGATCAGCGGTCACAGCTCCTCTCAGTCTCTGGACAAACCTATAAAAAGAGCCTGAACTTCCTGCACATATCTAACACGATTAAGGGAATGTAGTTACAGCTAACAAAATAAACAGAGAACGCCAGACTGTAAGCTCGTGAAATTAAGCCAGAGGTGCAGCATTACATTACAGATGAGAGGAACTGAAGCACAGCTTCAGGAGAACGAAGGCCCACCTGCAAACCTCACAGCCTCCTAACGTTCCCCAAAACCATGTGTCAGTGTGAAAAAAGAGAACATGTTAAACATCTGGCAGGTAATCAAACATGATTGCACTGACCTGTGCCAGTCATGTTTCAGATGGATCACGCTGCGACCCGAGCGTGAGGCGTCGTGCCGGGCAGCTGCAAGAGCTGCGGCTGCATTCTGGGCCATTGCCATTGTGGAATGAGGTCTATGATTGGCTGATGGAACGGTTGTGCTTTTCCCGGCACCAGTTCCTGCTCTGTGATTGGCCGATGGTTTAAAATGTGCCGCCAGGGCCAAGATGAGCCTCATGGCAGATTTCAGGTTTCCTTCCACAACGTCTGCAAGAGATGAGAATTGAATTGAACAACGCAGCTCCGGAGCTCGAGTCTGCTTTCTCTGTAAGCGTCTCTGAGCGACTCACCTCGGGCGGATGTATGAGACATGCGAATCCTCTTGGAGGACATGAACTGCAGAACCTTCTCCACATTGTCTCTTCTCTCCTGGTTGTCTTTCGGCGAGTAATGAATGTCCTCCAGAAGCTCCCCAGCTATGTGAACAGATCAATGCTGAGTAGAGGTTTTAAATTCCTGTAGCACAGCAACATCCTGCCCCCAGTGAACTTCACAGCCGGTTGGCCCACCTTTGGCTTCATAGCACATATTTCAAAAAGCATCTTTCAACAACTTTATTTAACATCACCAAATACATTTTAGTTGAAATTCTAGAGTTTAAAACATAACCAGACTTCATCCCTGAGCTGGAACCTCTATACACAGAGGAATAAAGAGAATCTACAGTACATTACCCACTATCTCGATGAGATACGCCAGCACCACACCATCTCGAAGATCCTGCCGCAGGTCACTCACAGGCTTCACCTCCGGCTTTTTCCTTAGCTGTGCATTAACCCAGGACACGTACGCCGCCAGTTGTTGCTAAAAACATAATATTTCATTAGAAATCCATAGGATGCAGACAAAGTGAACATGCATTCACTGCAGGAACGTAGTTCAAAACATGACTGTCGGTTATATTCTGAGGCAGTGGTCACACCAGCAAGCAGAAAAACTGCTGATGCAGCTCAAGGTTTGTCACTTAGGGCAGTTTAACCAGTGACTTCAACCAACCAACTAAACAATTCAACTTAAAAGAAAACAACGAGCAATGAGCAGCGAAATGTTAAAACACTATATAAAGTTATTTCATTACCAGGTGATAGTTCACCTATTTATTTCTAAGTTAAATAATTTATTAAAGCAACAACCAGTTAATCAAAGATACTAAGATAAATGTTTGAATTAATATTATATTATTATGATTATAGGGCGGCACGGTGGCTTAGTGGTTTAGCACATTCTCCTCTCAGCACTAGGGATTCCCGGTTCGAATCCCCATCTGGGTGGAGTTTCCATGTTCTCCCCATGTCCGTGTGGGTTTCCTCCGGGTTCTCCGGTTTCCTCCCACAGTCCAAACCATGGATCAAGTCAATTGAGTTCTCCAAATTGCCCCATATAGAGTGTGTGTGTGTGTGAGTGTGTGCCCAGCGATAGATTGGCACCCTGTCCTGGGTGTATCAGTCAGCACCTGAAACGTACTCCCCAGGATGGGCATTGGGAACCCCCCCGCAACTCTAATAGAGGATAAAGCGGAAGATAATAAATAAATGAATGAATTATAATTATATTTATTAATGTAAATATAAGGATATAAATGTGCAGCTGTGGTAGCTCAGTAATAAAGGTGTTAAAGGGGTTTAATCCCAACTTCCAGTTAACCCTTATTGCTCCAGGCGTCCTGTACCATGGTTGACCTTTTGCTTTGAACCCCAACCATCAAATTTACTTACTTATCAAAGTGGCTTTGGGTGACAACATCCCTAAAATAACTTATTGAGATGCAGTGACATACAGTAAAAAGGTTGGAACGGCAAACCTTATTCAAACCTTGTAAAGAATCATGGTGTTAAGAGCACTGTGTACACACGCTCACACTGAACAAATCTCTTCCATTCACCCACTCAGTCATGCCTGGATTCAGCCACAAGGATTAGCCCATCCAGCATTTTCTATGTCTCGTCACAAAATGAAGGCTTAGCTTCTGTTTCATCTGGAGCCACAACGCGAGCACGTACGCATGTGCTGTCCCAGTATGCACTGCTGCAGTGTTATACCATTTTAAAACCACTGTGATACCGAGAGCCATGATTTTAAAAGTGGACGAAACCTTCTCCATCTTTTAACAATGGAAAGAATGGAATTCTGCAAAACCTAGTTACACCACAAGCAATTTCATGAAGGCACCGGGTTTAATTCTCCATCAGTTTTTTTAAGGGAGACAAAGTATAAAGTATGAAAAGCATTCAGATCAGTTTCAGACCGCAATAAAAACAATCCAGTGATAGCCAAGCAGGAATAAGGCGTGTTGGAAGAGCACTTAGTGAACTGACTCAACCTCTAAAAACACTGTAAACATTTGCCGTATGGTGGGTTGATCTGAACAATGGCTGCCCTGTCCGGGGACATTTTTGCCTCACTAAAAGTTGAATGTGGTCCGGAATGGCCGTGTTCCCGAGAGAGGCTGCCCAACCCTGAGAGCATTCAGCACAGTCGCAGTTTGTTTCTGATCATCAGAACATGAATCCTGTTCATCCAGGTGTAACAGTCATTAAGTGGTTACAGGCTTTTAAAGGTAAACCTTAAGGACTAAGCCCATCAGTACAGAGAAGGCACCTTCATCCTGCTGCTGGATACAGCTTCACAACATGTACGTGGCGAGAGACCATAACAAATGTGCAGCGTTCTTTATGGTTAAAGGAAAAGACAGCTGCTAAAGGTGACTCTGAGTAACAGGTGCTATAAAAGAGACATAAAACCGAGGAGAACGGATGTTGTAGGCAAACACTTTTATCACTTTATACCTCAATATAAAATCCTCCTGTGTGTTTTCCACACACCAGCATTACTGATAATGCAGGCACATCATCCATTTGTATTTTCCTTTTGGCATTTTAATCATTTTAACACCCCAGCAAAACTGCTGACTTACAGCAAGAAGCTATGGCAAATATGACTCCCAGATACATGGCATGGTTCCTTTCTGTGGGGGGGGGGGGGGGGGGGGGGGGGGGGGGGGGGGGGGGGGGGGGGGGGGGGGGGGGGGGGGGGGGGGGGGGGGGGGGGGGGGGGGGGGGGGGGGGGGGGGGGGGGGGGGGGGGGGGGGGGGGGGGGGGTCACCATGCCCATCCAGGGGAGAATGTTTCGGGTGCTGGGCAGATACACCCAGGACAGGGCGCCAATCTATTGGTGGGCACCCACTTACTCACACAGACACACTCTATATGGGGCAATTTGGAGAATTCAATTGACCTTGATCCATGATTTTTAAACTGTGGGAGTTTCGCGGAGGAAACCCACGCGGACACGGGGAGAACATGGAAACTCCACCCATATGGGGATTCGAACCGGGAATTCCCTGGTGCTGAGAGGAGAACATGCTAAACCACTAATCCACCCTTTAATATAATTCATTATCAGCAAACAACTATAATTAAAACTGGGTGAAGTATAAAGTATCAGTGAGGCCACATCACAGTAAAGAGAGCAAAAGTCACTTCAGAATAGAAAGTAAAATTGCCCCCTCATCTGCCTCGTGGATTAAAGGTGAAGAGCCGATCCATTCTGACCCGAGCAAAATAAAAGTGACGGCTAAAAGGCGTGTTCGGAACATTACGTCATCGAATCTGCTCGGAAACCTCAAATCCGATCTGCGTCTCCGAATCAACAGAAGGTTTTTATTCCGCAGCTTCAGCAAAGTTTCTGAGAAACCGGGACGCAGCAGCATCAGAGAGAAAAACCCCACAAAGCTCCACCAGCAGAGCTGCACACGCACTGCAGCCTCAAAAGAGCCTCAGAGTTCCGGTGTACCTCGTTAAAGCCCTCCTGCAGGACCTCCAGCGCGGCTCCTCTGGATAAAGATGCGATCATGCTTCCGTCTCAGCCCGCGAGCGGCGCCTTGTTTCGGGGGGGAAGTGCGCTCGGTCCCCGGGGGCAGGGTCGGAGCAACGCCGCTGCCGCGGGGAGACAAAGGAGCAGCGGGAAAACACCGGCTCACAGCCGAACGACCGCCCGTCTGCTGACCATCTGCGCCCCGCCGTCTGCTGCGTCTGCTGCGTCTGCTGCGTCTGCCCCGCGCAGAAACACGACCCGAGCTGCGGGCAGCCAGCGAGGACGGGACGCGCATGCGCACGAGGGAAACGCGCCGCGGTAGCTATGGCGACGCCTCAGGGCAAGAGCGCCCGCTGAGGGGACAAGCCTTAATTACACTATTACATAAAATTGGGAAGTACAGGTCGTTCCAAAAGGGGTGTGAGTTGTTTGATGCTTTAATACTGCCCTTATTCGAGACTTATTTCTTAGAACTGTGACGTGTACAGAGTAATATCCATCCATCCATCCATCCGTTATCTTCTGCTTTATTAATTAGGGTCGTGGGGGGGGGGGGGTTGGTTCCCCATGCTCATCCAGGGCAGAACGTTTCGGGCGCTGGGCAGATACACCCAGGACAGGGGGGGCAATCTATCGCTGGGCACACACTCACTCACACAGACACACTCTATATGGGGCAATTTGGAGAATTCAATTGACCTTGATCCTTGATTTTGGACTGTGGGAGGAAACCGGAGAACCCGGAGGAAACCCACGCAGAATGGGGGAGAAAATGGAAACTCCACCCAAATGGGGATTTGAACCGGGAATCCCTAGCGCTGAGAGGAGAACATGCTTGTTCTTTCTGCATCATTTACAACTAATTTGTTCATTATATATAAATAAGGCGGCACGGTGGCTTAGTAGTTTAGCACGTTCGCCTCTCAGCGCTAGGGATTCCCAGTTCGAATCCCCATCTGGGTGGAGTTTCCATGTTCTCCCCGTGTCTGCGTGGGTTTCCTCCGGGTTCTTCGGTTTCCTCCCACAGTCCAAAAACATGGAACAAGTTAATTGAATTCTCAAAATTGCCCCCTATAGAGTGTGTCTGCGTGAGTGAGTGTGTGCCCAGTGATGGACTGGCGCCCTGTCCTGGATCTATCTGCCCAGCGCCCGAGATGCTCTCCCCTGGATGGGCATGGGGAACCCCACCGCGACCCTAATAGAGGATAAGCGGGAGATAATGAATGAATGAATGAATATATAAATAAATGGACTTTCTCCAGTTTGATTAACTGTATTCTTCTGTATTGATTGTAAGATTGGGCTTAGTGGTTTAGCATGTTCTCCTCTCAGCGCTAGGGGTTCCCGGTTCGAATCTCAATCTGTGTGGAGTTTCCATGTTCTCCCCGTGTCTGCGTGGGTTTCCTCCGGGTTCTCCGGTTTCCTCCCACAGTCCAAAATCATGGATCAAGTCTATTGAGTTCTCCAAATTGCCCCATATAGAGTGTGTCTGTGTGAGTGAGTGTGTGCCCAGCGATAGATTGGCGCCCTGTCCTGTGTGTATCTGCCTTCACCTGAAACTGATGTGCCCGAAAC
Organism: Corydoras maculifer; assembly: GCA_019802435.1. Classification (NCBI taxonomy): domain Eukaryota; kingdom Metazoa; phylum Chordata; class Actinopteri; order Siluriformes; family Callichthyidae; genus Corydoras; species Corydoras maculifer. The sequence continues at coordinate 921,837 of JAFMOD010000766.1, forward strand.
GTTCTCCCCTGGATGGGCATGGGGACCCTAAAATAGGATAAAGCGGAAGATAATGGATGGATGGATGATTGTAAGATTGTAAAATCCTCGTGTCAGCAGCACATCGCAGGTCTTTAAAACGTTTCCTTTCTACCGAATTATCGAAAAATACCAAGATGAAAACTGTTGCACGGAACGTTGATCCTCACACAGGAAGGAAGTGAGTTTCTCATGGACAATATTACAAAAGCGACCAAAACCAAATGAACCAACTAAATATTTTCTCATGCCCAGCAATAGATTGGCGCTCTGTCCTGGGTCTATCTGCCCAGCGCCCTAAACGTTCTCCCCTGGATGGGCATGGGGAACCCCACCGCGACCCTAATAGAGGATGAAGCTAGAGATAATGAATGAATGAAAAATATTTTCTCAGTCGGGGCAAATGACTGTATAATGCAGACTTTAGTTTTTTTTGCATGGCTAAGTCGTGTACTGCACGATGAGACCACATCCTTCCTCTAAGCACCAAGCTTCCTGATTCAGACTGTAACCTAAATAATACATTTTCAGCTAAATCAGAACCACAAACAGGAAAACACATGGTATAACATTTGTTGATCACTAATCAATGAGATTAATAACTATATTAATAACCACTTTAGGCAAATATTGGTGCTTAAACAAATATGACCTGTAAGGGGGAAAGCATTACAACTCTAATATTCATTTATTCATTATCTTCCGCTTCATCCTATATATTGGGGTCGCGGGGGCGGGGGGGGGGGTTCCCCATGACCATTCAGGGGAGAACGTTTCGGGCGCTGGGCAGATACACCCAGGACAGGATGCCAATCTATCACTGGGCACACACTCACTCACACAGACACTCTCTATATGGGGCAATTTAGAGAACTCAATTGACCTTGATCCATGTTTTTGGACTGTGGGAGGAAACCGGAGAACCCGGAGGAAACCCACGCGGACACGGGGAGAACATGGAAACTCCACCCAGATGGGGTTTAGAACCGGGAATCACTAGTGCTGAGAGGAGAACATGCTAAACCACTAAGCCACCGTGCCACCTACAACTCTAATATATTCATTATATCATTAGTACAAGCGGGACGGTGGCTCAGTGGTTAGCACATTCTTCTTTCAGTGCTGGAGATTTCAGGGTGGAGTTTGCATGTTCTCCCCTTGTCTGTGTGAGTTTCCCCTGGGTCCTCTGGTTTCCTCCCACAGTCCAAGAACATGGTTTCAAGGTCAATTGAATGCTCTAAATTGACACATATAGTGTGTGTGTGTGTGTGTGTGTGTGTGTGTGTGTCCAGCCATAGATTGGTGCCCTGTCCTAGGTGTATCTGCCCAGCGCCTAAAACATTCCCCCCTGGATGGGCATGGGAAACCCCCCACCCCCACCCCCCATTAGAGGATTAAGTAGAATATAATAATTATATAAATAAAATAATAATATAATATAATAAGTAGAATAAATGAATGAGTACAGCAAACCAAAATTGTTACTTACAGAGCCTCCAGCCGTCGGGCGTGGCATCTTACTGACCTGCAAAAAACAAATAGCAAACTAATATTCATTCATTCTTTAGTTGTTTTTTTAATAATCTGTCATTAAAGTGTAAACACAGACAACACTGACTGCTAACATGTAAACACTGTTATAAATTATAATATATAATAATATAAAATAATATATATAATAATATATAATATAATATATAATAATAAATGGCGGCACGGTGGCTTAGTGGTTTAGCACGTTTTCCTTTCAGCTCTAGGGATTCCCGGTTCGAATCTCTATCTGGGTAAAGTTTCCATGTTCTCCCTGTGTCCTCGTGGGTTTCCTCCGGGCTCTCCGGTTTCCTCCCACAGTCCAAAAACATGGATCAAGTCAATTGAATTCTCCAAATTGCCCCATATAGAGTGTGTCTGTGTGAGTGAGTGTGTGAGTGAGTGTGTGCCCAGCGACAGATTGGCGTCCCGTCCTGGGTGTATCTGCCCAACGCCCGAAACGTTCTCCCCTGGATGGGAGCCTAATAGAGGATAAAGCGGGAGATAATGAATGAATAACATAATATATATCATGAATGAATATATATATATGAATATATAATATAATAAATTATTATTGTAGAACTGGCACGGTGGCTTAGTGGTTTAGCACGTTCGCCTCTCAGCGCTAGGGATTCCCGGTTCGAATCCCCATCTGGGTGGAGTTTCCATGTTCTCTCTGTGTCCGCGTGGGTTTCCTCCGGGTTCTCCGGTTTCCTCCCACAGTCCAAAAACATGGAACAAGTTAATTGAATTCTCAAAATTGCCCCATTTAGAGTGTGTCTGTGTGAGTGAGTGTGTGCCCAGCGATGGATTGGGCCCTGTCCTGGGTCTATCTGCCCAGCGCCCGAGATGTTCTCCCCTGGATGGGCATGGGGAACCCCACCGCGACCCTAATAGAGGATAAGCGGGAGATAATGAATGAATATTATTGTAGATAAAAGTGTTAAAGCTGAAGCAGCTGCACTGCATTCGCTTCAGTCAGAAACGCAACAAGTGCATTTAGGTTTTAATGGACTTTATAAACCGAAATTCAATCAAAAATAATCTCAAAATCTCAGAGACATCAGTTTATTCACAATCCGGCTGATTAAAGCTAACGGAATTAGCATTAGCACCTAAACTCGGCTTTGTTTCAGCTGCTTTCTTATCTGCACATCTGTTTAATATTAAAACCTCAAACCACGGAGCTCTGTTTCAATTAAAAAAGTGATTTAAAAGAAAAAATACCATTCGTATTTTATAGCCGCTTTAAACAAAATCCTTCAATCCGACCAAATCTGTACGGCGTTATCCCTCACGGTTTCCATGGTAACAAGCAACAACACCACGTGATATTATTGTCGAATGGCGGGGGGAAAAAAAACAGGGAAAAAAAAAAAAAAAAAAAAAAATATATATATATATATATATATATATATATATATATATATATATATATTGTATATAATATATATTTTATACAATATATAATATATAATTATATATATATTGAAATATATATGTATATATATATACAGCGATGGATTGGCGCCCTGTCCTGGGTGTATCTGCCCAGCGCCCGAGATGTTCTCCCCTGGATGGGCATGGGGAACCCCACCGCGACCCTAATAGAGGATAAGCGGAAGATAATGAATGAATGAATGAATGAATATATATATGTATATATATATATATTTTTTTTTTAAATACTTCAGTAGGTTATTACTTTTCTCTAGTACGTTAAATCTGTAAATATTAATATATAACAGAATTCAGTTTATGACGGAAAATCAAGCGCTCGTAAAGTGGCGGATTGCGTTTTGTCTCCCTCTAGTGGTTACATGTCAGTTCGACAGGTCTTGGCCAGGTCAAGAGAACACTCAGTTCTTAATTTTCTCATAGTTTTGTTTATTGATACAAAACTGTCCAACCAAATATGTTCACAGGAACAACAGTGTGTCGTAACAAAATTCTAAAAATATATTATTTCATGTTATTATAAACAGGAGTTCAGTAGTCTGTAGAATAAATCAGCATTCAGCACATTCAGCTCTATGACAGACAACACAGTCGAGTTCACATGCGAGTTATATGGTCAGGGAAGAGCAACACATCCAACACAGACTGAACCCAGGTCAGTCCAAATCATTATTATTATTATTTTTTTTTTACACATAAGCACACACATGTAGAATTAAACGGTAGCATATTCACATATTCGGCGACGGGTGTGAAATACTTTGACATAGCACATTTCATTTTCAGTGTTAAGGATAGCCGTCGTCAATTCTTTTTTCTCGTTAAATTCAGAATCAGTAGGATACATTACACATTCTATAGGATCTCAATTTTTTTTCCTCATTGCATTCCATATATTATATAGTGTTTACTAAGAAAAAACTGTATCACAATTGAATCACTATTTTTTTATTTTTTTTTGATTCGCTAAAACATTTGAACAGCACCAGTTCTTATTTATTCTCACAATTTGGTTGACATTTAGATTCACGAGAACGACGTTTAGGCGATGCAACGTGGCACGGACATAAACTCTGTAGGTTCTGCCCCTGGTGTAAATGTGCCTGACCTGTCCAAAAAGTGTTTTCTTGTCATTTTCTCAATAGGTGCTGTGATTGGCTCCTGCACGCCCTGTAACCGCCATAAAGAACAGCAGATTAAAACTGAATAAATGAATAAATGGCGTGTGTGATGCTCACTCTTGCACATGCTCAGCGTCCATGAGACTTTTTAAAATAAACAGGGAAAAAAGAGAAAGGTTCCCAGAATGATGATTTTTTTTCCCCATTTAGTTGTAATATCTGTAAGCAAGCAACCAGCAGGCAAGTGAAGCTCTGCCCATGTCAAACCGGCAGGGGACATGCGTTCCCCAGGTGCTTCTAAAGGCCCAATCTGTTTTTGAATCAAAATGTTAGTAGTGGAGACGTAGCCTAAAGTATTGAGGCTTAACGAACATGTCATTAGTGAGCATGTCAGCAGAGTCGTTTTGTACAGTGGTGCCAAAGTCTTTTTATTCTTTCGGGCGAGAACAAAATCTACGTGAGTGTATATCTGCAAAACAAGACGTTTACTAAGCTACATTCGTCTCTGGTGCTTAGTAGCGACGTCATAACAGGACAAACAGTAACATCTACGCCATACATTCAGAAGCGAGAGAATGCGAAAAGATAAAACAACGCGACCCAAAGCAACACAACGCAACAGAGAGGTTGCATTATCCACGATTGATGGAGAAACTCATTACAGCTCATTTACAGTACAATGCATCAGTATAACCGTCAGCCGTGGATAAGTGGACGTGTGGGCAGTAATAAGAGCACCACGTGACTCACAGAGGAGGCTAGTGTTACGGCAGTGAGCAATTAATGGAAGACCACGGAAAACTCCAGAAAGCATTAAGTCTGTGGCACGAACAACTCCAGGCTGGAAAAAGGATCAAGATGGAGGCAAAAGCCACCCACGCTTAGCTTGTCCAGGTCGTTTCCCCCATCTCTCTGGGATAGGATCTAGCACCTTCCATGACTTAAATTGGGATATGCATCTTAAAGAATTCATTCATTCATTATCTTCCGCTTTATCCTCTATTAGGGTCGCGGTGGGGTTCCCCATGCCCATCCAGGGGAGAACGTTTCGGGCGCTGGGCAGACAGACCCAGGACAGGGTGCCAATCCATTACTGTGCACACACTCACTCACACAGACACACTCTATATGGGGCAATTTTGGAGAATTCAATTGACTTGATCCATGTTTTTGGACTGTGGGAGGAAACCGGAGAACCCGGAGGAAACCCACGCAGACACGGAGAACATGGAAACTCCACCCAGATGGAGATTCGAACCGGGAATCCCTAGTGCTGAGAGGCGAACGTGCTAAAGCACTAAGCCACCGTGCCGCCTGCTTCTTGGAGAATGAACGAGTAAAAACGTTATTACAGCAAGAAGAAAGGGAAATTGGAATGTCTGGTGGAGTAGAAAAACTAACCGGTGATCGGTGACGCATTCTGACGCGGAGGAGTTTGTTCTGTAAGTCTCACGAGAAGCATTTAGGGAAACGCTCCGCATCCTAAACGTAGCACATTATTATCGGCATGCACATGCAGCCTACAGACCGCTGTCTCCTCATCTGCAGTCGGGAAGGTTGATGCATAGCTAAAGTTAAACTGCCCTAGACACTAAGAAGCTGCCATCCACAGTGTATCCAACGCGTCTGAGGAGGAACCGAAGTCAAACGCAACCTAACGGAACGGCTGGCGCTCAGATTACGGCAGGTTCGGGGCTCTTACACCAATCACTTTTTTTTTTTATCTCCCACATATCTTTAATTAAGTCTTTATATATTTAGGTATTAATACTAAACTCACCAACATTCGAATAGGTGCTCGATAAACTTAAAGAGGTGCTGTGTCTGTACAACTGGTTATTTATATTAAGATACATCCTCACAGATGAGCACATCAGTTTTAGGTGAAGGACCATTTTCAACACTGGAGTAACGACGGCACAGTGTCTGTGTTGTGCTCACATGCATAAATGAGGCACAGTGGTGTTGAGGGTGCGGTAGCGCAGCAGTTAGGGTGTGGGTTTATCAATCTGAAGGTTGTCAGCTTCAACCCCAGGGCCACTGAAGTTACCAATGTGGGTCCTTCAGCAAGGCCCTTAACCTTCATTGCTCAAAAGGTGCTTTACGACCAACCCTGTGCTCTGAGCCCAACCAATCAGTTGGGATACTTTGGATATAAACTCCCTCATCACCTTACGACAATCCTGATAATGGTCCATCACCTAAACGACACCTCGGCTGTAATGATCTTAACAGTGTTAGTTTTCTAAATCTGCTCCAAATTCCATGCTTTAGTGTCGTATAATACTGAAAAGACTGTTTCACAACCATTTAGCTTCTTTTCCTTAAAAGTAAAGATCATAGATTTCAGAGATTTGCTGCCCTCTCTGGTGGAAGTATGCAATTACAAGAACAGTGTTTCTAAGAGTCTTAAATCCTCCAGCACTGTGTCTGAGACTGTCACTGAATGGTTGGATGAATTTGGTTCAATATTAGGAATAGATATTTTAGGTTTATCAGAGCAGCTCAGTTCAACAACCAACAATAAGCACCTGAACTTATTTTACACGTAAAATGTGACAATATTGTTATTCAAAAGTCAGAACGTCATGATTAACATGTGTGTGTGTGTAACCAAACTGATCAAACCCGGTCCCAAATCCCACTGTCTGCCCTGTTGTAGTCCTGTCTAGAGGATTCGGGTTTGTTGGGGGTTAGATAAACACCTGATGTGCAGGGCAACAGGCTGGCAGGACCAGAGTTGGTAAAATGGTGTCTTAATTATCGGTGATATGTTGAATTTAGTTTCTTTAGTTTGTTGTGTTAACCTGATTTAAGCCTTCAGTATGGTTCCACTTGTGGTACCAGTGACAGTCCGGCCTGTACTAGGTGGCCATGTTGATAAACTAAAAATATTTAAACATCTAGTAAAGATGGAGGTTTAATCTACTTAAAAGTCAATGTTTAATTGGTCGCAAGCTGCAGTATAAATGTAATGGCTCTGTCCTCTGTTACACACATGAGCTGATTGGTTTGATTGCTTTGTTGTTGTTTTTTTAGATGTTATATGACCAGCACGGCAGACGGCAGTTTGTTCCGGGAGGGTTCAATCTCATCTGTAACACAAAACCCCAAAACAACCCCAGAAGAAGTTCTGAATAAAACACAAAAGTAAAAAAAAACGTGGGTGAAGCCTCACAACTCTCAGCGACTTCACACAGGACACAGGACGGAATGTGAGTGTGTATTAGGACAGAACAGCAGGCGCTCCGGTTTCGGGCGGGGGCGTCCTCAAGACCTGAAGACGTGCACGGCCCGTACCACGTACTGTCTGCAGATGGGGCACTCGCTCATCCTCTTGCCACACTTGCTACAGGTGACCATGTGACCGCACTCCAGCAGCACACAGTCGATGGGGGAGTCCATGCAGATCTTACACAGGTTGTCCTCCTGGCCGCTGGGCTCGGCTGGTTCAGCTACACACACACACACACACACACACACACACACACACACACACGGTCTCACTTCACATCATGCATTTGTAGGTTGTTTGCAGATGACGTCGATTTGCAGAGTGGGATTCTAAGACTCACCCAGGTTGTGATGGTCCTTCTGGTCATTAAAGAGTCGCGTGACGCGCTCCATCAGCTCCCACTTCTCACAGCAGCCCTGGTAGTTGACAAAATTGCGCGACAGGATTTCCTTCAGCTGCCGTACGCTTAGCCCCTCGACGTCCTCCACGCTGGCCAGGTCAGACAGCGAGGCCTTGCGACTGTGTGCCTGAGTCTCCTCGCTCTCTGAGGACTGATTTAGAGACAAGCACTGGGTCAGGACATGCAAAAAAATCCAAGACGGGAACATCAACAATGATGAGGGTATTTAAAGAAAAGAACTGGGGCAGTTGGCATTCCACATTTTAGAGTACTATGTTATCTCTTGGCGGCACAGTGGCTTAGTGGTTTAGCACGTTCGCCTCTCAGCGCTGGGGATTCCCGGTTCGAATCCCTATCTGGGTGGAGTTTCCATGTTCTCCCCATGTCCGCATGGGTTTCCTCCGGGTTCTCCGGTTTCCTCCCACAGTCCAAAAACATGGATCAAGTCAACTGAATTCACCAAAATTGCCCCATATGGAGTGTGTCTGTGTGTGTAAGTTTGTGCCCAGCGATAGATTGGCGCCCTGTCCTGGGCGTATCTGCCCAGCGCTGCCCAGTTCTCCCCTGGATGGGCATGGGGAACCCCCCCCCCCCCGGCAACCCTAATAGAGGATAAAGCGGAAGATAATGAATGAATGAATGTTATGACTTTCCGTGGTACTAGAAGGACGCCTAGTTCTCTACCCGACATGCCTTATGGATGGAGGTGGGGCAGTAATTATAGACTATTTTACCTCCTCCTCCTCGTCATCATCCTCTTCATCCTCATCTTCACCCTCCTCCTCCTCCTCAGTAAGGGAATCTGGCTCCTCTGCTGCCTGGGAGGAAGGCGCATGGGATCCAGACACGTCCGGATCGGCTGACTGGGTGACGGAGTGACTGCTGCCATCGCTGCTACCGTTACTGCTGCTGCTGGGCGTGTGCTGGTCCAGTACCAGTTCCACCAGCTCCTCCTTCTCACGGCACATGTGTGTTGGAATGTCATGAAGGTGCAGATAGTCGCGCAGCTCCTTTACCTTCAGACGCATCAGCTCCGTGCGCTCGAAGCGCGTCCCTGCAAAGCGCCGGCACGTGAGGCACAGTGCAGGCCTGAGCTCCGGCTGCATCCAGCAGCGGCTGCAGAACGGTTTCTTGCAGTCTGCGCACACATGCTGTGAGTGAGGAGTCACAGGTTAGTTCCAGCCCTGCACTGTTTTTTAATACAACCTGCAATATGGCTGTTCTGAGGTCAAACCGAGGTGGTTCTACAGTCAGCCTTACCCTCCTCGCAGCATCCAGCTGCTCCCCACAGGCCTTGCACAGGTGGTCGGGTGATGGAGACGGGCTGAAACCCGAGTTGGTGTAGGCCTGCTGCCATGAGCTGCTGTTTTCTTCCACGGTGGCGGTCGTTTGCTGCACAGAGCCGGTTACAACAGCAGGCTCGCACGCCCCTTCCTGGTGAGAAAGAAGATGTGCATATACAGGAATGTATATAATGTATGTAAATTTATACTTTCAGAACTTATAGTTGCTTAAAACATGTTCAGCTGCATAACATTAAACTAAGACGATTAAAATCACTCATACGATGAACAGAAGAAAAAAAAATCATTTTAGTGGAAAGTAATCACATAATAATAAATCACCTTAGACACCAATAGTCTATATTGTTTGTTAACATTGAGGAACTTAATTTAGACACATAAGGCTAACAGAGTGTAATGCTGGTTAAGAGATCATTACAGAACAGAACAAAAGAGTAATGGGAATAAAATACTATGTGGAGCTGACATATGTGCATCTGTATGGTAAGTGTGACTGAAAAAATATACTACACAATCAAGGCGGTATCTAATAAAGCGGCTGTTAAGTGTTACTAGACTTTTATTACCTATTACTATTAATTAATTATTACTATTACCACCTATTACTATTATTAATCTTAGGAAGTATCCATTTGTACTAATCTGGATAATAATAATAATAATAATAATAATAATAATAAAAATAATTGTAAGTGAGAGGCGGCACGGTAGCTTAGTGGTTTAGCATGTTCGCCTCTCAGCACTAGGGATTCCCGGTTTGAATTCTCATCTGGGTGGAGTTTCCATGTTCTCTCCATGTCCACGTGGGTTTCCTCCGGGTTCTCTGGTTTCCTCCCACAGTCCAAAAACATGGATCAAGTCAATTGAATTCTCCAGATTGCCCCATATAGAGTGTGTTTGTGTGAGTGTGTGCCCAGTGATAGATTGGCGCCCAATCCTGGGTGTATCTACCCAGCGCCCGAAACGTTCTCCCCTGGATGGGCATAGGGAACCCCCCCCCCGACCCTAATATAGGATAAAGCAGAAGATAATGGATGGATGGAATAATAATAATAATAATAATAATAATAATAATAATAATAATAATAATAATAATTGTAAGTGATTATTCATTTAACACTGAACATAAGGAATGTTAAAGACGCATCATATTCCAAAACCTAAAAACGTCTTGTTCTTTTGTCAGCACACATGAGAAACTGATTATAACAGATTAAAGTCAGATTAAACTGTAATCTAACACGCCATAACTGAGCACATCTGGATCGTGTGTTCCCAGCTGTGCCGGCTAATTAGCCATGAAGTCTTTTAATTATGTTAATAGCGCGTTTGGAATTTAAATGTATGTTCATTTCTAAATAATACGATCATGTAAACGAAATTAAAACCAAAATCTAGCTCGTTTATTTTTTCTGATTAAATGATGATACAACACACGGTAAGGTGTTGAGCTGTGTCCCCAATGCCTTTACGCGGCCTTCGTAGGTGTGCTACATACAGTAGCACAGCGTTACGTCAGACCCTAATTTAGTGCACTAGATGTGACATAACACTCAAATTGGGACGCAGCCGAGGTAATGCAGCAAGCTATGCTAACGAACGTCTCTGTTCTTACCGTAATTGTCGGCTGTAAAGCTCCTCAGCGGCTGTCATCTCGCGCTTCCCAAAGCATCGCGGAGCATGTCATACACTCAGAACTGAGGGACTTCAAAGAGCGCCGCCGGCAGCGTTAGCACTGAGCCACAGTCGGCTCTCCACTCAGCAACTCGTAAAGGATGTGCGAACAACGAACCGATTCTCTTCTCATAAACGATTCGTAGCATAAAAAAGGACGGGCACGAAGGAGTCGACTCTCCCATTTGACTTCTGTAACTGATTTGAGGAGATTCCGCTGTTTGCGTCACACTATATTATATATAAATTTATATTCATTCATTCATTCATTCATTATCTACCGCTTATCCTCTATTAGGGTCGCGGTGGGGTTCCCCATGCCCATCCAGGGGAGAACGTCTCGGGCGCTGGGCAGATAGACCCAGGACAGGGGGGCAATCCATCACTGGACACACACTCACTCACACAAACACACACACTATATGGGGCAATTTGGAGAACTCAATTGACTTGATCCATGTTGGATCATGTTTGGACTGCGGAAGGAAACCGGAGAACCCGGCGGAAACCCACGCAGACACAGGGAGAACATGAAAACTCCACCCAGATAAGGATTCGAACCGGGAATCCCTAGTGCTGAGAGGAGAACATGCTAACCACTAAGCCACCGTGCCGCCCTATATATATATATATATATATATATATATATATATATATATATATATATATATATATATATATATA